>JAHWFO010001074.1:10205586-10277372 GCA_023313115.1 Rhysida immarginata
AAAATCGTTACAAGAATTACAATCAATTTAACAAATATTATTTTGCAATTTTTTCCAAGTGAATTTTTTACAATGTTTATTTGCATTTGAAATAAGAAAAATAGTGCAAGGCATACCTATGTGCGATACTTAAGAATTTGTACTAGAAAAAAATGTTAACGGTTGCTCTAATCAATTGTTACGATACTGACTAAAGAAAAGTAATATCTTCGACAAGAATTCTCCGAGCTTTACTATATAACTAAATTTATTTATTTATATAACTAAATTCAATCTTATCCTACTGTTGCACTCATTAAACAGTTCTTCACTAAAAAAAAAAAAAACAAATATAATAATAAATTTAAATTTTAGACGGTCCAACGGTTTCCTGGAAATCTGCTTCCCTCATTTTTTCCTTCTTTATAACGGAATCTAAATTGAATCCTTTGCGAAAATTTTTAACAATTATTTGAAAACATCTACGTTAAGTAAACGAACATTAATCGAAGTGGAACAATGAATTGCCCGCATTAAAAACGCCATAAATTTCTTCACTTACCGCAATAATAATAATAATAATAATAATAATAATAATAATAATAATAGTTAAAAGGGACCCACTTTCTTTTGATACTTAGGTTAATTCATACATCTTAGAAATGCTTCTTCAAAACAAAATTATAATTTTTCAAGGCAAACAACGTTCTACTTTCGACAATATTTAATTTAATTGAGAAATCGACACCCGTTCTTTTTAATTTTTTACCTCTTTAATCTCTTCCCCTTTTCCTAAAGAAATCTTACCAAGACAAAACAGACTTTTTTTCCCTGTATTTTACTATAGCATGAATATACGAAATGTCAATGAGCAGCATTGTTCAAAAAGAAAGAGAAAATAAAAAAGCAATACGTTTTTGTATCATCAAGTTTTGTGTATTTTAACTTATCCACAAATTTGACTTTGATTTTAGTTTACTGTCAACTATTTCTGAATACAATATATTTAGATGTTGTAATTCATTACCTCTTGGCAATTTTTAAGTTAGTTGATGAAAAATAAAATAATACATGTATATAATTATAATTTTGTTAATAAACTCCTTTATAATAAAACACGAAACTTAAGGTAAGAACAAAAAATAGTGGAACTTTTGATCATCTTTTATTATTCTTAAAATAAATAATATAGCATACGAAACATAGCTTGATTCTTTCTTGTAATTTCAGATATACGTTTGATTCCAATTACTGACTCATATGTTTCAGACTAATATGATGTTAAAATTATTCAGTGTTAGAATATTCAGTTTCCAATTTAAGCAATTCAACTTAGTTGATCAATTTAAACAACAAAAGCCAGAAACTGTGGACCCAGTATACTAATTAAAGGAACATTGAAAACACAAACCCACATGATAATTTTTATTGACTCAGATGTACATTTCGGAAACCAAATTTCCTTCATCACTCACTGAATTAGAAGTGAACAAGTCACTCTGAGTGGCAAAGCATTAATTTAATCAGTTACGAGTCAATTCAGAGATAGTTATTATAATCATTTTATCCTTCTATTTTAGCATTTATTCAATAAAACATGTCTCTATATGTTATCACTTTTATCATATGATAGCTTTTAAACTTTTAATATTTTTCTAATGTGATATTTTTTAAAATATGTGATTTCCATTAAAGCTAACAAAGGATTTTGAAAATATTTTCGCCCAAGAATTTTTCTCTGTGTTTGAATTACTCGATTTTTTCTGGTAGCACTAAGCAAAGGGAAAATCTTTAGGGTAATACTAATTTTCACATTATTCCATAACACGTACCTTATTATAATAATAAACCTTTAAATTTAACGCGGGAAGCAATTTCGTAGCTTCTAATTAAATGTTTTGAATATTTTTCTTCCAGGATGGACAGATGGAAAAGTCAATTGGAGCGTTCCTTGAGGCACGCTAATGTTAAATATTATCTAGAGGTTTCCAAATCACACCTGCTTATTTGCGTAATCTATTCTTATTGTATTCAAAGAGATTCGAAGATCGAAATTTATAACACATTAACGTTCACTTATTTTTAAGAAGCATTTTGGAAATTCATTTCAATAAAATAAAAAATGTATATTTACTCTATGAAATATTAGTGATATTCAATTTTGTTAAAGCTTGTACCTTAAAAGGAGTTTTTACAGCTGATATTAAAAATTCCTTACCTTATTCTAAAATTTCATTTGTGATAAGCAAATGGATTTTTGGACCAAAAGCCGGCTGTTATTTTACAACATTAAAGCGTGGATTAAAATACTGTATTAAACAGTGTTGTATTAAGCCTTCTGCTAGCAAGCCATAATTATTTTTATTGAATTTGCTTACTGAATATGGCAAAAAGTTTTTCTCTAAAGGACTATAACATTGTCTGCATAGCGAATACTGAACATTTAAAAGCGAAATAGCGATTTTTATCAAAGTTTCTCGCACTTATTTCTTTTTTCCTATAAGTGCATGCTTAAAAATTAATTTCAATTTGAAAACTCAAAACATAAAGGTGGAGTAATGTTGTCGTCTTCTAAGCCAGAATGTGACAAAAAAAATGACACTTGAAACGCTAAAAGAGAACAACTACATAAAATATCGTCACTCTCGCGAGATAAGAACAGGGCTCGAAGCCAATCGTTTTTAGACATTTGTTACGAAAGAGGAAGGAAATAATTGGCTCATAATTTCATACAAACTATTTCTTGATGCTAATCTTTCGAAAAATTCGTTGTGACGAGGTTCATTAAGAACTTTGTTTTTATTTTGCAACATTAAAATTGACTCCCATTGAAATAATCCCACGTCAACGTTGTTCACGAGCCTAGTCCGGTCACGTACTTAAATGTGTCATTAGCTTCATAATGTAGCTGTGGACTTTTTTCCTTCCTTTTTTAAAAACTTATCTGAAAAGGGAAAACGCAGTTTAGAGTGAAAAAAGGAGTTCGATTGGTTAAATGTCTTCATTTACAAGTAATTTAGAATTAACGACGAAATGAAAAGCGTTTACTTGCAACTTCGTTAGGGAAAGGAGGCGAGAAATGGGAGTTAATCCCTGGAAAATAACGAGGAGAAAAAAATAGAATCTTCATCTTAACTTCTTTTTTTTTTTTTGTCACGCTTCTACTTACGGTCTGAATATGAAATTAGTGTTAACTTCCCCCTGTTATCTATACAAAACTTCCTTCGCTCCTTGTCAAACGACACCGGAGAGTTTTAAAAGGCACCACCCCACTTTACGGCCACTTTTATGTAACAGGATTATCAAAGGTAACCCATCCTAAGCCGCAAACCTCGCTCACACTGAATCTATTTTAGATAGGAAATTCATAAATATAAGTCCATTGTCGTATTTATTGTGCTTATAAATATTCCTCTTTATTATTATTGGTTTGTTATTGATAAGAATACGAAATAAATTTTGAAAATTGCTAAATAAATGTCTATGAAGATAATAACGTAGTGAAAAATATAATAAAATTAAAAACTTATAATTAAAAAGAAGGGCTTTTTTAATGTTTTATTTTTAAGAATTGATTGCATGACCATTCGACAGTGCCATAATCAAATACAATTATAAACAGAAGCTTATTAAGCACACTCTCTTGAATGCATAATTAAAAACGACAGCATTTGAATTCCAATCTGGTCACCTGCCATGATATACAAGATGTTCATAAAAAGAGTTCAGCTATTTCAATGCCTCCACAAAAGAAGCTATCGAGAAAACATTAATTTTGATTCTAAAGGCAAGCAATGGAGAAAGGGAAATTATTTTTAAAAAAAGAATTGCTCAAATGTCATTATCATATGAAAAATTGCGTTTTTATGAAAGTAGCGAGGCAAATTTTATTACTTCATATGAGGAGAAATCACTTAGATAAAGCTACGTGTATTTTTTATTTTAATGTTAATGAAAAATTAGGCTATGATAACTACTGATAATTACCAAACAAAATAATTAGTGTTTTCTAAATTTTGAATGAATACTCCGCATATGTCGAACATTTTTTTCTGCAATATATTCATTCATTCAAAGTTTCCACAGAAAACATAAAAGTTATCAATAGCAGTATATTGCAAATGTACATTTATAAGCCTACAGACCACTGTTGGAACTGACATTTCTTGCCAGGTAACCGCATCTATTTATCCACGTTTGAGACAATTACCAGAATCTAAAGCATAGTATTACCGGAATCTAAAGCATAGTATTATCCCCCTCTAATACTATGTCTAAAGCACTGAAGTTGGTAAATGGTCATCTGCTTCCCTGAATATACTTCCTTTGATGTGGGGGAACATCAATAAAAATTTTCGGCCATTATTATTTTTTTTGATCACGTATTCGATACTGTTAAAAGGGAATGACGATAATTTTTTTCCCTGCATTACATGCATAAATAGAATTTAACGTAAATAATCAGCAACCAAATAAGGAAGTACACTTACTGAATTATGCTTATTTAAAGGACTGCTGTTTTATTTATTTAACAAAAAAACCCTGAGATGCAATTAAAAAAACAATTAAGATGCCTTGGAATAAGCAGAAATTGTTGCTAATTAAATTATTCTTTTATTGCTGGATATAAATGCGAGAAAATAGTTAATCGTTACTAGTTACAGAAATTTCAATAAATCAATCTCTGTCTAATTAGATTGATAATGTAAATGAGATCCAATAAATTAATCAAATGTCTTCGATTTCCGTTTTTTTGAAATCCATATACAAATGAACAAGCTCACGTCATCAAGAGTATATTAATTAAATTTAATTATAATCTTGTTTAAGTTTTTAAATCAAATTAACGTCAATTTTTACTTCTTTGACCTAAATAGTTCGCCACCAATAAAAGAGAACATTTCCAGCTGCAGATTTAATGTGACAAAAAAAAAACCCCAAAAAGCTTTCCTTTTTCAATTCCATTTCTTTCCAACTATGAAAGGCTTTATGTTTTCTTGAACTTTTAATCTCTTCATTGGAAACCAGTTCTTCAGAATTTATTTAAGAAATCATTCAGTTCGTTTTTTTTAAGACTTATCTAAAGAGTAACCTCAGCTTCGCCGGAAGGAAAAGTATTTATAAATAAACGCTTACAATGAATTACTTCGAAATATAAAAAAAGAAGTATAATTATTGGCAGCGTTTCTTAACCAAATTTCTATTTTTTTAGATACATTTTATTCTGCAAAGAGAGAGTCTTTATTGTGTTAAAAAGATTTCTGAGAATTTAATAATCATAGTGTATTTTTAAAACTCGTACTCTTATTTGTGATTTAAATATTTCTCTATTGTTTGAGTTACTAAAAACTTATCAATATAAATAAGTTTATAGATATTTCCCGTAAAAGTATTGTTGAGTTTAGTTTGCTGGTGGCGAAACATCCAGAGAAAAAAAGAGGGATGCATTCTGGATGAATGTCAAGTAGGTCCAAAGTTAAATGAACATTTAAGCATGCATATCCACTCATACGACGGGCACACATACACACACACACACACAAAAAAAAAACAAGTTTTCATTTTTAAGTTCTAGTTTCTCATCGGACCAAATAATGCGCTACGCAGACCAAAACTTAAACAACTGTGAAAAGATGCCACTGTTTCTTGCTATTACTATTGAATTCGCCCAACAAGTTTTTATTAGAAGATAAGCAGAACTCTATTTTTAATCAAAACATAAGTGATATATATAATTGGACACAATAAAATAATCTCTCCATCAATTTTTAAGTCTTCATTCTCTCAATAATAAATACTAGAAACGGCATTCTATTAATTTTTCTCCTCACAATAGCTTTTAGTAATTACGAGGGTTATACTGAAAGTCTTGAGCAGCAATTTTTTACAAATCAGAATTTATTAATATAGACCCGCTGAGAAAATAATAATATCATTGGATTTCTTGTTAAAGAGGAAACTCCCGCTGCTGAAATTAATCAAAGACTTCAGCGTGTATTTGGAGACGTGTGCACAAGCATGGTTGACACATTTCAAAAATGGAAGGAAACACGAGCATCCAAGATTTATCTCGTAAGAGTCGCCCTCGAACTACTGAACGCAGCAAGGAAAGGGTTGACGCATTCACTGAAGAAAACAATGTGTCACAGTGTCTGAAATGTCTGAAATCGCAGCAAAACAACGAATAGGACACAATGTCTTCCTTCTGTCAGCTGGAACGGAGTTCTACCACAAGGGGTTTTTTAAGTTTCCAGAATGATGGGGAAAATGCATGCAGAAAAACGGAGATTATGTTGAAAAGTAAAGTTTATGGATTAAGGCGATATATATAGAGTGGCCTAAAAATAACTTTGTGAGCTGATAACGATTTTATTAATGAACAGATTATGATATTTTAACATGTTCATGTTGGCATAATGCGGATATGTTTCCTATCATAAAATGTGCAAATAAAGGATTTACATTTTTCATTGGATAACCTACTAGATATGGCTACCTTTCTCTTCTATCACCAAATTTAAGCGATTAACGATATTGAAATCGGCAGATTGCAACATTGGCTGTGAGATTTGAGCTATCTTCTGATGGTGTCTTTCAGGTCACAGAGTTGTTGGTCTGTTAAGATAACCCTGCTTTTTAGAAATCCTCATAAGCTACCCATAGTTACACACTCTAACAGCCAAAAATTATTTAAACTAATTTACATATTTTTTGATTAGAAACTTACCACATTATGCCAACTTGAACATGTAACAATATCATCATAATCTGTTCATCTATATATATAACTAGCAGAGTCACCCGGCGTTGCCCGGAATAATTACAGTTTTAGGTAAACAAAACAACATCAAGAATTTAAGTAATAACTCAAATTGGTTTTCAGTAATTCTACAATTTCCTGCTGAAAACGAAGCATGTTTGGTAAAGAAGAATGTTTGTTTGTGGTATGTTTCTTATACAAATCTACAGTTTTATTCCGATCTTGATGAAATTTTGCATAATTGACCTTCAAAGCATGAGGAAGGTCACTGCCTACCTATATCATAAATCGATATTCATAATGATGGCAGAGCATATTATTAGAAATATCTCATGACCAACAATGCAAGGCAAATTTTGTGGAACAATAGTTATCAACAATGGTATCAACACGCAATTGTTGATGCACCAACACTATTCAGGGATCAACAATATATATCTCATGACCACCAATGCAAGGCAAACTTTGTGCACTATAGATAAGGTTCAATTTGTAACAGTGCATAGAATTCCTGTTATTCAAGCTTTTCTTAGAATTGAGAGTTCTTAGTACTTAACAGTTTCTTGAAAATCTTTAAAAATGATCAGTAACTGGACATAATGGAGAGTTAGCAGACTATTGAGAAAGAGTGGAAAGACGACAGAGGAAGCAGTCCTTTAGCTCCGTGCTGTATTGAGCAAATGGTGAGCATATCAATAGAAGAATCGGCGACCGCTAGACTACACAAAGTGAGGAATGGCCAAGTTTTGCTTCAAAACATCGAGAGTAGAGCGGGAATGGCAAGAACATCAAGTGTATATCTAAAGTAAGATTACATGACTAAGAAATTATTTAGGCTAGCAGTGGCATACTTGGAGAGGTCCATTCATTGTGAAGTTTAATTATGAATTTTTACTGAATTAATTGTAAGCGCTTTCATGTGTTTATTTTAAGATATTGCAAAATTTAACCAGAAAAAAAAGAATCCGAAACGGGGTTATCACATGGCTCATTTGGTAGCATAACTGGAGATAATGGAGAGTTAGCAGAAACTTGGTCATTCAATCCTCGTGTCGACGACAACCCCGGAATTCCTCTCCGACGGGTTCACCCAACTAGTCCACGCGTTGCTGTAATGCATGGAAAGGAATGGGAACTATGTCGAAAAGTGAATAGTGCATTACATAGAGAACAAATGTAAGTATCAGATACAAAAAGAATTTTGAAAATCGGTTAAAAAATAAAAAAGTTACAGCCATGGAGGCATTACTTTTCAATATGCCCTCGTAAATAGAAGAATCGGCGACCGCTAGACTACACAAACTGATGAATGACCAAGTTTTGCTTAATTGGGAGCAGAGTAAAAATTGCAACAACATCAAGTGTACATCTAAAGTAAGATTACGTGACTAAGAAATTATTTAGGCTAGCAGTGGCATACTTGGAGAGGTCCATCCATTGTGAGCATTTAAAAAATTTTTTTCGAATTTTCATTATGAATTTTTACTGTATTAATTCTAAGCGTTTTCATGTGTTTATGTTTAAGATTTCGCCAAATTTAATAAAAAAAAAAAACCAAAGAGTCCGAACCAAGCCAGGGTTATCACCTAGCTTACTTGGTAGCATAGCAGATCCAAACATTTCATAAAAATACATTTTGACTACATTCTGTGTGAATGTGAATATTTTGGAAACTGAGATGCTGATAATCCGATGATTGAACGTTCGTTTCCAAGAATTATTAATAATGAGCATAAAATGATGATGCAGTGACAGGACATAAATAAGGCAGCGTCTACTGAGGCGGCAAAGGAGTCACACGTGTCTTCCTTGAGCTTCCAGACGATAAAAATGTATGTGTCTGGAAAGGAAAGAGAAAGAACGAATATTGGTCAGAGATTCTGCAGCTAAGAAACAGAAAAAGCTATACGGGCATTGGAAATATCTGAACAACGGGAGTTTCGAATAGAGCAAGAGGGTATACGAGCTTCTACGTCAAGGGCAAGAAAAAGTTGGACAGTCAAGTCCAAAGTATCCAGTGATGTTACCCGGTGGTGAAGATGGACATTGTTTTAATCTGAGGCAAGTCAAGAAGAGATTAAATAAAGTCCCGGTACATTACCTAAAATTCCTTTTTTTCGGATTTTTCGTAGAATGGATAGTCCTTTCGTTCTATGTTGTATTGATTGAGTTATTATTTAACCAATTTGAAGTTACAATTTAACTTTTTGAGATTGTTCTGTTTACCTTCAAGTGTAATTATCCGGGCAACGCCAGGTCCTCTGCTAGTTAATAATACCGTCTCAAAGTCAGGAAGTTATTATGGGCTACCCTGTATTTGTTTTTTCTGTATAATAAATTCTGGTTTGTGAAAAACTGTTGCTCACGAGATTCAGTATGACCCTCGTGGATGAAGATAAAAAAGAAAAATATATTCACTTCCAGCAAGAATTTTACATAATTTTGAAAATAAAAAAAAATTCGAGAGAATTTAAATTGTAAAAGCTCATATTATAAGAAAGTGTAAATCTTAATCCAAAGATCGTTGTAAGAGAATTTTATAGGAACGCGTCGTTTTTCATCTTAAGATTAAGAAGACTGACATTAAAACATGTATAATGATGCTTTATGCTGGAGCATTTTTTGCAAATAGAATGTTTTAATGTGCGATTTTTACTGATAAACGTCGGACATTTAATAAGAAGAACAGAATAAAAAGTTATGTTATAAACAACGATGATAAATTATTATCATATTGAACAGAATATCCTTTCAATATAAAAAGTATTAAAATTGAAATAAAATTTGCGAATATATTTTCTAGAGTTAAATTTGTAACAATAATATTTCGTTAACCTAACCTAACCTTACATTAACCTAACCCTAACCTTATACGTTTACGAGTTACATTATTATTATTATTGTTATTATTATTATTGTTATTATTATTATTATTATTATTATTATATGATTATGAAGTTTGATTCTGGTGAAATTTTTTCTCATTTGCTTTTAATTTGTAACGAAAATAGAAAAGAAACTTCCTTTACTGGAAAAATAGACTACAACACTGTAAAGCTGTAGGATTAGTCGTTACAATCTAAAATGTGAAGATAGACTAAAAACAATTTAAGGGCACGGTTTTTGAATTCTTTAATATGAATCTTGATGATCTATAGGGGAACTTTGATGACGATGGTACAACATCCGTCTGAAAACTTTCACTCAATGCCTAGCCGTATAACTGGCCGCACGAGGACATCAAACCTCATCTCAGGGAGCGATCTTTATTACGATATAATTCTAAGCAACTCAATATGAAACAGCTGTAGAAATTAAATGATTACATTAAAATATTTATAAACTTTGTTCTCAAACTTCTCTCATTCTAAATAAAATAAAAAATATGTTGGGTTAAGTTAACGCAAAATGAAAAAAAAATGGGAAAATGTAATGTTATATTCTAAAATATTTGAAATTAATACTTTTAATACTTAATTTTTATAAGTTTATACTGTTGCCTGTATTTATAATATTAATTTATGCGACTGTTTGAAATTAAGATATGCTCAATAATACCTCCTTCACAGAAGGAGAAGATTACACACTTTTGTAATAGAATAATAAAAAATCAAATACTGTTTGCTTTCTGAAACTGACATCATTACAACTGAAACAAAGGTACGTTCGAGTTACAACGTTATTGCATAAGAGAAAGTTGAAATCAGCGACGAAACAGAAAGGGGGAAGAAACATGAATGAACTTCAAAGTCATGTTCTTTATGAAAAGTCTGGTGTATAGATAAAAGATAAGGCTCTTGTAATATTTAGTAAGTATTATAAATGCACACACAATTCACCCACTCAATTTTTAAACAATTATTTTAATCTTGTTTTTTTTAAATTCTCTCGTCGTTGCTTTTTTCTCATCGACAAGTTAAAAAAAGTTTAATGGTACATGACAAGGCAGTAGACTAATCATCAATTGTAATGCAGTTTCTATAGAACCACTTTAACCACTTTAAAGCAAGATTATATTTAAACATTTTATTACTCTTCTAAATTCCCGTCTCATTATTGCGGTGTTCTATTTTAATAATTAAATGCTAAGGCGTTCCACATTTTCTCACTTTTCGATTAATAATAAAATTGTAGAAGCTTGAATGGTTAAAAAACTAATAAGGATTTGTGTTCTAGGTTAAGCATGTAAATGTTAGTGCTACTCAAAATTTTACTCCATCCCGCTCTCTTCCCGACTCAAATTTTACATTTAAGAACTACAAAATGATTAAGTATTTATAAAATCTATAAAATTATAAAAAAAACTTAAAATTTTGAAAAAATAAGCACTGTATTTTAATCTAATTGCTATAAAGTTAAATTTTGAAAAATTAACTTTAAAATAGCTTTAAGTTTGCTATAGGGTAGTGAATTCAATTCTAAGATTGGAGGTGCTAAGTGATGAACAGTTTTCAACAACTGTTCTCTATAATAAATAAAGTTGTAATAAATCCATTGTTGAGTTAACGCATTTTATTATCATGGTTTGCAATTTCAGTGATATGAATTACCGGTCTTTGCATTCTGATCGCCCGATTGATTTGCAAGCGAACGAAACTTAAAAATACATGGAAATCACAACAATTATAATGGGCACTTTGAATTAGATGGTCTTCTCGCAGTGAAAATTTGCTTGCGAATTGACTACTTGTTTGTTGTGCGTGACAACGGAAACAGAATTCTGAAGAAGGAAAATCAGTTTCATTTACGCATTCGGTTATGTGAACAATTGGAAAATAAAATATAATATTCTACTTCACGAGAAATCTTAACAAAATTTACTGGAAATAATACAATATGATTATATCTATTGCACAAGTCCGCACGACCATTTTTGTATTTGATTTTATGAGATTCTTAGAGGAATTAACCTCTTTCTATTGCTTTCAAAACACGATTTTAAAAATTCTAATATATTTTTATCTCCATATTCGTAAAAGCACAAGGGGATGAGGGGAGGAAGGAAACGAGAACAATTACAATTTGAATGAAAATTCTGAATGATCACCCTCCTCCCTACTCACACCATCATACGTACATAAGATATGTACAGGAAAACATTACTTAACTTAGCACCAGGAATTTCTTGAGTATAATTGGCGTCCAAGGAAATCACAACAATTATAATGGGCACTTAGGACTTTTCCATCATTAGTTCTACTCAAGAAATTCCTGGTGCTAAGTTAAGTAATATTTTCAGCCCCAAACTATAAATTGTAAACAAATTACTCTTTTCAAAATTATGTCTAAATTATTATCAGGGTGTATGTCAAAATGGTTATTAGGGCATTAATGTCAAAATTGCTATTAACTAAAATTTGTTATAAAATTTAAAAATTGGCTCATTTTTAAATATTATTGGTGTATTAAGAAATATTTTATTCATTCTTTTGACTTTATTAAACGTAAAACTTCACGTTTTGTTTTTTTTTTTTTTTGTTTTTAACTGGTGAAGTTTAAATCCTCTAAATTATTTAATATTCACTTCAACGTATCATTGTAAAAAATACATAATAGAAATTATAATGGTTTAAACCAATCATCATCATAGAAAATAATTTTTATTATGACACGCTAGTTAATATCATTTGCATATTTTGAAGTGCTTTTAAATTACAATTATTTAATAATAGTCTATTAATTTAATTTGAACGAAACGGTCCATTCCTTTTAAAGTTTCATATTATGAATAGTTACGAAATGCTATGCTCTGCATTTTCCGAGTTCATATTAAATTACTTTTCTTTACTAAACAAGTACTGTAGTTTTTATTTTCATCAAAAACTCACTGTTGGTAAAGATGACTATTTCAATTCCTAAGAGAGTGGTTTCAAAAATATTAGAGGACATCAGTTACATGTTCCTGATACATTTACTTCTTTACTGCATGCTAAAATTCCCTTACGAATATTTCCATCTGCAACTATTATCCATTCAAAATTATCTATGACTAGGTTTCACTTCGCCTACCACTTAATAATAAAAAGTGGAATTACCTCTGTTTATTTCATCTAAATTTCAAATATGAATACACGCAAAACTTTAATCTAAACTGACAGAACGCACTTGTTTTTCATTGATCTTTATGACTTTATTTAGCACATGTAATTTCGCAAACAACTCCATTTGATGCCTTCTTTCAACATGTCCACATAGATGCAATTTGTACTCAAGGCTTTTCAAACTTTTTGTATGACAGGACATTTCACAAACCCTAAAACGGTAACAGAACATCTTGATTATTTCGTATATTTTACTCATAGAATCGCGCGAGGATAACATTTTCATAATTTTTTTCACGGAACAGTTATTGATTTTCCACGGAACACTGGTTTTCCGCGGAACATACTTTGGAGACCGCTTTTTTAGTTCATGACCCTCGCCCAAGAAGACGGATGGGTACACATTTAAATATTTTTCATCCGATGCACAACAGTCAAATTTGAAGAAAAGCAGATATCATTTCAACTAGAAATTGCATAAGAATGAATTCTAAAACTTGATCATCGGAGAAGACAATAAATACAACTACTAACAATTGCAGTGTATTTCTAACAAGTTCAGTGTATTTTAATTTATTTTTTATGCTAAGTTTATTATGTGCAAGCTTTTTCAAAAGAAAACAAAAAATTAGCTTTAAAGTTAATAAGTCATATATAATAATAATAGCTTTCTGAAAGAAATTGTACAATTAATGGCTCGAATAAACAAAGTTGATAACCTCTATTATTCTTTTATTTATCGAAAAAAACCCCGATGAAATGGACACATACTGAAAATCCTTTTCATAATAATCCTTTAAATTAATAAACTGTATAATAATTTTGTTACACTGTAGGGTGCGTCAACTTTTTTAGGTCATTTTTCACCCATTCACTTACCTAATCGAACTGAACAATCGAATATTTTCGCAATCGACAAATCAGTTTATAGAAGGAATAAACAAATTTTCCAACCCTGGACGAGAATAGAACTCTCGAATTCACGATTCACGAACTAAAGACTAGCTTACTGATCCAAAACCAGTAATGTGCAGAATCTTTGATTGGATGTCCCTCCGATAGAAATGCCCAGGGCCGTCGCCCTTTGGCCCCTCTCCCCTGCTCGCCACTGATCTAAGCATATTTTAAAGCAATTTCTTTTATAGATGAGGAGGGGGAGAGAAAAGACAATTTTTTAAGACTTTAAAAGAACAATTTTGTGATCTATTTAAAAGATGATGGTACTCCCATTATTGTGGAGAAGGAAAAACTGAAGCTATTGTGTTCTTAGAGAAAACATTATTTCATTTACAAAATAACAAAAAAACAAAATAGTCTATTAAATTCTTCCATGGTTCCTAAAGAATTTTCTATAGTCAAACGGGATAAATTTAACGTATTCGTAGATGTTCTGCAAGACGGAAGAAGAAAATTGCGTCTATTTTAATCATACGAGATTACAATTACAAATCATAGGAAACAGAAACTTATTAATTAGAATAGCCATTAAACAAAATTTCTTAGTTTATTTCTTATTAGCTAATGCCTGCACATCTTAAAACATTAGATAAGACCGAGCCAAAAGTGATCAAAATTCGATTAGTATTCAACGTCAAAATTTGTAATTTCAAAAACGCGTGACATAGGCGTTTTCGCTAAGCAATCGCACATTGTTTTTTTTCTTATTTAATATTCACTCTTCCAAATCTTATATTTTATTATTTCTTAATCCAAGGAATTTTGGGCGTCAACATTTTTAAGTTATCTTGAAAGAAAATCCGTTTGTCAAAAACAAAGCTTTTAAAAAGTAAAGAAAATGCTAATTTTAACACAATTCCTATAACAATTCCGTGTTTTTAAAGAATTCAAATGAAATTTCCGTCAATCTTATTTCCGATATTAAAGTATTTTTTTACTCAAACTAACGACGATAAGAAACCACAAATCCACAATAATCATTTTTAATGCCTCAGATGCACATTTCGAGGGCTATGCTCCCTTCATCAGTGAGTACATCTGAGGCATTAAAAATGATTATTGTGGATTTGTGGTTTCTTATCGTCGTTAGTTTGATCGTTGTGACCACCGTTTCTTGGCTGATTTTTCTTCTTATATTTTTTTACTCTTTAAATATTCAATAAACGAGTATTTAAAAAGCTTTTTTGGAAGATACGAGTAGGTGTTTTAAGAAGAAACAGGAAACACGAGCAAATATTAAAAAGTAGTATTTAATGAACTGTATCGTACACACGTTTTTCAAAAGTAGTTCTCACACTGTAAAATGAAATGGAAGAGTTCACTTTATCGCGCTCATTAGGTAGGAATAGGTAGGGAAATTTTTTTTTAAATGCTCTAATTTTCTTAAATCCTGGGACTTCAACAATAGGCTGCAACGAGTGGTTGCGAGGAGGCTTGAGTGAAAAAAAGCAGCTCACAGATCGCGCATGAGGATATAAATTATACTATCTCTATGATGTCTCGACCTATTGAGCGCGATAAAGTGAATTCTTCCATTTCATCTTACAGTGAGAGAACTCTACCTCTGGCATTTAGGCACGCGTCCTATTGTATGGGGAGACGGGAAATTCCGTCCGCGAAAAAAAATGTGGGTTGCTGTTGCTCTCTAGTCCGTAACTGCTTCCTGCACCTCCTCTCGTCGGTTTTGTATCGCGTTCCTTGAGGAAGTTCTTCAACGGCCCGAAGAAATGAAAGTCACAAGGGGACAAATCCGGGCTGTAAGGAGGATGTTCGAGAATCTCCCACCCATTTCTTCTTGGGTTGTGCATCCATAACAACCTTTACGACATGTGGGCTTGCATTGTCATGGAGAATAATCACTCCTGAAGACACATGCCGTGTCGTTTGTTTTTGATAGTCATCTTCTTTTTTCCCCTGTCTTCTTCTTACAACACGTACTTCACTCGAACGGGTTTCATTTGAACACACCTTTAAATATTATTTTTCTTTATTAATGAAATGTATTTAAATTAATGAATTAAATTAGACTAATAAAGAATTAGCAAAATTCGAGCTATGTATATTAAATCCCGAAATAGTTTAATTTCCTACAAAAATTCAAAATGGTAACAGAAATTTCATTTAAAAATTCAAATTCAAAAACATTATTATTATTATTAAAAAATTTTTGAATCATTTACAGTTCCTATCTACTTGAAATAATTATTGAATGTTTTCCAATTTAACATAAATAACCAATTTCTTATTGAATAGCTAACTGTTGTTGTAACGAAGACAAAGTAAAAATCGTACAATTTTTCTTCAGACAAAGTAAAATTCGTAATTTTACTCTTTGCAGTAATTCTCATTCTTTTTAAAATCCTTTATGTTTGAAAGTTTTCATCGATTTCTAATAGCGAATGGACTTTTGTGTTTGGTGACTTGCTCCCATAAATTTTGTATTAGTTATTATTTAGCGTTACACACAAACTAATGCACAGTGTAGGTAGTCAGGAGATCACGTTAAAGTGATTGTTTGACAGCCGATTTTTTCTAGTTCTTTAACTAGAGTTATGAAATGATGATGAAAGAATGATAATAATGAGAAGGGACAAACAAACAAACATCCATGCCCTCAGCGGGATTCGAACCCGCGACTCGCTGGTTTCGAGAGCGGAAAGACCTGCGCCTTAACCCTCTCGGCCACCGAGCCGGCTTTTGCATTAGTGAGCTCATTTAAATCCGTAAACAAAATTTAAAAGATATTTAAAAAACAATACTTAGACTTTTGTCATTTAAATCTATCTTCATTTATATTTATCCAATAACCGGTTATTGGATAAATATTGTTATATTGATTTTTTTAATAAGCTGGACCTCTTAATTACCTAATCTACTTTAAAAGAAACCGGCATTTCCACTGGATTAACGCTTCTCGCTATTTTTGTGTTTTTGTTGTTGTTTCGTTTTTTTTTTCTGTTTTTTTTTAAGTCTCTCCCTGTCGACGAAGAAATTAATTCATAAATACCATTTAAAACAATGTCAATTAGATTAATGAAAATTGTTTTAATCTGATCTTATGTCAAAAATGTACTTGCAAGAAATTAAATTGTCTCATTAAGCCAAAAATTAAGCGAAAGTTTCCTTAACCTATTTACAGTTTACTGAAAGTGAATACTAATGTTTGGTTTTCCGATCCAAAAGTAGTTATTTTTAAGAGGTCAACCCGTAGCATTCATTTGAATAAATCGATCACAATTTTCAAACGATATTGCCATAAATCGTTGAAAGAGACAAAAATTTCTTCAACTTCGGACTCATTCACGAGGAAAACGTCTTTTATCCTTCACCCAATTTTCTAAAAAAGTTAAGTCCAACATTGCATTTATATATCAGAAATACTGCATGAAGATTTTAATCTTTTTCGCAAAATTTTTATTTTATACGGTTATGAGAAACATTTTAAAAGAATAAAATAAAATAAATTTAATTTGCAAGTAGAACACCAGTTATTAACAATTGTTATGGAATATCTGCCAATATATGCAACTGGAAGATTTTAGAATTTTTTTTACAGATTACTAATAGTTAATTTCAAATATATGAGACCATTGAGTTCAGACTTTAAGTAATCATTATATGTTGTTGATCATAAATGTCAAATCGTTTAAATGGCAGCTGATTAAAACAAATAAAAAACATGGTTGACGTCAAAAACAAAAATGCGTTGACATCTACCGCCACATGTTGATGAATGTTTGCACCTGTATGTAAAAATCTTATGTCGAACTATATAAGTAAAAAATAAAAAGCTATTAAGGAACTTCATAAAACTGCAACTCTTTCACGCGTAAAGAAAATATTTTAAAAATTAAAATGTATTCATATACATATATTTCAAATTTTATGCTTAAAATAGATGTTGAAACTATATTTATATAAATGGGCGTTTCTTATTGGTAATTCCATTGCTTCTTCATTTAATAGGATTGGGAATAGAAAATAATTTTTCTAGCAATTTGAAAAATAAATGAATGACATTTATCCTGAAATATTTAAAGCAAAGCTGTTTTTGTAACTAGGTAATATCTTCTTCTTAAGTTTGATTTTGTAAATTTGATGTAAAAGCAAAACTTAAAGAAAAAATCAAAAGAAAATAAAGCATGAGAGTATATTGAATAGTTCAATGAATAATAAGTAAACGTTTTACATGTGATAAAATTTAGTTCCAAAACAAACAAAATAAAAAAAAAAAAAAAAAGAAGGTCAGACTAAGTAAGGTATTCTTTACCTTAACTAATGATTTATATACTTAATTAAAGAACGAAAATGAGGCAAATTTAACTTCATCTTTTTATAATTGTCACGTAATCTTCCATATTTGTTTACGTTTTTTGCCTCCAGACGTTCAAGAATATGCCAGAAATTCAACATGACGCGCTCTGTTAGGCCATTAGTATATAACTGAAGTGAATCTTAATACAACTACAATTCCACGAAATATGAAATACCTAAGAAATCTATCATCGGCGTTTGAATAATTACTATCAAATGTTTTCGTCGGAGTACTCGTTCTCGTGACCTCACGAGAAGCCAATGCATCGATGTGTGTTTTGATACAAACAAAAACATTAGAACGTTTCATGTTTGTGAAACAACTAAGACTTTGTCACGATTAAATCTTGTTAATGAGGAATCTCATAAAGTTGAGTTAATGAGGATATTTCTTTTTTATTAGCAAAGAGGATCAGTCATGTTTAAATTAAATTACGAACTCTTTTCTCACGCTTTATTTCCTGGCTCTTGCTATGTCATCTGTTCGATAAAAACGATACGCTTTTTTTATTACTACTGAAGGTCGACTCCTTTTGATAGATTAAAGATTGATAAAACAGTATATACAAAATTCTTAGAGAAAAAAAAAGAGAAAGGAAATGGGTAAACTTCTTACGTCAGTAGGATCTAGCTTGGAATAAACTTCTAACTTGTCGAGTCGGACGGTTCCTTGAAGAGGGTAAAACTTACTCCCTCTAGGGATGCGCTGGTTACTCCAGACCCTCACTCCCTTCTCATTGAGTCGTCCACCGTGTAAGGCAGAAGGTCCCGCTGTCAAAACGAGACTCAGTTCCGTCGGAATAAGCACGCACGTTTCCATGCTTACTAGAGATACGGTACCAGAAAAGGGAAAGGTGTTGTCGACGTAGCCAACCGCCCCGTGGTCAGGCGGCGTCTGTTGTGGCCCACCTGAAAACGGGGCAACGGAGAGTGAGAAAACGAGCGAGGAGAGAGAGCGGCCGAGCCGACTGGATCCGTCACCACCGGAGGCTTCGTCCCTGCCTCCGCCCTCCCCCCTCTATCCCAGACCGCGGGGCTTGAATTTCTTCTGCCATCGAGCGTATTTTACAAAAAAGTCATTAGTCGATAGCCAATTCAAAAATAGTTAAGATATTACGTCACGCCGAAGAAAGCAAATACGGTGGCTCAAGTCTAAACAAAACTGACCAATCAAAGAGTATTAAGTAAATTCGCATTTCGCCAATCAGCACGTGCGTATTTTTCTCATTTTTATTTGGAAAAATAATTTTTTTAATATTTAATTTCCTGTCATTTTGATGAACATTACCGTAAATCTCTCTTGACACAAAGAGAAAGGGTGTCATTCAAATTGGTCACTCCCATGTACATGCTTAACGTGTTAAAATAATTAAAAATGATTTCGATCTCTGAAAAAAAAGTAAAACAGAGTCGAAAAAATTAATGCAAGAGATTGAATGAGAACAAAATAAAGTTAAACATTTAAATATGTGTATTTATCAATTTGAACAACGAAGAATTAAAAGGAAAAGAATCTATGCTAAATATCAAAAGTTAATCATGGGATTATTAAGAAAATAAGTCCGTATCTAGCACACTTTATTCTATTCATTATCCGATTTAAATTTTTTTCATATTCACAACTCCATCCTGTATGCCCTTGTTTGGTCACCTTAGGATAGCGTAAATGAAATTGTTGAACTCGACAATTCATTAATTCATCAAAGTTCATTTTCTGTTTATTTTTTCCCCCATTTGTAAAGAATGAGAATTTTTAGAATAAAAGCATTCAAGTAGAAATAGCTTTGGGTCTCAAGTGATATTTGTGAAAATAAACCGACCATGACAAACCATAATACGGTATGTCTATTATACAGTTTTTCTTTTTACCTCCGGGAAACCGTCATTTTCTGCAACATTTTTTTTTCTGACAGGACTAGTTTATTAATAACCAGAGTTATGCCAGCATTGTGAAACGAAAGAAAGGGAAAAGGAAAGAACGACACTCGTGAGCTTTTTTATAGTTCTAACGAAGCCTATTTATTAGCAAAGTGTAGAACATTAAGAAGAATGCTTATTTCAGCGCCACAGGATTTAGTTGAAAGAATAAAAGCATTTTTTCCCGTGTATCTCTGAAATGAAGAGGCAAAGTTGTAAATAGGCTCTCTTAATTTTTTTTTTTTACTTAAAATACGTACCAAGCCTTTCGCTGTGATCATATTTTTAAAACTCATATCAATGAGTAAATAAGCTCCACTATGCAATTATACGGTTATAGAATTATTGTGCTAAACCTAGTTTTATTTCATTTACCCATTCGTCTGTATAGCATGATCCTACAGCAAAATAATAAGCAAATACTGTTGAACGGAACAAACTAAAAAGTGAAAATTCTAATCCACAAGGAGGAAAAAGAAAATACCGGATGGCATTTTATTACAAGGTACCCATCCTCTGAAGTATTTCCTTGTGGATTAGATGTTCTCACTTTTCAGTATGATCCTATAGGACAATAATTAAAACATAAGTACGAACAAGGTTAATTGTGGATCATTTATGCATTCGATTCAATAAAAATATAAGTTTAAAACAATGTCAGAGCCATTAAATTATCTTAATTATGCTTACATAAGGCATGGTTTATACAGGACGACGTATTCGTAAGTAATTAACGGGGTTAAATAATAACCTTAAAAAATCAACGGTTGTAAATCAGACATTCGTTCAAGTTACATTTTCGTTTGGGGATCTTATATGTATTGTATGCTTTGATTAATCCTTTCATTTAATCATTCAACCATTGTTAAGAACATTAATCACCTAAATAGAATTTATGAACCATCTTACATATTTCTTATACTCTGTCCAATGAAAGAAAAACTGGGCGTGTCCAATTAAATTTCCAATTTCAATTGTTAGCGATTGTTAATTTTACTTAGCAACAATGTTCAACAATTGAAATCGGAAATTTAATTAGACACGCCCAGTTTTTCTTTCGTTGGACAGAGTATAATCGTCAACTAATTTCAAATTTAGCCATATTATAAAGAGCACAGTATCGAATCATCACTTTTTTTTTTAACCAATATATCTTAATTGTTGCATTACATACATTCACGGTTTTGGCGTTAAACGAATACAAAAATGTTTGATATGCTCATATTATCAAAATATAGAGACTCACTGTTGTGATGAACAGGCAGTCCCTCCCTCCATCTTTTTCCGTTTAAGTCGTTACACACGTTGTCTTTTCTCGTTTGGGTTCTATATTTTTGGCTTTGGCAATATTCATGAATTTCACTCTGAATATTTAATTAACTCTTTCTCCTTTGTTCATGGGTTATTTTAGGTTATGGTGGGTGACTTGAGAGCGAGAGACCTTTGACCCCTTGTTGGTGAGGCCCTCCCCCTCGTGGAGTGACTCTCATTAGACATATGTTCTTTATGGCACTTTTCCGTTGCCTTTGACTGAGGGGTCAACTTAATTAGTTCTTTACTCTTAATTTTCTCTTTTGTGTGAAGAGTGACCTTTTTTTTCGGATTTGGTGACCTCATCGAAGGGATTGGTTACTAGCTAAACCATCGGTTAGAAATTTCAACTGCCTTATTAGGCACAGCGTGTTCCTTCCCGAACCCAAAGTACGAACACGCCCTGTTCCAAAAAACAATACCAGATTATTCGTAAGTCATCTAATCTTTACTAACTTTAAAACAGATTTTAGACTTACTAAAGTACCCCTGACAACTGTATAAACCTCAAAACTAAATATCCATCTTAATAGAATATAGGAGGTCAATAACATGGGTCCGAAAACGCTTTATTCCATGTTAGAACTCTTCATTAATTACATTACTCTTGGAAACACACAGGAACACAAAGTACCAGCATACTACATGAAATTTTTTTTACACGATATGTTCAAAATGCCCTCTGTTAGCATTGAAAGTCTTCATGCCTATATTGTGGAAGGTTGCGAAACGATACGCAATTCTTCAGGGATACATCAGCGCATCCAGGATTCATTGTGACGGCGGGATAATGAAGAGTTGTAGAAAATGAGTTCTAACATAGAAACAAAGCGTTTCCGGACCCATGTATTTTCTTCCTCTACATGTGAGAAATGTTCCTGGAAGTTTGACCGTATCTTTTTGTTACACCCTGTATAAGAATTATATGCGATCACTACAATGCGATTTTGTTACACCCTGTATAGGATACGCCGGATAAAAGGTCTCCGGAGATAACGGTCCCGGCGAAAACGGTACCACATATTCCGCATGAATTCTCTCAGCATCTTCCAGCAAATCTATTGAAATTTGAGCTAAGAATTATGGTACAATCATATAGTTAAACTATAATGAAATTAATCATAATTTATAAAGTGGGTGTTTACTCTTATTTTTTTTTAATATTAAAGCGATCCATAGGCCTAAGATGGTCATTTATAACAAATTTATTGACATATTTACAAATAATATACTCATGTAGTAAGTTTTATTCAGAAACCATAATTAAAATCTGATAATGCGCCCAATGCTTCTTAAAATTTCCATGGTTTTGAGCTCTTCCCTGTAACGGGAATAAAGTGTTGTAATCGCAATATAACGAGAAATTGAAGTAATAAATATTATAATTTAGCTATTAACGAGGGTTAAATCCCGTTTTAAAAACGGGAATTTTTTTTTTCAAGAACTATAAATAAAAATAAACGAAACTTTATTGAATGCTTTTTTTGTGAAATATTTCTGATTATTCTTGACCACGCGTTTTTCCGTCTCTCTCTTTGGGCGAGGTCAAAAATGCTAACACCAAGTTGAGTTAGTTAAGAAAATCACTGTTGCTATGATAGTCAACAATACGTTAATAATCACTGTTTCACCAACCCAAATCGGTGTTTGCATTTTTGACCTCCCCCTTTGTTGTCTAAAACTTCGATTGTTGAAACAAATTTTGACAGTCATTTTTGTGCAACAATTTCTTATCATCATTGTTTCCCCTGTTAGAAGAAACAATTATATTGGAAAAAGAAACTCTGACGTCACAAATTGCTCCACGCGAACAAAACTCCATAGACATGTAGGAAAAATAAATTTATTTCAATTTTTTTGTGGGGGAAAAACCCGAAATTGAAATGAAAACCACCCTAGCGCCCCCTACACGGCCAGAAGTATCTACAAAAAAAGGTGGTTCCGGGCTATCCTAGCGCCCCATACCCGGACAGAACTTGGATTTTAGTAATAGTGGATATGGCGTAGGTAATTTAGGAAGTGACTGGATAAATGTGTACGTGGAAGTAAGCAAATCTTTGGGACCATTTTCTCTGAGACTCTTTTCTCCGGGGCCTTTTTCTAAGAGACCGTTTTCTCCGGGACCATTTTATCCGGATACCAGAACACGCGGCGGCGACGTCGCCATTTTAGTCAATAAGCGAATCAGGGGGTCTAGGCTGAACTCATCGACAAGCTGTCGATCTCGACAAAATCTAACCGTCGATAAGTGGCATATTACACATTTATACACAAGTTTAAACACGTATGGCTAGATGATATACATTGATGTACACAAGTTTACAAACATTTACACATTTATCCATGTACACACATAAACCATACCTGCAGACACAGTATATTATTATTTTCACAGTTCAAGTTTCGTAGCACAAGAGAGTGTTTCATGTATGTAAATAAGAGAGTGTTTTTAAACAAGTTTTTGTTAATATTTTTAGAAAATGTGTATTCTTGAGCTGTGTGTATTTAGCCTGCAGGCCGGAAACGAAGGAAAAAAGATTTTAATAAGAATTCTGTTGCTAAATTCTGAAATAACGATCGCCAAGCGCATAGTCGACTGCTCTTGAATTGTAGACAAGAATGTGCATAGTCGACTGCTGTTAAGGCAGTTGTCGATGGTCAAAGTCTACACTAGAAAATCGACGGTGTAGAGTCTGTACACTGTAGACTCTGTAGACAAGTAGACAAGTCTACACTGTAGACAAGTCGTGTTCATGCTAGCTCGAATCGACAAATGCGTCATTAACCACGTGACCATCGACACTTGTCGACAGTCGACTGCTTGTCGATGAGCTCAGCCTAGACCCCCAGGACCTCTATCCGTAACTGCAGACGCGATTATCCTGAAATTAACGACATAAGAGTTCGTTTTCATTTAAACAACCAGTTTTAAAAACGGTTTCAGTTTATTGCATCAATATGTGTATATTGAATAGATTGCAAATGATGGAGAAGCCACTTTTCCACAAGAAGAAGGCACATTAGTCTTTATATTTGGACTGTTATTTATCAGATTCAAACAATCTGAACTTTTTTGCTGAGACAATTGAAACGAATTTAATAGTACTTTTACTAACCCTTTACCCGACAAAATTCACCAATTCCTTAGCGTTATTTTCAGTAAATTCGTTTTATACTTAAGTCCATATTCTCTCACAAGGGAACCATCCGAACCTGTATCACACAATTTCACACCAAACTGAAATAGGATGCGTGATTTTTAAGTAAGCACCGTTTTGTAATAAAAGCAAAACTGCTATACATATTTTCAAAATTCTTTCTTTATCAGATTCTATAAAGGTATTTAACTATTTTTTCCAAATAGTTTCCAAATTTTTTCAAATACTTGTTATAGTGCTCAATGAACTTCTGTATGCCCACTTCATAGAAGTCTGCCGCCCGTGAGGAAAGCCACGCAGTTTTCACTTCTACATTGTCGCTGAAACCAGGCTGCCGATGAACTCCTTAGACACCGGAGCACGTAGTAGTCAATGGACGCGAGGTCCGGACTATAAGGCGGGTGATCAAGTTGTTCCCAACTAATCAGATCTTTTGGGAAGAAACTACCACCAGTACCGGTATCTGAAGAAGTTCATCGGCAGCCTGCGTTTCAGCGACAATGAAGAAGTGAAAACTGCGTGGGTTGAAAATATATATATTAGTTTTATTTTTATTATAAAACTTAAAAAAACGCCTCTTATATTACTCACCTAAAGCTTGATGCTTGCAAAGAAAGAAATCGCGATGTTCAAAATAAACCGCGAAAAAAAAAAATGAGCGCACCTAGCCATTTAAAGACTCCATAGCCATAGTCTTTGTATGGCTATGCGCGGCGTTCAGGTTTTTTCGTTTTCGCAGTTTAATTTCGCGATTTCTTATTTTGCAAGCATCAATAGTAGGTGAGTAACATATTTCGATTTTGTGTGAAACTGTGAGACACAGTTTCGGATGGTTCCCTTGTCAGTTCACTTCGAAGAACTTCTCTTCACTCGTAGACATACTTCGCCTAATCTTATTAATACAACCGCCCGAAGAGCAGAAACATTTCTTAACTGAGGCCAAATTGATATGACATTTCGATCTCTCACCCGTTTTAATACTGTTTTCTTGACTCTACTCTTAGATAAACTTAACGGTATTGCTCCGTCAGTGAACGCTATGGTATTGGCCTTCTTATTAATTGCTCCTTTAGTAGGCTATTCCAATCAATATAAACGTCTTTCCGAATCTAAACTATTCCGGTTACTCTCTTGGATGTCTTTTTTTTCCCTACTTTCTTACCATGAAAATCGTTTCATGTTCAACATTCGGCAGATGAGGTAAGTGTTTCGGCAAACGATATTGTGTGAAATGAAACGATTTTCCATGGTCATTTGTGCGTAAAAATGGTGGACAAAGTGATCCCTGTTTACGGTCGTTTCATCCCTATTGCAACACCCAAAGGAGGAAAACGGGTGTACCCCTTAGACTGTATACTGTATCTAGTGAGGAGAGAAAGAGTTGCTATACCATTCCGGCTTCTGGTTTCTGTTTCCAACACAACGGGATGGCCGGATACTCTAGTTCATTTTAGTATGAATGATCGATTTTAAACTCTCAGGGATAACTTCTAAGATTAAATAATTTACAGGCTTAATTCTCGAACCTCACACTGGACCAAGTAAAATGGCATGAGAACCAATACAAACAAAACTTTTTTATTCATTCCTGTATTCGAATAGATCCACCTTTCATCTTGGACTATAATAAACTTCCGAAGCATAATGCAAATTTCCCCGATTAAGAAATTAGATGCTACTTACACTGCCAAATTATCTTTTCGTCCATATTACTAATCTCATCTGTTTTATCTCTAAAATCTATGGCCTCTTTTGACATTTGCAACGATGCATTCCTTTAAGTATTTTCTTTGAACAGAATCAACAAAATTAATGAAATGTTTGACCTTTTCTTTTTTCATGGTTACCTTTTACTAAAACTATAATAAAGTCCATTTTCGTCTGGTTTCAAAAATTCTCATAGGTAAACTTATTTTCCTTTCACTGCTACATCCTTTTTTATTTTCTTCGACTCCATTCTCGTGCAGAACTGTCGTTACGTAAAATTCTTTACTCGACTAACAGTTGCAAGGCCTAGATTCGTCAGAAAGAGACAACACTTTTACTATAGAAATCGTTTAAATTTTTTAATTACGTTTTTCAACAACGCAAATCTTTAGCCTTTGTTCCGATGGAGATCCCCGCTCTAACTCATATTCTTTTATAGAGCATGAGTTGTAAAGCCTTTCGAGCTGTTATAGTTTTATATAAATTTATATGCTTTTTAAATGAGCCCTTTGCATGAACGTCACACACTAGTCATCGGCATGATCAAACACGCCAAGTTCCAAAACAAGAACTTCCTCGCGGTACGTCGATTTATGACAACTACCGATGAAAGAATATAAATAGGCTCACCACTACACCAAAGAAAAGCTTTCGGCGCATAGAAAAATGTGACATAACGAGTATCCAATGGAGAAAATTCCTGTTCGGATATCGTAGCTGTATACAGGGTGTCTCGTAAGTCGTGGTCGTAAATTTAATGGTATGCATATTCAGTAGCAAGGAACAAGAAACTCCCTATGAACATAGGTCGAACAACGCATCGTTTCCGAGAAAGAATGACTTTATTGACAAATGAAGCAACAACCCTTACAGATGTTCATCTGGTAGTGTCTCGTGTAACTTGAACTCATAGCAAATGCTGAAAATGTCCACCATGAACACGGACGGCAGCATGCTTCAGCTCTTCTCCTCAAAGAGGCACGCAAAGGTTCGCAAAGACCAGCACTCTCTCGCATGTTCTCAAAGGCGTTCTCCACGCGACGGCGCAGGGCGTCCACAGTATCCACTCATTGCGCATACACGTGCTCTTTTAGATCGCCCCAGATGCAAAAGTCCAATGGGTTCAAGTCCGGAGATCGAGGAGGCCATGCACGTGGTCAACCCCGACCAATCCATCGGTGGTGAAAGGTGACAGTCAGGTGATTCCGCACAACCAGGTGATAATGAGCGGGTGCACCATCATGCATGAACCACATTTGTTGGCGAATCGCAAGAGGCACATTTTCTAATAACTCAGGGAAATCCCTGTTGCAGGAATTGGAGATAGGCAACTCCTGTGAGCCTCTGCGGAAAGATGAACGGTCCAATGATACAATCTCCTATTACACCTGCCCACACAATTTGGAAAATCTGTCCTGATGATATGTTTTTCTGATGGCATAAGACCACTCATGATAGTTGTGGAAATTAAAGATCCCATCGCGAGTGAAGTAGGCTCACGTAGGGATTGCACTCTCTGGATATGGTATGGGTCGAGACCATTTTCGTGCAAAATTCTCCAAGCAGTGTTCCGACTTATACCCACTGCGATGGCGATCCGTGCTTGGATCCTCTTCTACACGCTGCAGTATGGCCTGTTCCCGTGCAGCAGCCCCAACGGTTCGCGGACGTCCTTCGCGGGAGATGATGTTAAATGTAATAGTGTCACGTAAACGCTGATGAAGACGGATGAACATGGGACGATCAGTGTGTCGTCGGTTTGGGTACGTGTCTCTGTAAAGACGCGCCAGGTCCGCTGCATTCCCATTTGTCTGGCCGTACGTGAAATGCATATCCGCCAACTCGGCATTGCTGTAACCTGCTGCAGGCTTGTAGTCTCACTCAAACACAGTCCAGGCAACGAATCAGCTATGTCTACTTCCTTCCATTTACATGAACAGGGGAAGAGGTTTAGTTTCTTTACGTATCATCATCATTTCTCAGAAACGGTGCGTTTTTCGACCTATGTTCATAGGGAGTTTTTTGCTCCTTGCTATTAAATATGCATACCATTAAATTTACGACCACGACTTTGGGACACCCTGTATACAAGATCTAATAGGAAACAAGCTGAATTTGAAGAAAATGTTTAACATGCCTCTTTTTTGATACAGTCTAATATCATCGGGCAAATTATCGAAAGTTGAATATCCGCTAATGAGCGAGCGAACAACATATCCGTGTGATGTTCGTGGACTTCTGTTTACTCATTGCACGTTTGTCGACAAATAAAGCAGTGGACTGCGTTGTATATATTTATGGATACAGATGAATTTCTGAGAATTCAGACATCCAAATGATAAAAATTATAAATCCATAATTGCAATACTAGAAACTGAGCTGACGATGCAACATATATCAGGGGTACGCTTGAACTAAGGCAAAATGCTGCCTGTGCTGAAGGTATTGGTCCATACTTTCCCACAAAGTCATTCACAAGACTATGTGGGCCCTTATTTTTCAGAAATTTGACAAAACAAAATTGGAGGAAGTATATAAGAGAAAGTAATATTTGTCACTTCTTTATTAATGGTCTCAGTGGCAGAGAAATCGGCTTCAAATCTCTACCAGAGCATATTTAAAAATTTTCCCCTTCATTTTTTCCGCATTAAAAGCGCGTAGAAGACAGTTTTGTAAAAATATTAAACGTCCAAATAAACTAAAGCATTTTCCACAACGTAATTGGAAAATACGAGACTTATGGCAAACAGGAACGTTTATCATGATGGAGACTTTCTCGCCTATGGTTTACGCCATGTTAAATATATTTTGTTTAACTGAGAAGTTATTTATTTATTCTATGAGAATGCCAATTTTATTATACTCAATGGTGAAAATGAAGATGCGGAAATATCAGACCGGAACATCAAATTAAGATGTTCATTTCATTCTCTCTGCGCCAGTGTTCGTCTGAAACACTTATTGAACAACGCATGGTATCAAGCTGGAATACTAGAGAACAAGCCATGCTATAAGAACCCTCGGGATGCGTGTTTTCGATTCAAGAAAAATTCCTGCAACTTCTCGCTCGATGATTGCCAGATGATCCCACTAATCAAATGCAGTTGGGGCCAGAAAATATTTTACTTTCAGCACTTTAATCATGACTATATGCATGTGATGAAAGACGTATCCTACAAAACTTGCTCCTGAAGATATTTCCACAGACTGTGGAAATAATTCTGCACCAGAAGATATAGAAAGTAAACCGTCATAGAAAAGTCACGTCTAGTCGCGAGAGATCAAGGAGACGAGGTCGAAAAGAATAGATTTTAGTTTCTATTTGTGCGCCTGAAAGAAATTGGAATAAAATGCTTAATTTTATTTGGACGGTTAATGTTTTTGCAAAAAACTTGTTCTACGCATTTTTACTACACAAAAGTTTTAAAATTATGATCTCGCAGGGATTAGAACACGAATCTCTCTGCCTCAAATGCGCAACGTTTCCCACAGCACCACTCGGACCATAAAGTAAACTAACAAATATTAATTTCTCTTAAACACTTCCTCCAATTTTGTTTTGTCGAATTTCTGAAAAGTAAGGGCCCAAACAGTCATGCGACTATGGGAAAGTATGGACCAATACCTTCAGCACAGGCAGCATTTTGCCTTATCTCAAATTACCCATATGTTGCATTGTGAGTGATACATGTGCAGGAAAAGATAACGTTTTCGAAGGAAAGCGAAAAATAAAACCCATCTTGGACGTCATTCCCCATATAATATCTAATATGCTGAAGGAGCATATCAAGTGAAGGTACGAACACATACGGTAACGCTCAAAAGTGAACAACCAATAGTGTTTTCGTTTGAAAATCAGATGCAGTATACGCTAACTCATATCAAAATAAAATCATACTGTTAAATTAGCAATTTCTTGTCATTTATTTACTCTTTCATTTATTACACAAACAATTCTATCAACAAAAAGTTGTAACTTTAGTACTTGGTTGCATAACCTTTAGTGTCAATCACTGTTTGGTATCGACGAGGCATGAAGACCACCGATATTTTCCTAATCTTCTCGCAAAAAGCGAACTTTTCCTGTCTAGTTATGCATCTTTAGACATTGGATGATCTATCAAGCTCTTCCCATAGGTGTTTGAAGGTCATTCAAGTAAATGAATTTTTTTTTGATTTAAGGCACTGCTTGACAATCCAGCCGTGTGCTTTGGGTCATTGTCTTGTTTAAGTACCCATCCTCGTTGCATTTAATTTCTGGCAAATGGCAGCATTTGTTCTGCCAAAATATCTTTATAGCATTTTTGTCCAAGATGCCTACGATGAGCGAAGCAACTTCAGGACCGAAGCAACCCCAAACTGCATGAGCGACAACTGGAAGTTGGTTATGAGGATTGTTTCTTTGGCCTTCCGGGTGTCGAACAATTTTAATCAAACAACATAAATTTGGATTCACCACTCCAAACAATTTTAGCCCAGTTGATATTTTTAAAACGCTCTCACAAGTTATTCTGAGATTTATCACAAATGAGACTGAAACGCAGCAATAATGCAGCATTCTCTTTCCAAAGGTATATCTTATATATCTGTACGATTTTAAAATGGTGTTTTGATCGGTCACATGCGTCAGTTGACATGCACCGGAGCAACCTCCCACCTCGAGAAAGTCGATGAGGTCTACACGCTATACAGCAATTAGAAGCAGAAGCCTGGTAAGATGATCTATTTTTATTAGGTTCCTTTGTGGATGAAGGAAATGACACCCAAGACAGGCGGCGATCTTATTATAGGACCCGAAATAAGGGATTTAGGAAGGACTTCTTTCGTCCATCTGATAATGCCTGTTAAAAACTTTAACAAATTCCATAAACTTTCAAATCATAAGCTGCATTCATTCGAAAAGTGGACCCACTGATGCGGCAAACCAATTGTAATTACTGCTGGAGAAGCAATCTGGAGTTCCTGGCCTCAGAAGCAATTTGTCAAATTGGCATTGCCACTTGTGCGAGACAAAAAGAGAATTGCAGTTCGAATTCGGCAATTGGTCTCGATTGCATAGTAATCAACGAGCAATTGCAACGAGTAAATTCGGTGAATTAATTTTGCATTTAATTGATTAATCTGTGTTTGTGTTTAATTATTTATGTTTTGGTTTATTTACTGTATAACCAACTCTGCATAGAACTGCTTCCAACAAGAATGGCAAGACTTTCTCAAACCACAAGTCTAGAATCTAGAACCAAATTAATTCTTTTCCAAATCTTTTGACACAGGATAAAGAACCTATTCTTTTAATGGTTGCAAAGAAGAATTTTGTTCTATCACCATCTTTATTTCAATTTTCAGTTTATTTCTTTCTGATTAAATAAGGCCTTAAATCATTTTATATAATCATTATCGTCTTTCTCCTCTTTCTTGTCAATAAATATCTTCGTACGATTAAAATTACGGGCATGAAAAACTCACCAATCGAAAGAAAAAGCTTGAATGCGAAGCTAAGGAGACATGAAAACGGGTATCATAAGAAGGGGTGGAAACTGAGGAAAAAATGAGAGTGAGAAAGAGATGTTAATAAAAGGTTATTAAGAGCTTTATATATAAAAGTATTATATATGATGGAACACAACTCCCTTACAATTAATAAGCTCTGGGCATTTCTAGATGATAGATTTATTCCAACTGTCCAGTTGTCCACAGTACAGTTCCAAATTCACTGGTTCTTTGATGGGAGCTTGAAAACTATTCCCCTCAACGTGAAATTTTGTGTTAAATTAAGGAAATCAGCCATAGGATATAAAAGTTCATGGAGCTTATATTATTATTTAATTTTTACTTAATAAAAATCGAATTTCCTGTATGTGCTCAATTTGTCCGATAATTAATTTTATACATTTATTAATTACATTCTAAAAATGAAGGATACTGAAGCGGTATAAGCAGTTTGGGGCAACAAGATCACGTTTATAGTAACCACTCATTTTAGCCGCTCTATCACGTCGTCTACAAAAGCTGTATTTGAATACTGTTTTTAAAAGTAACGGCATTTATTGTTTACCTTTCAACTAATTAAATTAATAACAAAATAATTTTTCGTTAATAAATTTTATTAAAGTTTTTTTCCGCTCATTTATTTATTATCTCGACCAACTGAAACACCCGACGAATTTGTCTCCGACAAATTGACCGCCCGACCAACTGACACCTCGACGATTGACGTTCGGCTAATTGACGTCCGACGAACTAACCAACCGACCAACTGACACAGTCGACGAAATGACGTTCGACGAATTGACTCCGACAAATTGACGCTCGACGAATTGACCCTCGACGAACTGACCTGATACCAAGTTGGATATATCTAAATTAAATTTTTAGAAGCCAAAAGAGTAAATTTAGAACAAACAAAAATTTTTCCCTTAGAATATCCATAATGAAAAAACATGTCAACATTTTTACCACTTAATCTTATCTTTTTTTGAAAACTAGTTCTCCTGCCGATTGTACAGTTCACTTCATTTATGTTAGATGTTGAATTTAATATTTGGAACGTCCCTCTAACTTGCCTACGTTGATTACATTTTCAGCGTACAGTACGTTGGATTCTTATATCCAAACTTCTTAAAACGAAAATTAATCGATGCCGGGGCTTAATATCGATACCTAGTATCGAAAGCATAGCGATTACTTTGAGTACTCGATTACTCCATCGCTACTCGGTATGGATTGCGGTATCCATTGCGCATAGAAATTGCTAAATAGTGAAAGCAAAAAATGGCAGCATGAGATTCTGCGGCCACTCGAAGAACTAATTCAGGCAATACCGGAATAATTTCTGCGTATAGAACGAATCCTATTAAGACAGATTGTAGAAAGACATGCTAGAATCTCAACCAGAAGATAATGGGAAAAAACTTAAAGAAGAAGCTTGGCGTTTATTTCAAGTGATCACATCGCCTGAAAGCGAAGACAAAAAATACCAAAAGCCAGTGCGATCGTTATCATGTTAACCAGAAAACTTTCGCGGAAGTAATCTTCCGAAAGTGAAAACTGGAAAGCAGCGACGAAACATGTATATTCCGTAGTCGTTCAATGACAATCAACCGGATGGTTGTGCTGACCAATGAGGAGGTCGAAAGCGATCTTGGTGTGGAAATTATTTATGGCGTGGAAATTATATCATTCGAGAGCCATTCCCTGTAATATTCACCATTCGTAATAGTTATTGGTAAATCCATTGCTTCTGAGGTTTCGAGCTCTTAAAACGGGCTTTTCAATGCAGACGACTACGTGAGTTGAATGGTGTGTGGAAAACTTGTCGAAATTTCTTTTTAGAAGGGTTTGAAGACGACATGAACGATGCGCTTCCACTTTCATTTAATACAATTTTTTGCAAATTTATTCCTGTTGAATTTTTTAATAGCTATTTCTTAACTACTCAGAAATATTTATTATTACCTAAGTTTGTTTTAGAATTCACAAAATTCGAAGCAACAGTAAGATAAAATAACAGACACTTCCTATTCAACTGATCATCTTCTAGATAAGAAGATCATAAGGACTGCCATCTGTTGTTGAAATTAAGAAATAAGTTTCAAGGTGCCATTACTTTCGAAATTGATCGATGTCTCCCTCTGTCTCCCTCTATCGCCGAAATTTTAAATCTGCTCTCTAACCATATAAATTATACTCTCTCTAAAAGTATGTTGATTTGGAAAGATTACATATAAAGTTATAGACTGAAAAAAATTATTTGAAGTAGAGAAGTGAACATTTGCTTATTATTACTTTTGGTATAATCGGAATAAGTTTTATTTTATCCTGCAAAAAAAGTTTTTACGATTTTTTAAATTTTATATATTCATTTTTAAATATTATATTTGTAAGCTGGACTTTCCAATATAAGCCAACAATGGCTTCTGGAAATGCCAGAGATTCTTTGTAATTTTCAGCAATTATGATAATAAATTAAATTTTTATTATTAATACATGTAATTACATTTTTATTATTATTATTATTATTATCAATAAAAAAACCCCATAAGCTCCTCTTTTATAAATTTCGAGCCTTTTACTAATGATATTGATAAAAAAACAACCTTTACTCGATCCAAAGCTCCCATTTAGATTTAAAAAACAAAACAAAAAAAACAAAAAAAAAACCACTAAGTCTAATCGAGTGTTAATATTTGAAAATACATGTACATGCTTGATAAATATTTTGAATATACGTGAACATATATTCAGTATCTAAAATGTTGAGTAATAATATTTTCTTGCATCATAGACTCACATAAAATCTTGGATTAATTATCATTTTACCCGCGTGGCACTCTTTCGGTCATTACCCAAGATTCATGACCATAGGTGAGAATGGGGATAAAGATAGATTTGAAAAAAGAGCTTCCTTCATGATACGTCTTCATTATAAACCTTGAAAGTTTTCAAAACAAATTTATTCTATAAAATGTTAATAATAGGTCTATCTTTCATGTAATTTAATTGTTATTTACATTCCTATTTTTTAAATTACATATTTTCTCTAATACGATACCGTCTCGTTTATTTTAAGTTAACGTACAGGGTGTACACAAAAGAATATAGCAGTTAGAACTTTTTTTTTAATTTCTCGTATAGATGAATATGATGACAAATGTCACATTACATGATAGAAGAACTGCCTGTCAGCAGCGAGCTGGAGATTAGGCTGCTCGGGGCGGTCCCTCATTCCCCCACCCCCTTCTTCCTCGAGTGACAAAATAATAAACATTTAATAAGTAAAGCTGAAAAACGGACAGTTCCACTGTCTGGATAAATAAACAGTATTTTTCAATGCAGTAAGCCGAAAATGTCGCCCCCCCCCCCCTCGGTGGGTACGCCCCTCTGTCCAAGTTTATGCAATCCACATTAGCTTCATGACCTACGCGAATGGCTGAACAGTGTTATTCCTCGTCCGCAAAGACCAACTTCTCCCAATCTCACTACATGTGATTTCTTCCTTTGAGGTTTGTCATATCAAGAACAGATGAAGGGTGGGTCATATATAATTTGTCACACTTTTGTGATTTCGTGAGATTTGCTTAAAGCTTGAACAAATTTTCATTTTTAGTCACCAATTTCTGTTCTTAATGCTATCTAGAAGGAGACAAACATATCGGCCTTATAAAAGCCAATTTATTCAACACGAAGAAATCTAAGTCACTGCTTGCGGATGCGATATTTATTTGAATTCGCAGTTTTCACGACAAGAAGCAACGAAATCTGGCTTTCAATTAGCTCTATTTTATCAGATTCATCAAACGGGTATAATATTTAGATATTACAAATAGACAACAAAATAAAAGGGAGGCCCATAATTCAAGATGTAATGTCAAATATACTTGAGAACAAATTTAATATGATACATTATGAATTAAAGAAACTTTAGGGATAATAAAATTTAATTTGATTATTATACAAGTTTATCTTGCTAAAAGTATCAATTTAAGTAGTAAATGATGAAAAATTAAAAAGGTTAAATTATTTAGCAAAAATTAAACCTTCATCCTTATCAACTAATACCGGTTTTTAAATTTTACTAATACGTATTAGGGATTGGATTATTAAAATCGATTTTATGTATTTTCGTTAAAAATTGCTTTTCAAGTATAAAAGAAAGGAACTGTAAAAAGCTGCAATATTTTACCTATCATTTTTCTTTTACATCCATGAAATAATCTGAACGTCGATCATCCATAATTGCTAAAACCTACTTCTTTTAAGCAAAGACAATATATTTTATCGGTATTCCTATGTCAACTGTTTTTAGTGATGACAAATTTTTTTTTTCTCTTTGGCGATGTCATTTGATAGACAAGGTCATGACATCACGTGGTCCGATCAAACAGCACCGATAGAAGTAGGAGTCGAGGGTCTCCTTACCTCCCCTAAGAAAACCCAGAAAAATTTTCAGAACATTCCAGTCCCTGAGGGTAGAGATCAGACAAACATAAATCCCCCAGGAAGTCAAAAAGAAAGAGGGTGAAAGCGAAAGTTTTGGTCACAAGTACAACGGCCAGCAACTGTACACTACACACAGTGAGTATCTTTTACCGAAAGAATTGTTGACACGTAAGATAGGATAGAAGTTAAAAGTTACAAAGTTATTCTTAATATTTATTATCATAGATTAATATTCTTAAGTTGTTTATTTTCTGTTTTGTTTAATAGAATTTAAGCCCGTTCGATAATCTATACATTCGGTTACCGTATCTCTGAAAGGAGATGTGCCAAAATTTTTCCTGTTTATTTAATTTTTTTTCCTAAGAACATCAGTTGAAATACGATACAAGTTAAAATTAGAAAACATTTCAAAATAAAAATTAAGGAAAATTTAAAGGCTCTAATGCTCCTGATATCTTTTATTCAAAATATTCATATGCGTTTAGTTGCAATTAGCCTGCTATAATTTACTCACGATTACTGTATTGTCATTACTAATGGCGCGCTTGTAATAATCAGAGCTTGAAATTAACAAAACAAATGACAATTATTCTTGCCAAGGTTTTTTAATATAGTAATTTCCAAATACGAACTAAAAACAAAGGATTCCCTCAATTGTAAAACAGTCAGAGCTTAACGTTTTACCAAGAATCCCCCTTCATCCGTTCATAATTTTACCTTTTTAGGTTTCATAAAAGTATTAAAAGGTTTCATTACAAGGAGCTGTTCTCATTAGTAATGGCCAATATAGTTATCTTATTTTGTATGAATTAGAGCATTCGTTATTATTCTTCTATAATTCATGAATTGGAGGGCAATTTCCTGATAGCTTTAAGATTTTGAAGATGAATTGGTGAAGGTCGACGGTGAAATTCCCAATAAGCGTGAAAATGAAGGTGACTGTGCAGTATTCGAGCGAATTAAAGGAAATGACCGAAATATATTTTATTATAATCTTATGTTAGCTTATTAAATATCTATATAATGATAATTTAAAACAAAAACTATGATCTTTAAAATTGGAGCAAAATTTGTCTTTTTAATAGTAAACTTAGTGTTAAACTTTTGAAAATTAATGTTATGGAATGGAGAGTTCTCAGTGTTGCCCTTTTTAATGAAGTTGAAGGACGCTTTACAGTATATAATCGACGGTATTCCAATTGGAATTCTGTCCGATTTCTTTCTCGTTGTGTACTTCAAAGCCTTCATTATACTTCTTATTATAGTAGATGAATTAATTTAGAATGAATATTTTATTTATTTTTACAACTTCAAATATCAGGAAATATTTAAAAAATTTCCTCAATATTTTGTAGATTTTGGAATTTTTATTGATTAGCTTTTGTTTAATAATGCACTTTTCACTCCGCCAAAACTGAAATTCTTAAATTTAGTGGCGATCAAAAGTTTAGAAATAAATCTCATATTTCTTTTATTGTTACTGTACATTATAACATGAAATTACATGTTGAACAAATCATTCATACATGTCATTTGCATCAAAAATAATTTTATTTCAACAGTAATGTTTTTATTTTAAGGTAGGACATCTTGTTTTGCCAGTACCTTGACTTTTTTACCCGGCCATAAGTTTAGGACCAACAATACAACTTTAAAGAAACTCAATATTTTGTAGTCGAGTTTCAGCAGTAATTTTCTTTGCTTTTCCCATCTTTAAAAGACATTAAATTATATAAGATGCAATGAAAAGCATAAATGATAAACATTATAGCTTCTCCCCTTAAGTTCGCATGAAGTAACTTTTCGGTATGCTCGGCTTCTTTCATCGGTCCTAAACTTTTGTCCACTCCACAAAAATGTGACCCATTACATGAGAAAATATGCTTAACCAGTATAATAAATATTGGTGGAAATGATAAATAGCAATTCCATTTCACGAAGCAAATCAAAAATTTATTCAGAAATACTTTTTTTTCTTGAATTATGTGAAAGATATATTGTACACATGAGGTCCTAAACTTTTGGCCCCCACTGTATATAAAAATATATGATACTAGATTATATGCCCGGCATTGTATGATGTGCTGCAGTCCTACCTAGTGGGGAGTTAAAGTAAAATGAATAGCATAAAAATCATCTCCATGAGAAAACACTTACATGTGCCAACTTTCATGGTATCGGTCAAACGATGTTGGAGTTTATAAATCTCATATATATCAACATCTTTTTCTATATACATAGAGAAGAGAAAAGATAGGTACGAAAACATAAACAGAAATCCAATAAGCTTCTCATTAAAAGCTTCCAAAGTGGCTTGTTTAACGATTCTTCCTCCCCGTTCCAGAATGAAATCTGATTCGGATATATCGGTTTCATTTTGTTTTTCAGTTATATTACTTGAAGAATGGACAAAAACAGGTGTTCGGGCATCTAAGTTTTCGTGCTTTGTAAGCCATTTTTCAAGACTGTGTATTAAAAAAGTTATAAAATAAAGCATGCGCGCAAAAAAAAATCAGAAGTACCTATTAATTATCGAACAATTAATGTAAACATCCATATAGAAAATTTATTTTTAACTTGTGGTGTAAACATTAATCTGCGTATATTTCAACCAATAGAAGTTAATTCAAAGAAAATAACATAGTTATTCCCTGTTATCTTTTTCTCCGAATCCTGAATTGTTTTCTGTTACAGTTAATAATTTTTTTATAAAAACGGTGATAATATCACTATCATAAGAAAACACCACTGTGCCTCTCTAAAATTTACCGTACTTTTCTAGAGAGAGAACATTTAGAGAGGGGGGGGGGAGGACAGTTGCGGCTTTTCTTTTTTTCTCTTAAATGTTTGGTAAAATATTTGATAAAATATTTCAAATGTTTCTCTGGGGTTTTAAACAGAGCTTTTTTTCTGTATATCATATTGCGATATTCATCAATAAGTTTGTCTCTTTTTACTTCCTTGTACTAAGTAAAGGAAATATTGTAATCGCGAAAAATTTCGGTTTTCAGATTTCAACGGAAATATACATTTTGACCATCCCTGAATCCATTTTGATTATTTTCGGCGTGGCGTCTGTACGTACGTACTATGTATCTCGCATAACTCCAAAACAATTAGCTGTGGAATGTTGAAATTTTGTAGTTAGGACTGTTTTACCATCTAGTTGTGCACCTCCCCTTTTCATTGTAATCGACTGGGCCAAAAATGTGTATTTGTGGTCTCCACAATAGATTTTCTTACATGTCTATGGAGTTTTGTTTGCGTGGAGCAATTTGTGACTTCGGCGTTTGATTGTTGGACAGCGTATAGCCGTGACCGCCGAGAGAGAAGGCCTTCGCATTGAAACATAATACATTGTTGGTTGAAATACGAATAACAATGCACTATCTATGATGATGTAACAATGAATTACGTTTCAATGCGGAGTCCTTCTCTCTCTGTGGGTGCGTTCACTTATTCGTTCGGAGTCATGCTCCGAGTCAATGTGATCACGTGATCAGAGTACTAGCGTCATGGCTCAGAGTCAACACAACGACGTAACAATCGAAGACTTTGATCGTTATAATCATTTGCGTGCAGTATTGCCAATTTAGCCTTTTTTCATGTGCTTGTCTTTTGTTGGACATTTTTAATAAAAATTAAACAATGCACTTCAACCATCTACCATTCATTTAAAAGTCTTCAATTCTCTTCAAAAACTCTCATCATTATTCATTGGTGAACTTGTTATTATTTATTCTTTTTATTTATTATTTTATCTTCTCCATTTATAAATGAGTACAGAATCATTCAATAATAAATAAACATATTATACTACTTCGTAAATTAATGTATAATGCACAAAATATTGAAATTAGCTTTTAAATTGGACACATCCCTGCTAAATTAGCAACACTACTTGTGAACGATTCAAGATATTTTTTCCCTTCTTCGCAACCTCCGGAGGCATCAGAAAAGCATGAGCAGTGCCCATGGCACTTTAGGTTATGGGGAACCTTTAATATTAAGTTATTTTTTATTAACAGGAATAAACAATAACATATTTTTTATTTTTTAATATTTTTATAAAAACAAAGTTCTGGTCATAATTGTAATTTTAATTTATTATCATAGAGACTAGGGTGGCCTCATGCGTAAACATGAACTGAGATTGAGCATATAAAAATTAATAATTATGCTGAAAAAATTGTCTTGAATCAAATTTTCGATCAATTTAAGCTAAATTTTCGTTTGTATCGTGCCAAGCCTACAACAATGGAAGGCTAACCAATTATGGTAGGCTATGATCGTGCACTTTGGAAAGATAGAGGCGGCCTTGTTGATAGTTAAACAACGTATGCGCCAGCTTGAAAAAATAATGTCTTCTCTTGTTTGTGTGGTTGCCACGGCTCCTAACAAGCGCGCTCGCAAACGATATCTCATTGTAACAAAATTAATCATCGTTGAAGTCACAACTTTGTTGGCACTCTTCATTGTTGCGTCGTCTTTCTCATTAAATTTTTTGACTCCGATGTCTCCAGCTTGAAAGCAGGAGTTAAGGGAGTTAACCCGAGTCGCACTCCAAGTGAATAAAGAAACAAACTCCGAAAGACTCCAAGCGTACCCTGATGTTGGAGGTCAAGGGAGTTAACTCCGAGCGAAGAAAGAAACGGAGACCAAATGACTCGGAGCAAATAAAGAAACGGAATCCGAATGGCTCAGAGTCACGGGAGTCACTCGTTGTGACTCCAAGTGAATAAGTGAACGCACCCTGTGTGTAACCACCGAGAGAGAAGGCCTCCGCAATGAAACTGAATACACTGTTGCATCACATAGATAGTGCATTGTTATTCGTATTTCTACCAATGATAAGCTCTGAATTTGCACTATCTATGATGATGTAACAATGTATTCAGTTTCATTGCAGAGGCCTTCTCTCTCGGTGGTCACGCTCTGTGATTATTATGATTTTAATAGTTCTTTCTGTTATCTTTACCGAAAGCATTGTTAAAGTCTTTGCAGACGCGGTCATGTAAACAAAGGCTTCGTTTCCCTTTGCCTATTGTTGCGCTGTGGTTAATTTAAACTTTGTTTCGACGATCGTTTTGTTGTGCTGAATGTTATTTATTTATTTATTAGATTGGGATAAATGGATTACATCAATTCCCGCGGGGACCAGTATGGTCAAAGACCGACAATACATTATTAACTCAAATAAAATTACAATAAGTTAGTAGAACAAGATAATTACAAACTATACACTGTTCAATGAAAAACTAGACGTGTCTAATTAAATTTCCGATTTCAATTGTTAGGCATTGTTGCTAAGTAAAATTAAACAATGTTTAACAATTGAAATTGGCAATTTAACTGGGCACGCCCAGGTTTTCTTTCGTTGGACAGAGTATAGTTGTTACAGTGATTAAAATTATTCAAGATGGAACAGCGACACAAAATAAAAGTCGGATAATACAATAGTACAAACTTAAGATTGCTAAACCATTAAAAGTTTATGTTAATGTTAATAACAACATCATAGGGTGCAAGGCCGTGAGCCGGCAAGTTGGTCCAACGGGGCAACAAAGCGTGGACACAAGTGCGCACCCAAAACAAACCCCAAAAACAAAACATTAGGTATTGGCTAAATAACAATAGGACAAACATAAGTATGCTATAATTAGTATAGGGTACAAAGGCCCAAAACCTACTAAAACATAAGCAAAACGAAATGATCTCTGAGCAATAAACCAAGGCCCAGAGCATGGGGCCTATTAAAACCCACAAGCGAATAAGATTAATACATCATTAGGGTAACTAAATCAGGTTTAACCTTAAAAATACTACAGATCTAATAAAACAAACAACAAAATTTACAAAAAAGTTAACCTACAGGTAATACTAAAGTACAAAAAGAACTCAGCAAGAAATAGCAAGAGATAGATCTGGTCGACTCAATCCTAATTAATTTAATAATAGCAAGATAAAGAAGTCAGGTCATTATATGTTTCTTCAGCCGTGACCGAAATTGAGAATATGGCGCCAAGATAGGTAATGTTGGTGGTAATTTGGCTTAGGCCGACATACGACACACTCCTTCTATATTTAAATTTAGTTACAGGAAGATATACAGGGTCGGGACACATTAATATGACCACCTGCTAGCATCCGGAATATTCACCTTTGGCGGCAAGCACAGCAGCTAGTCGACGTGGCAGAGAAGTCGGAAGCTGGTTGCAGGTCCTCGGAAGCTGGTTGCAGGTGTCTGGGACCATTCGGCAATCAGTGCATCCCGTAATTCCATCAACGTGCGTGGTGGAGGGTCCAGCTTGCGGACATGGCGATCGAGATGATCCCACAAATGTTCAATGGGGTTGAGGTCCAGGGAGTTTGGTGGCCATGGGAGTAGCTTGAATTCATCCTCATGCTCCTCGAACCGATCGTGGACAATTTTGGCAGGGAGCATAGTCCTGTTGAAAGGTGAATTGCGCCTCTACAAATATATTAAATATATTGCTTGACTTGCATAATGATCTTATATTTAAAATTTTCATTGTACAAGGTCCTGAAATAGTTGGTCAAAATCAGCGATTGTATTGGGCTCGACAAAAAATTTCCATAAACGTTAACCAAAAATGACGCATTGAAATACCGGATTCAGAAAAACGGAAGGCCATGAAATGAAAATACTTTATTTTTATTTACAGAAATTGATGAAAATATCCATAATTAACTAAAATGCACGGTTCCTTCCGAACATACTCATAGATTCCTGGAGTAGATCATATAATTTCGCGGTTATTGATCATGCAATCGCCTAACTCCTGTACATTATTGATTAGAGTTACATATACAGGGTCTTTAGATTAACAACAAATGACTCGATTCTAAATTGCTTATTAAAAAAACACACATCAAAGTACGTACGATCAAAACTTTTAAGGAATAATTAAATGCGGCGTAACTCATTTATGGGATTCTTTTCATCCTATAACGAGCCTAATCCAATCCCAGACTTTCAAATCTATTTCAGGACCACCCGGTATAATAATAAAGATTTTGAGATTTGTTTTCTTCTCTAAACTTATGGGAACTTTGATTTTAAACAGAAAAGCATATTAATCTGTAGCTTTCTCAGTAATAAAAATCATAGCAACAAAAAATCCCTTTCCATCATCTATAATTAAATTAAATTTTAGAAAAATTTAATATTCTGCATTAAAGTAGTAATTACGTGTGGAATTATTTTCTTCAACAATAATTTGAATTATTGAAAAACAAACAAACAAACAAACAAAAAACAGGTTAAGTAATTATCAAGTGAATGATGTTATCCAACCTTTGAATACACTAATGAGCAAAGCTATTGCCTAAATTAAACAACAATAAAAGTCCTCATGTGAAAATTAATCATTAGTAAATGGTAAAAATTTCCTGCTTAAGGAAAAAAATTAATGTCTCCCCTCCTCTCTAATATTCTTCCGTGTTAACCCTAATATTTCCGTGTTTTTAACGGAAGTCGAACTCATCGCCCGAGAGAAACCTTGAAACTATCTCTTTCTCTTGGTGGCAGAGAAGAGGGCAAAAAAATCGAGAGAGAAAATGCAAACTAGGAAATTTGTTGTCTACTGAACTGAAAACCCAATAAAAGCAGGGTGAGAGATCAGAATCGTTCCAGTTCTATCACCGGAAATACAAACACGTGAGAGAAGAAGAAGTGTTAAAGGCTCCAATCCTTCTCTGTCAACAGTCAGTTGAAAAGGAGGAAGGTAAACACATTTGTATGCAGATTCCGTTAAAACTGTTTATAATATACAAGTAAATTATCATATTAATTACTTAGAGGATAACTACACTTAAGTTAATAAATTGTTAAATTGATAGTCTTACTAAAATTACAATATTTTATACGTCCTAGAAGTTTTTTTGATATGTTTACTTACCCTCATGTTTTATTGTTGGTATAACGTAATTTCATATTTATTTCTAGATGGGGCCTACATCAGGTTATATATTTCATTCATTCACAGCAGTGTTAGTCCTCGTCATGATTCCTGCCAGTCAAACGAGTACGGAAACATTTTGTAAAATTTGTGAGCCTTCTCTGAAAACCTTGGTTTGCTGCTTCAAACTTCACAGCTGCTGTGGAATGTAAGAAACAAAGCTTTTTTTCTATGATTAAATATTCAATAAAATATTCGCTAGTTCTTATTGATATGAAAAATTAATGAATTAAGACTGCTTTAATTTTATTCATAATTTTATTAGTTGTTAAAAAACTTGAGTCACTTCTTCCTGTAATTATTTATATGAAGCTTCTCTTACTTTTTCAAATCTTAAGAGTAACTTGCAATTTTTTTTATTAGCATTAAAGTTTACGTGGTTTGGAAATAATTATTTAATATGGACCGGTGTCTTTAGCAATTAACCTTTTAGAATGCATAAGATATCGCAGCAGTGAAAACGGGGTTAAACAATTGCAAAACACTTTCCTTCGAATGAAAGTTCGAAAAGGAGCCAAATGAACCTGCTTAGAAGTAATTATCAGTTGCATCTGTTTTCAGATAATTAAAACGGTCCCTTTTTTACCTTTGTATAAATATTCATTTAGCTTCTTAAAAATAAAGATGCATAGGCTTATTATTAAAAGAGACGCATTGCTATGATAGAAGGAAATTTCGAAATGCCTGAGCGATAAACATTTTAAATCAACCAATCCAGCAAAGTTTCATATCGAGATTATGAAATATCGCTATGAAAAAGATATTAGTGAATCATTAACAACCAATATTTAGCTTCTTTTTATTCATTTGCTTGTTTGTATTTTTTAGAGATATAACTGTTGGGCCTTTGCCTGTGGGAAAGAGAGATCTGAGCAATTTACATGACAATTCAGGACAACAAATTATGGAAAGGATCGCTCATTTATTATGAAAATATCGACCCAAATACAAAACATGATTGTTATTTTTCCTCCACCCACTGTAAGCCTTTGTAGGTGACCTATTGATGAATTGGCAATGATCTTCGATTTTTTATGTACCAGCCACTTATCGATTGTATGCATGAGTGGCTATTATTTATTAACGCAAATAAATTAAGATTTGTTATTGAACGTAGGAGAAAAAAATAAATTAAGTAATCTTAATGTTTAAATCAAATTATAACGCATTTTTTTAAACGTAGAATTTAATTTGAAATGATTACTATTAGCAATTTTTTTAATGCCAATAATATAGTCATATCATTAAATTTGAAACTCTTTATTGCTGTAAATATGTTTTTTGTATGTATATCGCATTTTAATAGCCGTTATTTATATTTCTTTACCATATGTAAACGTTTTAATTTATATTCATAAATAATAAATACTATACAAAGTTTATTGTTATAGTGGTTATACATATACATGTATATAAATGTAATAACTCCAAAGTGACAAGAACTGTCTCCCATAAAGGCTGGGAGAACGAAGTTGGACAATAAAAGTTAAATTAAAAATTGATTATTTGTTTTGAGCTATTTATTTAATACCATTACATTTAATAAAAAGCATAATAAAAGTACATCAATATGCCTTTCGGCCCTTATACATAAGCCTTTGAAAGTAAATAACTGAAAGTATATAACTGACATTCTCATCAGAAAAAATAGTAAAAATACAAAAATTAATATATTCAACATTTACTATTTTTACTGATGAGAATGTCAATTATTTACTTTCAATAAACACCTGAGGAAGGTCTTGTGTATACGGACCGAAAGGCCCTGTGTATTCCCTCAAATTGATATACTTTTATTACGCTTTTTATTATTTATACACATCATCTAAATATCTTTACCATTTATGAATATCTACATTTATCATAGGCGGATTTTAAAATTTTTTAATTCTTAATAATTTATGATATGCTTTCCTTTCATCCTGCTGCTCCTGCATACTCCTGCTCGCGACTTTATCCTGATCCTTAACTCCATCTCTCGCAAAACTGTCATCTACATCATATGAGACTCCCTATTTCTAATCATCAAGAAAAAGACGAATATACATGGTCATCGAGCTTCGGCCATTTTCCATTGTTTCGAGAAGCTAAGAAAAACAGATCGCGCCAGGTGCCGCATAGATCGCACTAAGGCCGACCGTAACCTGCGATAGAGATTTTCATTGAAACTGAAAATGACAGTAAAGTTTCTATCTATGTTGGGCCGATTGTACATGCAGCACCACTTTTCAATAGACTTCCCGCCCTACCGGGAGCTAGAAACTTAAGCTTCATTTTAATAATGGAGCTCGATGACCATGAATATCTATAGACCGTGGTAAAAATATGATTAACAATGGTCGAATTATGATGATGTAACAATGTATGACGTTTCAATTGTAAGGCTTTCTTTCTAGGAGGTGTTGGTTCAGGCCTGATAGTTTCTAGAAGGCCATGCTCAGACCCTGATGGTCAGGTGAATTTTGTGTGTCCTAGTCTGTCTCTCGTTGTCCTCGGATTGATTTCTAATGACGACTCAAGAATGAACTTTCTGTTTATTTGCTTTAAGCATTGCTGACGGGGCTTGAGCACATGCTTGTTTCGTTAACAATAGACAGCTAAATTTATTTAGGATGCCTGAAAAAAAAAATAAAACAGAATGAAGATATGAAACTATTAAAGAAACAAGAAATATTAAAGATGAAATATTTTTTTCAAACCGCAGTTTCAATATATATTATGATATCTCTTATATAAAAATTTTATATATGATTTATTATTAATGCTAATTTTTACACTATAGAAATGACCAGTAAGATGATTGTGTAAACTAATTTAAAGTTCGCACTTTATTTAATCATCTACAAGAAATAAACTTCATGCGTTTATTAACAATAAAACAGGTTATTATGAATGGAGAAGGGAAAAAAATGTATGGAAAACATTTTGTTGCTCAGACTACAATGCTCCGGTGACTTTTCAGCGCCGCGGCTTGTCTTTTTCGTCGGCCGCGGATGCGATGGTATCGCGCGCGTCCTTCAAAACAGCAGCAGCAATGCTTACATCTGCAACTTAAACGACGTATTCATTCATCTCTTGTTAACACGAATTATTTGTTGTAGCAATTGGCAATTCGTATTAATGAATTAGTACCAATAGAACACGTATCATTTGAACCATTTGAAAATATGTCCCTTAACATACATTGAATACGGGTACCAAATTTAAGCTCTCTAGCTTATCGGGAAGTTAGTTTAATATCGATTGCAAGACTTGTACCATATAGATAAACTTGTTGGTGAGTTAATTAAAGTGTGGAAAAATGAAATTAAATTTTTGTAAACATCTTCATCGATTTATTGTCTATTAATTACGGCCTGATAAGGCATTATGTAATGTGTATGTAAAAAAAGACAGTGAGGAAAAATGGATGAGTAACAAACAATTCAAAAAAATATTTTCTCATAATAAACACTTGTAAAACATTCCAAGGAGCAAGAGGGGTGTTAAGGACAGTTGATATCTTTTGAAATTGCTTGGAGGAGCTTGAGGTATAAATGCGTAATGATGAGAAGCGACAGAGTTTACAGGAATTTTAGAATTTCGATAGAAAGCGTTCGAGTAAAAGGACAATTTAGGATAATTCTGCCCCGAAATATTAATAAAGTTATCAACAAATTTACAACTATTACTGCTTCACAACTAAAGCTCCTTCTTGGAACGTTTACAAGATATGTTTATGCAACTAAATTTCTAATATGATTTTTTTTATTAAGTTTTAAATTTTAAAAAGTTTTTTGTATGCGCTGTTTTCTACCATCGAGTTGTATAAAAAATGCTTATTGAGAAGAAAAATTAGGGTCAAAAGCGAGACGCAGATAAACTTATTAGCAAGCAGTTGCTAATATTCAATTATGTTAATATAATTTTTTTTGTGCACAAGTTGAAAGAAGGAATTCCATCAATGCGAATCGAAACTGTTATTATTACAGTTTCATGCATGCTATAATAATGTGATAATCTGCGTATACTATAATACTATTTCTTGGCATTTCGAAGGATAATTATAAATCAAGCCTATTTCAAACTGATACTTTTTTCCCTATTTTGCCTTATTTTCAATTCATTCTCTTTCCCTGCATAATTACCACTTCTTTAGAGCAACGATAGCTCGAGGAATCATTTTCAAAAGATCGGATTAATTGTATTTGATTATGGGTAAAATTATCACGTTTGAAATTAACGTTTTTGTCTATTTCTCTCTTTACCCTAACATTTAACACGGCACATAGAAGGAGAAAGTATGAAAAAAGTTTTAGTCCTTTCATAGTGGTCGATAACAATCCGTTTTACTACGGAAGCAGAACGTATGAAACAAGTGGACTACTGATGTTAGTTAGAGAAGACCGTTCTTTCTACTCTTTTTTTTTCTTACTCTTATAACTATTTATCAGCTTTTCATATTTCCATATTTCTACACAATTGCCTTGCGATTTTTTTTAATAAATTATTTTCAATTAAAGAATTTAAACAGGACATTTGTTTTCTTAACGCTCAACCGGTATACGTGTAGTACATGATAGACTTGTTCGAAGTATAGTCCGGTGACACTTTCAAAATGTTTTTATGGAAAAGTTTTGAAAAGTATCGCTATCAGCAATACAAAATTTTGAACAGGACACATTCAGTTTTTTTCACATTAAAAATCTTACAAACACTCTAAACACTCTGATATAGGAGCCTCGTGTGACGCGACAAATGTCCAAAAGATAATCCAGCTGCTGTGGCTGTCACGACCCAACATGTTCTCCGGGACTATTGTTCTCGCTTACTCAATTCTCCTCCTCAGTTCCGTAACATCTTTTGGAAGAAGAGGGACATACACCAGTCTTCCAAAAGACGTTATGGAACTGGAGGAAAATTGAGCAAGCGACAGTCCACGTCACGGAGAGAATGTTGGGCCGTGACAGCCACAAGAGCTAGATTATCTTATGGACATTTCTCGCGTCACAAAAAGTTCTCCCAACAGAGTGCTTGTAAGGTTTGTAGAGTAAAAAAAAACAACCTGAATGTATTCTGTACAAAATTTTATATTCCTGGTAGTGATACGTTTCAAAGTTTCAATGATAAAAATATTTTGAAAGTATTACCGAACTTTAAGTACACCCTGTAAGATTCAGAATTTATTCGATTAACAGAACTTGATAAATAATTTCTAAACCTAAAAATAATTATATAAGGATTTCTTAAGTTAAAAACGAAACATTCTAGATTTTTCAATTTTTTTATTTGAAATCCTTCCCCCCATGAAGATTAGGATTTTTAAAATTTTGTTTTTATTTGATTATTTCGATTTTGAATAGACATTTTGAAGTTTCTCAGCCTGCTACTTTCTCTTAGCTCTAATTTCTGACTTTTTTTTCAGAAAAAAAACACAAGTTCATATGTTATTTCTTTATACAGTCATTTTTCTTTCTCACACCCCCGGCTTAATGCTTGTGATTTTTGTGGGTTTTACTGGTTTAGGAAATGAAATCTGATTGGTTGGCCTGAATTTTAGCTTTACTTTTGATAAAAAGTGAATTTCTTAAGATTTGTTGAATATCTAACCAAATAAAATATTGATTTTGAAATTTCCTGTCATCTTTTATCATTGAAATATGATAATCATTATTCTATCATTCTGGAGCCACTCGAAAAAATTAATGTGCCAAAATTTTCCTAATTTGCCTTTAAAATAGAAACCTGGATCACGATAAGGAAAGTCAATTTATTACAAGTATAAGTTTTCTTTATAAACAGCCACCCGTAGCGAATTCCATGGAAGTAAAGAGAAAAAACTTTATAGTAAATATGAAGCAAACTTTCCAATGATTAAGCAGCATTCGTTTACTTGAAGCTGTTAACCGAAAGGTTTAAATTAAAAAAGGAAGAAAAAAATCTCCGTAAAAATTCTTGTGAATTCAGGTCATGAACGAAGCCTATAAAAGCCGCCGATGCTGTGTCATCTTCCCCATTGGGATGAGAACGTCGCCACCCATAACACCTGTCTCACCCCCGCAATCTGAGAACAGGTAAGGAATACATTAGTTGAACAAACCCTTAGAGCGGTTAGTCTGGTTAACTTTAAATTAATCGCATTTAGTTACTTAAATCCGATTTCGGTCTGTAGTTTAATATTTTTCATAAAAATCTTATTAATTTTCATATTTGATGGAAAATTAAAAAGTGTCGGTGTAATTTAATTTCCAAGTAAAATCCTTTATTTAAATTTAATCACTTCTCTTAAATGAAATTTACTGATTGGAGCTCATTTTCCTAAATAAAAAAAATTCAGATTTAGAAACTAATGGGGATTTATGTCATGGAAAAAGATAAAGAGAGCTTGGGGGAGAGGAACTCTCTAATTTATTTCAAGCTATTAGAAAATGGAGATACAATTCAATTAAAGTTAATTTAAGCATTTAAGAAGACAATTTGAACGCATTTAAAAATGTAAAAGTTAACTTCTTTTCTTTTGGTCTTCTTATTCTTTCATTTTGGAATACAGATAGATGCTCGTGAAAATCATTAAAGATACTGAAATTACTAAGTAATTTAGTTAATGCAAATGGTATAATGACAAAACTGTGGATAAATGGTAGCAACAATCTAAATAAGGACAGAAACCACAATTCCACAAATGAGATTTTTAATCTGGAGCCACGGTGCCTCTTCATCAGCGTGTAAATTGGGATACAGTGTCTGACTATATATACAATTAATAACCAATCAGGAAATGACAAATCAAAAAATTATTAACGAATAACTAGTGCAATCATGAGGGTGTGAAGTAAATAAAGATTTCTAAATTGTATGCATGACATCTACAGAAAATAAATAACGATAATGAGGATGGTAAGAATAAAGGGCCAATCGAGGTAATATAAAAATTTGATAAACAAAATAGTAGTAAAGCAAATAATAAGATTATTTTACAAAAAAGATAAAGTACAAGTGGCCAATCAGGGAATATAAAATTGATAAATAAAATAATAACCAATCAGATTGTTTTAACAATAGCTAATAAGGTAACACTAATTAAGAAAGGACATATCTAGCAAATTGTAACCAATCCTTGACAGGCATAAGGCCCAAGTCATTATTAAGTAAATTTTCAATAAATTTTTTATGCAAATTTCCATCGATACAAGGAAATACGACAATTTCAAGTCCTTAGTTGTATGAAAATATTCAACTAATTTTACATCAATATTATGGCCTGCGAAGCTATAAATACCTAATTTACAATTTTAATACAAGAGATGGTTCTTTAATTCTTTTTTCAAAACTTCGAACTGTGGACCCGTAATAATAGTGTCCACAAATTGAGCAAAAAAATTTATAAACTCCCGACTTTTGTTCTATTGGAATAACATGTTTTATGCCATCCAAGAATTTAAATTCAAAGCCCTTTATTCCAAAATTTAAATTCCTTTAAATCATTTTCTCTGAAATGTAACGAGATCCAGATAAGATTTGTGTTACTAATTAAACTTTTTAAGTTGCGCATATTTTTTGCTCTGATGAAAACAATTTATTTTTGAAAACTAAAATTTTTAATTATTGTTATTATTTGTATTATCTTTACAATAAAAATTAATTTTTGATCTTAAATACAAAAAAAAAAATTGTTTTGTAGTATAAATACAAAATGTTAGCAATTGTCGCTTAATAGTATACAAATAAAACATTATTTTAATTTTTAAAAATAGACAAATAGGATAAAAATGGAAATTACATTAGGGGGGGGGGTTTAGAGGACCGTTAAGTCTTTTGCATTTCGCTTAAAATGGCCTCAAAGAGGTTGATTAATATTTGCGAAGAGGGGTTTTCTTGTCCTTAAAATAAAGCGCAAATTGCGATGCCCTTCGTCACCGTTCATCAGTGTGAATGAACGACGTGATCCACGCAAGGTGCCATTCATAAAGAAGCAGTAGACGCTTCGCGGGTGGACTGTAGGAAGGAAGAAAGGAGGGAGGGAGGAGAAGGAGCAGGCAAGCGAGGGAAGGGGAACAGCGGCGTCGTTCGTCTGCGGGAAGGAAGTTCGTTTACCCGCGCCTAGCAACCCCAACTTTGATTGATCATTGAAGGAAGGAGAAAAAAATAAAAGAAAGATTCAAATGCACTTAAAAAGCATTTTAACTCCTGACAAAATAAAAGGCTTTTTTTTCCTCGTCTCCCCTAGACGATAAAATTTTCTCTTAACTTCCATTTTCTTTTCACGACCTTTTCTTTTTTCTTTTTTTTTTATTTACACTGAGATTTATTATTTTTTGCATCTTCATTGTAGAGAGCATTTTCTTATTAAAAGGGAAGCAACAAAGAAATACAATTGGATAATCAACTAAGTGATTCTAAATCATTATTAGTAAGATTTGATCTTGGAAAAATTACTATCGACGGCTAATATTAACTCATCACATCCTTGCAATTAGCCTGTGTTTTTTTTTTGTTTTTTTTTTCAATTTTCGTTTTCATTGGATATTCTACGCATATTCCCTCGCATATTCTACGAAATATTGGTTTTATGATCGCTATTTATTCATCGAGAAATGCACTTTTAAATTGTTGGTATGGCATTGCCAAACTATTGAGAGAAAAAAATTCAGATAAGTTATATGTATGTAATTGGCAGAGTTGTTTTTTTTGTTTTTGTTTTTCTGTGCGTTATTGATCCTCGCATGTAAGAGTTGAGACGAGAGCGACACTCCACTTATCCATAATAAAAATGTGGATAACTGGAGTGCGCTTTCGTCTCATCTCTTTCACAGTTCATTATTTTTTACTTTAGATTCTTGTATATTATTCAAACCCATATTAATTTTATTTATTCTTTCTTTAGTTATATTGTCAAAATTTCTTTTTGTTAGCACATATTTTCTATGAGAAGTAATGGATGTATTACAATATTTAATATTTCTTTTTTTCTTCTTCTCCTTAGCAACAACCTTAAACGATGAAATTTGGCCTTATATCCTTGCACTTCGTTGCTGTTTTAGTGACACTTAAGATTATTTATGTCGACAGTTTGTGCGTCTGCACAGGGATTAAGGACGCATTCTGTTGTGGACTTTTCCAGAAGTGCTGTGGGGGCGGAGGTGGAGGTGGAGGAGGCTATGGAGGTGGATATGGTGGTGGTTATGGCGGCGGCAGTTATGGAGGAGGAGGAGGAGGAGGTAGCAATTATGGCAATTACGGAGGCGGTGGAGGAGGCAAAGGATTAGGAGGGTTAGGAATGAAATTCAGTGGTTTATTAGGTGGAGGAGGAAACTTATTAGGAGGTTTGAAAGGAGGATTAGGTGGACTCTTCGGCAAAGGTGGCGGCATGACTGGAGGACAGTATGGAGGAACGTATGGAGGCATGGGAACAGGGGGGATGAAAGGAGGCAACATTTTTGGAAAGTTGACTGGACTATTGAGTGGCCTTAAAGGAGGTATGAAAGGAGGAGGAGGTGGTGGTAACTACGGAGGTGGAGGAGGTAGTTATGGAGGTGGAAGCTACGGTGGCGGCGGCGGGAATTACGTAGGAAGTTATTGAAAAACGTGATCTCTTGGAGTAAGAGATATGGTAATTTTAAATTAGTTTCATTAAAATACAATTTTCTTTATTATTGCCGAATTGTCTACATTATATGTGTCCGCAATAATAAGTCATACAAAAAAAAAATAAGCAATGTAAATTTAGAAAAAATGATTTCCAATGAAAAAAAAAGTAACTTCTTTCCTTCACTGCTCATTATGCTCTTTGTCTATCATGATTTTTGTCATGAAGCTGCACTTTAAAATTAGACAATACGGCATTATATATATATAATTTTCATTAAGTCTTATGCTGGATTTACAGAACTATACTAGGTGTCAGCACCTAATCTAGTTATTTGCATGTGGCATTTTATTGCCGTTCTTTTATGTTTGCAGGAAAGCCAATCCATGAAAATACAATTACTCCAACTTATTCATCTGTTCGAAGCTCACACGTCCAGATCCAGAAAGGAAGTTGAAATCCAGTGGCGAGCTTTCAGATATCTACTGATCATTTCTGTAAATATTTCACGCCAATACAATCGTGTATATAAAAAGACTTTAGTACCATCTGTGTAAAACCCTGTTAATTACGTGTTCGTTCATACATCAACTTTTTGTATTTCTTAACATTTTTGTGTAATTTATTTGTTTCGTTGATCCATTGTCATATGTATTAAAAATCAACAGATAAAAAATGATTATAAAATGATAACCAGTCTTTGTAAATAATTTTTTATATACGAATGAAGCAGTTTAATGTAGAAAGTGTTTCTCAGATATTCCCACTCAACTATTTTTAGGCAAACAGCATTTTTTTAAATGTAGAAAATAGTGAAGAAAATTTCTACGTTTAATTTTAACAATCAAGGGAGTATGGCGTGAAAAAACAGTACTCCACTCAATATAATAATAATAATGATGATAACGATAAATAGGTAAGCATTTTAAGAATTATTAATATTTTCTAAAAATAAAGAAACTGCTGTAGTTCTCATACAAAACACTTGTAAGGATTCATCTTATTGAGCAAAATTGTTTAGCTTAGATGAATCAATTAGCAATTATTTAACTTTTTATTAATCTTTACTTATTCCCATTGATTTTTATTGGTTGACCAATGGGAATAGGTCACATATGGGCGAAGGTCAACTGGGCGACGATCATCTGGTCAACTGGACTATGACTATCAAAATATTATAAACGGGCTAAACGAAAATAATAAAAAGGTCAATTTTTCCGATTTTTCGAATAATATCTTTAAGCGGGCTATGGTAAAACTGGACGATAGAAAGCTGAGCGACGAAAACATTATAACTTTTAAAAGACAAAAGCTTTAAACTTTTATTTCCTTTTGCCTTTTTAACTTTTTAATTCTGAATCATTTGCATTATAAATAATGATAGGACGAAAATGAGAATTAGCTTTCTGATTGGATAATAATACACACACCGGCCAATGAATTAGAAACCTTCGTTCAATATTGTATTGACCATCCTTTGGCTGTAATTACAGAATATACGCGGTTTGGCATAGACTCTACAAGGCGTTGTTGCAATGCAGGTAAGGTAATCGCAGACCATGCATTCGTCAGAGAGACCTTCAGGTCCTGAAGAGTAGACGGAAGCGGATGCCTTCGACGAATTTCTCTTTTCAACATGTCCCAAACATTCTCGATCGGATTCAAATCCGGACTTTGCGCTGGCCACGGCAGATGTTGCAACTCGGTGTCTTGTTCAGAAAACCACTCCTGAACAATTCTTGCTCGATGGACAGTACCATTGTCGTTCGTGAAGAACCCATCACCATTTGGGTACAAATGCACCATTGCAGGATGGACTTGATCTGCAACAATGTTTAGGTAGTCTTTGGCTTTCACCCGACTGTCAAAGAATATGAGGGGAATATGCCGTACCAACAAAACATGGCCCATACCATGACGCCGCCTCCTGCAGCTTGAACTGTGTTCACAACACATGAGAGGGCCATCGCTTCATGGGGTTGCGCCAAATTCTCTGCCGGCCATCGGTGCAAAACAATGTGTAACGTGCCTCATCCGACCACATCACCTTTTACCAGTCATCTACTGTCCAGTCACACCGTTCTTTACACCACTGCAGGAGAACTTTCAGGTTTGTTGCTGACACCAGGGGCTTCCTCACTGGCATGCGACTTCCCATCCCTATTCGCTTCAACTCTCATGCGCATTGTTCTGGAGGAGATGGGTTGCGATGATTCTTCATTGAAGTTTGCCGTCAGTTGTTCCACAGTAGATCTTCGGTTTTGCCGCACAATCCGTCTCAGACGACGTCGGCCCCTGTCTGTGTTGATTGTTTTTGATCCACAATTCTGCCGTTTCGACAACTCTTGTGGATTCCGTTTCCACGCATTGAACACCTTGGAGACCTGACCTTTTGAGATACCCGTCAGTTGTAATCGTAGCTCCAGCTAGACGGGCTCCCACAATAACTCCTTTTTGGAACTCAGACAGGTCTGCTGTTTTCCTCATTTTGCTCAACTTGAGCAGCTGCAGCGTGTTCCTACCCTGTACCTGCAGCTTGGAATGAGCATGTACCTCACATGATTGCATTCATTTGCATATCACAATCGTTTCTGACCTGTGACCCGGCTTTACATATCAGTACAGTAATTCATCACGAGTTTCTAATTCATTGGCCAGTGTGTGTATTTAGGAGAAAAAGGATTTTTTCAAACCACACTTTCAATGTTTTATAATATTTTTTATAGTGAAGATTCCAAATAAGAATTGTTGCTGAATCGGTAAAACTAATTGTTTGTTGTAGCAATTAAGCAATTCGCATTAATGAATTTGACCCTTAGAACACCTTCCAGTGAACTGATTTGAAAATTTTTCCTTTAACATGCCTTGTCTTCGGTACTGAGTATGTGTACAGTATCAAGTTTCTCTAGTTTGTCGAGAAGTTAGTTTAATATTGATTGCAAGGTTTGTACCATTCCAAGACCACCTAGATAAAAAAGGCCTGAGCACAGAAACGTCATTTATTGTTACATCACTTAGAGTGGGCCATTGTATTTATATCAATAATAAGCCCCTAAATGTTTATCCTTAATGTTGGCCCTACAGATATACTTGTTGGTGAGTTAATTGAAAGTGCGGAAAAATTAATGACTTTGAAGAGTGCGTAGCTTTTGCAAGCCGATCGATAAAAACAGTTGAGTTTTTGTTTTATTTTTCATTTAATTTAAAATCTAAGATAAATTCAGTGTGATCCAAAAATCGCGCACACACAAATTCAATTGTCTATAAATACTATAATAGTTGAAGCGTTTTATAGATTACTTTAAAACTTTTATATTTTGAGCATATGTTGTAAAAAATATACATGTATCGTGTAAATACTATATCAAATAGTATTAAATAGTATTACTTAATGTCGTCTGGTTTCGATGTGCGCGACTTTTGGATCACCCTGTACTTATCGCCATGTAATCGTTTAGAAAGATATAATACAGATGCCTAATTTATTTTGCGTACAACGGTGATTAATTCAGTTGCTTTTGTTCCAGGATATATTATTCGTGCTCTTACAGAACTTGAAAAATAGAAGAGCTCAGCCGATTTTAGAATAAATATTTTTTCTTGCTATATTTAATACTTAATTCAACGACTAACGATCGTTTCGGCTTTTTTACCATCTTCAAATCAAGAGGTTACAAATATTTGAAATTCAACAATATAATTTACGAGTCCTTTGAGATAACAAACACAGCCTCCTAGAAATTACCAGGCTTAAACATGGAAAAGATAAAACTGGTGGTGCTCGACACCAACGAGATAACAAACAAGGCCTGGAAGCGGAAAAGTCACTTGATCATCGGGGTGCTAGCAACAATCCAACCTTCATTGTTCCCATGTAGATGTTTAATTTACGTAGCCAACGAGAAAGACAGGCTCCGGCGCAGAAAAGCCACCTGACCATACTAGTCCGAGTAACAATGTAATCTGCGTTGTTTCCATCTTGGATTTTAACAATCAATATTTTTTTCGTTTGTTGGAAACAATGAAGGTTGGATTGTTGTCGGATTATTATGATCAGGTGACTTCTCCGCGCCGAGAGAGAAGGCCTCCGAGAGAGAAGGCCTCCGCAATGAAACTTAATACATTGTTACATCATCATAGATAGTGCAAATTCAGGGCTTATTATTGGTAGAAATACGAATAACAATGCACTATCTATGTGATGCAACAATGTGTTCAGTTTCATTGCGGAGGCCTTCTCTCTCGGTGGCCACGGCCGAGCCAACACCACCTAGAAATACGGCCTGATAACGGAAAAGCCATACATTGTTACATCACCATTAATCGATCATTGTTAATCCTATTTCTACCAATAATAAACCTTAAATATGGTCGACTAATGATGATGTAATAATGTATGAACTTTCCGTTATCAGGCCTTCTGTCTAGGACAGGGCCGTCCAAATCGTGCACATCGCCCGCGTGCAACATAAAAAGCTCGCGGGCAAAGCTCACGGGCAAAGCCGAGGAATAGTCCAAAACTCCGGAGCGGAGTGGGTATAGTTCACCTATGCAGTGTCGCCATACTTTAGGGGGCGATTCCGATAAATGAGGCATTATTTCTTTTGTTACTGATACTTGCTTGTTTTTCGTCTCACATAACATGGCGCACATTCCGAAAAAGCATAAAATAACTGAACTAGTATTTAAATCGGAGTGGACGAATCTGTTTTTTTTATTGTTCACAGATCGGATTCTAAATGCTTAATATGCAATCGTGTCCTATCGGGAAAAAGAAAGTACAATTCTACCTGATATCGAGAAAATTGTCACATTAAAACGAAGGAAATAAAAAACGGTAAACTGCCTCGTTTTTTGTTTTTATTTTACAGTGTCATATTGATAATTAGCAACTCTACTTTAATGAACTGATCAACGTAATGTGCAATAGGGGAGGAAGGAAATTTACCCGCGTGCACGGGCTCTGTACGCGGACAGAAATCTTGGACAGCCCTAGTCTAGGAGGTGTTGGCCTCGGCCTGTCTTTCTCGTTGGTTTCTACGTAGCCCACGAGAAAGACCGGCCCTGGCACGGAAAAGTAACCTGATCATTTTAGTCCGAATAACAATGTAACCTTCATTGTTTCCATCTTGGATTTTAATAATCAACAATTTTTCGTTTGTTGGACAGAAGGCCTGCGCACAGAAACGTCATACCTTGTTACATCACAATAAAGAGGCTATTGTTAATTGTATTTCAACCAATAATAAGCCCTAAATTTGCAACGCCACCTAAAAAACAAGGCCTGCTTACTGCTTGCTGAGTGCGTCATCAAACGAGGGCTGACAATCCAACTTTCATTGTTTCAACAAACGAAAAAACACTGATTATAACAAGTGTTTTTTCGTTTGTTGGAAACAATGAAGGTTGGATTGTTGCTAGCACCCCGATGGTCAGGTGACTTTTTCGCTTCCAGGCCTTGTTATCTCGTTGGCCTCGTGTAACAATGTGTGACGTTTTCGCGCTCAGGCTTTGAGTAGAGGTGGTGTTGCGCCAAGGCGCGGAAAAGTCACCTGATCATCGTAGGCAGAGCAACAATAAAGTCTTCATTGTTTTCAACAAATGAAAAATACTGATTGTTAAAATTCAGAAAAGTTTTGATGGAGAATATGAAAGATCTGCGAATTAATGAAAGAATTTTTAAAATCAATAATTATGTTAGACGCAGTATATAGAAAATATATGTGAAATACCGGATAAATATTCAGTGGGCGAGTTTATTCCATTCGTAATATTCACATATTATTTGAAAAAATATATTTTTCTTTCATAATTCGCCTTAGTATTGGAAATGTTTCGTTGCCCGGTTAACTGTCATTCAGTTTACCGTCGCCCAAATGTCCATCGCTCACAACTGTCAGTTGGCAGTCGTCGACTTGACCCATTCGCGACCGGTGGTGAGCTTGTTCCGTCCATACAAGGTCAATTTTCTTTTTTATTTTGCAGAACGGAAATGTTTTTCCGCAACATTTCAACATAGTTTCTCGAATAATGAGTTTATAAGTCGATTTCAAATTTTATGTAAAGTCAATTATATATTAAGGAAAGAGGAGTAGGCGGCGGAGCCAAATGCAGAAAGGAGGGAGATGTCAATGTCCGATTGCAGCGAGTGGGTTACCAGAGAAGGATCATCTTAAGACTATTATTATAAAGATTCAAATAAGCAAATGAATCTTTTTACCAAGGAGTTTGGCCGATGTTTCTTCAACAGCTGTTCAAAAGTTTAATTTGCTTCTGAACTTAAATTTGCATGTGCCACAAATTTCTAAAAAAATAAATTTGGACATTATACGGTTTTGAAAATTTAGTTTGTGTGCGTGCAAGAAGTAGGCCTTTCACTATTTCAATTTATTTTGAATGGTTCTAGTTCGCTAACATAAAGCTAAATTATTAAGGATGTTGGTGACAATATAAAAAGGAAAATGATTTTCGAGATACTAAAAAAAGCGGTAAAATTTATTCAAGCCCGTATTGACGAAAGTGTCGTTATTAACGATGTCGGTAAATTTAACTACTCAATGATTTGTCGTAAATGCAATTCACAAAACGAGTCGTTACACATTTTATATTTAACAGACATAATTATCTGTTTTGAGAGCAAGGGAATGGTTTTAGTGTTCTTGATAACAGCCAAAGAGAATCCAAACTCTAGAGTGGCAGTAAACAAGTTAATGAAAATAGAGAAAGATCAAAAGATCTGGGCGTTTTATCTTATTTAAATAATTTAGTTTAATTAATAATTGTATGGTCTATTTCTTTCTTAATAAATATACAGAATTCATAAAATAAGGGATAATAAGTACCTAGCATGATTCTTCACATCAAAGTAAATAAAAAGTTCCTCTTGCAAAATGTCGAAATCTTAATTTATTTTTTCTCAAAAATCGCTAGCACCAAGGTTTAACAGCACTTCATGGCGTCATTGTGGCGTCATCAAGCGTTATTCCATTTCATCGACAGGTAGTGACAGAGAAGATGAACTCTTCCTTATTACAATCCAGGGGGGGTGCAACTTCACACTTCTCGTATCTTTCAAAATGGCGGAGCGTGCAGTCCGGGTCCGGTTCTAGAGAGCTATTAGCAGCGCAGATACTAATCTCTACGAACTGTAATTATCTCTTTTAATCTCCATAACCGAAACAACGGTAAGCTCTAATAGCTATGCTACTGCACAACTTCTCATATTTTCTGTAAAAACTAGACAAAAATAAAACAAATTCCAGTCTTCTTTTCTACTTTGGACAAATATACCTATATAATATGTAAATATAATATAAATAAAGATGAGATTAGTTCACTTTGTAAAAATGAAAACAAAAGAACTTTCAAATGATAACTTAAAATATGTAAAACGAAAATATAAAATATCTGATTGAAAAATTCGTATTTTGTGATTCTTCTGTATTAATTTAATTTTAGGGGTTTGTAATGTAGTCTAGAAACTTTTTTTAAAATTTGTTCGTATAAATTATTCCAATATGAAGCTTATAACCTTTTGCAAGTTCTCACTCAATTGCTAATATGAATTGAATTAAATGTATGTTGACATCACTTTTTTTTAATGGCAAACTAATTTTCCACACTTTACAGAAACTGACATATTTTATAATTTGGAATAATAAACTTTTAAACGCAACATTTACTGAAAAATAGCTTCAGTTGTATACTAAAACAATACAGTCGTCTGCCATTCAGTTGTATATAACTGCTATTAGAGTGCCTTTATAACCATAAAGGCACTCTAACTGCTATTGGTTCGCAGCGCCGCCCTGGTGAACAAAGGACTTGTGGCGCCACTGAGTTTCTACCTCTGGGTATATTTATCTATCTCTATGTTACAATCAAAACAATGTTTTTTTATTTCTTTCTGGAACGTAATTGCATAAAAAATGATTTAGCGTATTTTCTTAAACTTTAATTTTGTTGGTTTAAATTTGTTTTAAGCAATGATTTACTTAAAAAATGTAAGCATTAAATTTGTCGCAGATTTTTCATAAGTGATTTTTTAAAACTTAGTGTTAATAGCAGGAAAATGTAATAAGCCCAACAAACCATTGAGTAATTTGTTGAAGCTGGCTACCATTCACTGAATCAACTGGTCCAGGAGAGAAAAAACCATGACGCGTCAAGTTCCCAATTGACGACGCAATTAAGCGAAATACATCAAACTTCGCGTAGTGTTTAGACCCTTAAAAATTGGGTTTTCGACATTTTGCATGAGGAACTTTTTATTTACTTTGATGTGAAGAATCATGGTAGGTGCTTATTGTCCCTCATTTTATGAACACCCTGTATATTCTACTTTTTTTTGTATTATGATTGAACTGTTTTTTTTATTTATGTGTTTATTTATTACCTATAATTCTTAATAATAATAATAATAATAATAAAATCGATAATTACGAAAAAAGACTAAAATATACCGAAAATGTTAAGTGGTAGGAACAGTCGAAAACGTTTGCCGCTTTATTCTTCGATTTATACTGTATATTGATTACTTATTGAAAAATCACACCTCTAAAAAAAATCTATAATATAATATCGAACAAGATTTGAGCACTGATATTTCATCAATGCTGAGGCGCGGTAATCGAAACATTCGAATACGACGTCTTTCTTCTTCACCGTCTACGAGATATAAATACAGAGGGTTTACATATGCAAATTCTCCAGCCACGTGGTTGAAAAGGCTACGCGGTCGTGAGGAGTTATAAAGGGGACATCGCTTCATCATTTTTAATCATTGTACTAACGCTAGTTGCGAGAATGCCGCCAAAAATCGATAGATATTGGGAAGGATATATAAATGAACTTTCCGACGCATAGTAGTCTCAGCATTTCGAAGGCAGGAATCTGTAACATACTAAATAAAAACAGAAAAACCGCAATACCAGCAACGTTGGACTAACCTGGACCCTCAAGACAACGACCCATTCCAAACAGAACACCGAAGGTTGTAGCCAAAGTCAAGCGTTTCATCTCTGCAGAAAGTCCCAAAACTCAAAGGGCTGTCGCAAATAAAGTAGGGGTACACAACATAATCCACAAAAATCTTCGACTGGTTAAGCGTCCGAAAAAATTTATGGGTGCATCAGGGTAAAGCTGCGAGTCATACGTCCAAGTCAACGGTCGTCCATTTGCGAACACTGAGACAGGAGACGGGCGTACATTCAATTCCGTTTGAAGACATACCCGTGAATTCTCCAGACGCATCCCCATGGATTATTGCGGCTCTGGAGTGCTGAACGCACCCTTGGAAGTAGACGACACCGTACTTCAGAGGGTATATGGAAAGCCTGTGAAGAGGGGTGGGCACAGATCGACCTAAATTCTCTGCGGCGAAGTCTTATTGAATGGAAACTGCGATGCAGAGCCATAGTTCGATACCGTGGGCACCAGATAGAACATCACCGAACATGGCAGCGGGGTTTCTCATAGACTTTTGACGCTTGCAAATCGTTTAGTTATAACGTACTCAACCCTCTGTACTCTTCCGTCATTTTAAATTGACTGTTAACGATATAGTAACGATACTATCTAAAGTGCAATTAACTTAATGATGCTGATTAACGACATATTTTTATATTTTTATTAATAATAATTTTAGAGAATAGTCTGTTATAATCCACCAAAAAGAGGGTTGGTGTCGACAAAATGGGTCACGATCGAAGTCGATTATTGTAGGGATGACAGTTAAAGGTGAAACTAAACATAATAGCATTTATTGACTTTCAAATAAGTTTCTAAAATGTCCGTGTTAAAACTAACAAAAAAGAAAAAAGAAAAGAAAAAAAAAACTTGTTTGAAAGCGGATAATTGCTTTTGATCGGAGACTTATTTACTTTTCACCTTTAACCCGTCATCCCTACAATAATCGTGACCTATTTTGTCGACGCCAACTCTTATTTGGTGGACTATACTATACAGGGTGTCTCAAAACTCCACTTTGTGGGGATGTAGAGAACATCGCGCTGAACCATATTCACATATGAAAGGATCATCGGAAATGCCACCTGCAGGAGATTGTAGGGGTGGGCGATACTTAGAAAGTAGTCGATACTGCGATTACTTTTCGATTACCAAAATGCAAAGCTTGTTTATGAATATCTGAACGTTTTTCTTACTTACAAGGGAATCCCTCGAACATGTATGTCACAGATTTCCACCAAATTGAAATATGTTACTCAATTGAAGCTATAATAGATGCTTGCAAAATAAGAGAGTGCAAAATTTTGTTTCTTTCAAAATAAACCACAAAAACGAAGAAATTTGAGCACACATAGTCATACAAGGACTCCATTGTTAAAGCGGTGTACGTGTATTAATGCGCTTAACGGAACTTCTTTCTTCCACTACTCAGCACGAATCCACTTCAGATGAAATAGACAGCAGCAGCGGCAATTGAATAGCTTCGCAAGTTTCTAAACAAACTTAGTTTTTTAAAATAGATTATACAATAACTAATAACCTTCCAGTACAAAATGTCTATAGTAATTAATAACCATTTCCTTAATTTATTATTTCATTTTATTAAGTAATTCGGTAATCAAACACGAAGCTGGTTTCATGTGCAACGTTGAGTAATAAGTTGCGTTGGTGAGGGGGTATGTATCGCGGTGCTTTATAATTTTAAATAAAAATAGTATTCATGGATGCCTACCTCATCTTATAAATTATTTCGAGACGAATAATTGTATAGCAAAATTAAGGTTTTATGCTTAATAACAGTGCTCTAACTGCATTTCTTTGGCGATCGCCGCTAACAAGTTTGCTTCCCCTCTTTCCGCCATGCTTGTTGAACTTTGCGCACTTACGGAGCGCTTCACTGCCGCGCAACGCTATCGCTTCCACGGTGTGCTTGAGCGCAAAAAAAAAGGCTATGTGGGGTTCCCTTGTCAGTGTTATTTATTGATTTGTTTATTACAGCAATTTTAAAAAGTCTATTCACGAAAGAATATAAGCTCACGTATAGCGTACTATTTTTCATAGTCATTTCATTTCTGTAAGTTTACATTTAAAAATGGTAGAGAATTAATATGCTTAGGTTTAAGCCTGCTTCTTTTTCTTACAATTTGCATGATTGCTGTTGTTTTTAACAGACGACTAGACTTATTACACACTTTTATTTAATTTGATTTCTCTGTCTGTTTGTCTGTCCGGGTCAAATTTTGCAATCAATATTAAACCAATTTCCCGACAAGCTAGACAGCTGAAACTTGATACACATACGCAGGACCGATGACAATAGAAGTTAAAAGAAAAATTTTTCAAATCTATTCACTGGAATGCGTTCTAGGAGGCAAATTCATTTTAGTCGTCCCTCCACAAGTCGGCAACTTGGTTGCCGATTTGCGAAGGGGCGATTGTTATAGAATTGCTTAATTGTTAGACCAAACAATTAGTTTTACAAATTGTTGTCGCCGCCTTGAAGAGATATTAAAATAAAAAACAATGAAAGTGTGGTTTGCAAGAATCTTTTTTTTTCCCTTTTAACATTATTTTAACAATAGTATTGACAATTAGTATTGACAATTAGTATTGAAGAATTTAACAATTTTGATAGTGATAGATGATCGATGGAGTGTCTATAGAAAATTATATTTAGCTAATGTTTGCCAAGTCTAAATATAGACATGCAAGATTTAACCACATAAGATGAACGTTAATTTCATCTAGATCTTTTTCTTCATCCATGGTGCGGTTTCTCAGTAATCGATTATTTTCATACATCATCGAATACGATTACAAATGTTAAAATATCGTAGTATCGATTGCTTCAAGTTCTCGATTATTCCAATCGTAGGAGATAGACGAAACAAAAAACATAGCAACAACATAATTCTGGAAAGAGTGTAAAGCTCTTTATTAGGAAACTTAACAGTAGAACAACTGGTAGACACAGAATACGGCTTCACAAGAGGTGTTCAAAGTTCCGATCATTCGCAGTGATGTGATACGTGTCTGCTTGGGTAGCTTTCCCGAAACATTCGTACAGCCGCTCTTCCATTACCGTCACCTAACTCGTACCGTACAGGAAGTTCATATCCGCCAATTCAACTTTCGTAAAGCTACGCAAGTTCTCCGTAAGACGTTGCAAGCCTTAATGATCGGAGATATGGAGCATTGGCGTACGACGATGCAAGCCTTATGAATTCAGATATGGAGCATTGGCGTACAGAACCATCTATCCGTTTTCGGTGATGCTTTCTGTTTAAATATTGTTCGGCGCGAAGATTATATGTGGAGTTTTGAGACACTCTATAGATTTCCAGTATCTCTTTATTTAATATGTCGCAACGGAAATCAGGCTGGAACTGAAATTTCCCGTATCAGTTTCAAAACCTAAATGGAACTCGGAAACCATAATAGTTTTAGATTTCGAATTATACGGTTTAATTGGTTTAAATTTTCAGAATTTTAACAATATTATAAATTCTTAAGAAAACAAAGGTATCTGACATGTAATATGAAATTATTTAGGGTTCAGTCTCACTCAACTTTTGAATTCATAAGGGGGAAAATATTATATTAGGCTTGATTAAATTAAGTAAAATTATGGAAAGGAGCCTGAAATACACTTCGTTTAGATATCGGTAATAAGACAAATTTTGCTCCTTCTAGTTAACAAAACATGAAAATATCCCAAGTACCAATGCAATTTTCATTTATAACAGAATACACAATAACCGTAGAGAAATTCCTTATTACAGAAAAGGCATTCTCAGTAATAAGTAACTGAATATCAGACAAAAGCTTTAAGGCCTAAGAATTAACTTTTAAAACCTAAGCCTCTCCCCCTCCTCCTTATTCTGAATAGTACGCAGAATTCATAAAAAAGTAAATGATGTTCTTCTTGGATATTTTTTAGAAAAAACGTGGGCAATGGACGATTAGGGATTCATAGATTATCATATCTTCCTCTAAATACAGGCCTTTCACTATGCCCTAAAGATTACCCTGAGGTGGTGGGCTCTTTATCTCATTCGTGAATTGCTTCCGATTCTTTTTTCCTTATATCGCTGCCTAATGATATAAATTATACATTTAGAATTTTTATATTGCTATGATATGTCTTTATACACTTTATAATACTGACCAGCAGCTAATAAGCATTTTGTCTTTTGTTTTTTGGTTTGTTTGTTTTTTTTCCCTTTCTTTTTCATTTTTAAATGGTAATAAACGAAAGCTTCTTCTAAGAAGACGTTGGGAGTGTCCCAGTAAATTCATAGCAAGACGAATATTTGTAGATTTTTTAATACGACAACGACAAAATCGTAAATTTTAACTAAACAATGCTTTTATTTAATTTTTAAAAATTTTATTTAGGCCACATTTGGCGAAAACAATGATAAATGACATGACCGGACATTTGTTATGTGTCGGTTTAGATAAATAATTAAAATGACAATGGGCAGAACTTTATTTGAGTTGAAAAAATAATGCGATTTAAGGTCTGCAGTTTCTTATTTGCTGCTTGTGTTTAAAGATTGTTTAACTGGTACTGATTTCAAAGTGTATTTAACAGTTTCCTGATAAATAAAAATCTTAATAACTATACTTTATAACAAACCCAAGCTGGAATAAACCAATTAGTATAGGAATAGAAGAGTGTGAGGATGGGTTATGAATAAAAAAAAAATACAGTCAATAAAAAAACGAGCTTTAACACTGTTAATATATATATGTCGACTATTTTTCTTTCCTATTTTAATACTACAGAAAAAGAATTAAATTTTATGTTAACATTGAATTTTTGTTAGAAACAACTTTATAAATTTTTTTTTCCGATACTTCATTTAATCCAAAATATTCTATTTGTAATAATAAAAGAACAGCTCTATTCTTAAAAATTTGAATCACTATGACTTTTTTTTCTTCTTTAATTCACGAATTTCACTGTACAATAAATATCAAAAGAGGAAGGAAAAAAAGACAATAAATAAAATAAATTTCCTTTAGACAGTGTCATAAAAGGAAGTCAAAAAGAGAATTGTTTTCTTTTCACTCCAAAGCCCAATTCTTCTCACAACCTTTTGCAAACAGGGTGGCGAACATTGAACCAACGAAAAAGTATGGAGATTTTAAAATTCTTGGCCAAACCCTCGGGTGAAATTTGGTGAGAAACATTCCCGAGGCGTGAAAATCCCCCTCGTCTGCTTGAGACTCCTATTGTCGAGCCCAGCCGATCGAGGGGCATCGCTCTTTACTCGTTTTTTTTAACTACATCATCACTGGCCAATCGGTCACTGGCACATGAAATTAAGCGTTAAAAACGAGGTCCATTTAATAGTTCTCTTTGGCACACGAACAACCGGAAGCATCGAGCAGAATCTACTATTCGGAATTCCCGAAAAATTGCTGCCCCGTCGGTTCAGAAGTTTTCACGATCACAATGACTACGGCTCAAAAGCAGCAACAACAAGAAATAAAATCGATCATATTTATTAATTATTACTTAACCAATTGCAATTTGAAATTCATGACAGAATGTTGTGCTTTTTCATAATGTACATAAAAAAAAATTAAGTGTCGATATCATTTTCAGCTTAAAATTTACAAATTAATTTTTGGTTTCGAATACAAAACTAAGTTGTGTTTATAAAAAATTTAAAAATACTATCAATATCAATTTTCCATTCTAATTTAAACTTCGAAAAACTAACTTGTTTACAATAATTTGAAAAAAGATAAATGACAGCATCAGACTTGGCATACAACGCCTATTAAACTATTGCTATTGCAGAATATTTGTAAGTTTAATTTAACAAATGCAATTCAGTAACTGTAAACTAACTCTTTTTTTTTTTTTCCAAATCCAAGCAAACGTTTTTATCCTTTATTTCAATTTACTTTCGAATTTATGTAAACAAAATCAATTAAATCAACGTCTTCACTGTCAGCCTAATTAAGCTCATTTTGTGTTTCTCTCCTTCAGCTGAGAATCTATTTATAAGTATTAAATTGAAATTTAAAAAAATTAATCTACTAAAAACGTGAATGGCGATTCTAAATTGTTGAGAATATCATTTTGGTCTTTTGTGGGGTTTTTTTGTCAAGGATAATAATGTATGCCGCGTACAATTTTATTTTATTTAATTTATTAATTATTTTTATTTAATTTTATTTTGGGCGGGGCAACTCTTAGATTTATTTGCAATGCGTGTAAGACAGCCTGACTTTTCTTGCAATGCTCTCCCTACCTAATAGGCTGATTTCCTTAAATTCATGTTTAAATTTTTCTCCAAGTATTGCTTGGCTGCGAACAACCTACAGATTACACACATGAAATATTGGCTAGGTGACCCTAAGGTCCCGTTTTTTTTTGTATTGAGTTTTAACTGTTTATATTCCTTGAAAGTATCTCTGAATTAAAGAAGATAATATTCGCATGAATGAATTTGAGATTTATGGGACTCCATCTCAGTAGAGGAAACTTTTTAAAGGTTACTGATTTGATCCGACAGCATGAAGTTGAAGTTGAAATGGCGAAATTACAGTCAACTAGGGATGTCAAAATCCGGATAATTTAAGATCCGGATATCCGGATCTTTTTTTCGGACCTAGATCCGAGATCCGAAATTCGGATCCTATATAAATAACCACCTTATAACGTGTCTCAAAGTCAAAAGTCCCTAAACTCCCTAATTTCCTATGACTGAGCAGTGGATCGGTTTAATATAATCAACAATCAAAATCATCATAAAATAAAATCAGCTTTAATTTTACAAATCTTTAGTTTTCGTTTTAGTTAGAATTGTACCATATCCCTTCAATCTACATGGACTCAACTATTGCGATTATCATAGCCTGAGTCCTCCTAAGTCCTAATACACATCCAGTGAAAGGATCCGAGATCCGAAATCCGGATCCGTTATCCGAGATCTGAGATCCGATATCCGAGATCCGGATACGAGACTCGGATCCGGATATTTCTAAATCCGAATCCGGATACTTTCAGATCCGGATCAGAAATCCGGATCCAACGGACATCACTACAGTCAATCGATGACAACGAGACCCTTGAAGCGGCCAGTCTACTGATGAAAATGGGTGAGCAGACTGGGGAGAGAAGTTGGACGTTCTTCATTTATATGAAGTGAGTCACGAAGAAACTATTCCTCTATCTCCCCCTTCCAATCCATTTTCATGAATGGACTAGCCACTCCAGGGGGTCTCATTGTCAACGGTTGACTGTGCATCCCGATAAATCGATATATTAATATATTCTACGACAGAATTTTGAAAAGATAAAAAATTCATTTTATTTGATAATGATTTACAATACCGTTAAAGCATGCATTTATTTGTTTTTCAACGAATCATCACGGTTTTCAATATGTCTTGAATTTGGAGATTCCGAACTTGAAGAAAATAGAAAGCAGAACTCGGGAGCTTAATCCTTGCAAACCTAGCGCTGAAATCGAATGGCAATCGACTAAATTGCCGAAGGATGCTAACAAACTTTCGAATTTGATTTGCATTCACAACAATAAAAACGTTTATATTTAGTTTTATTTTGATTTCTAACTCTCATTTTATAATGATTCCAAATGTACCGATGCAGCACATGATTAATTCCTTCATCATAATGAGAAGAGGATGATATATCCGTCGGTTTACGAATATTCGTTTCATGAAATTTCTTTTCATTAAATCATGTGATAAGAGAGACGTTTAAGTTTTAACTCAAATTATCGGGATGATTCTTGACCCCCTTTATTTCAAACAAACATGTAAAACAATTAACTATTATATAGACAATTAACGAATAAATTAAATTGATTGATTGATTGATTGACTACAGATAGATTAACAGTTATTGGGAATGCAATTCAGTATGCATATCACTTGCAAGGGAATCCCTCGAACATGTATGTCACAGATTTCCACCATATTGAAATACGTTACTCATCTGAAGCTACTATAGATGCTTGCAAAATAAGAGAGTGCAACATTTTGTTTCTTTCAAAATAAACCGCGAAAACGAAAAAATTTGAGCATACATAACCATACAAAGACTCCATTGTTAAAGCATATTATTTATTTTTTTTATTTTGTTTTAAATTCTGCCGTTGATTATGAGAAATTGTTCATTTTGTGATCATTAATCCGTAATCATGAGCATGAGCTATATTTTTTTGTGTGGAAAACAAATCCTTCTTCGAGTCCTCCTTCAACCTCCTCCGCCCCCATCTTCCTCCTTTTCCTCCCCTTTATTATCTGATTCTTTTCGAGACTGAAGTTTCAATTCCCGGCTCCTTATCTTCTTCTCTGTCGAGGGAACTTCATCAGTTACCACAAAAGCTCGTCATTTGTTTCTCGTGTAATAAAAGAAGCAATTGAAGAGAAGAAAAACAAAAACAGAGAGGGAATGTATAAGCTTTTGATTTCTACAGCATTGTTCCCACTCATCTTTCTCCCCTTGTCTTATCTCTCCTTGTTTCCGCCCCCTTTCTGACTCTCCTTTGGATGATTGAATTTTGTTTATCTTCAATAAATAATAAAAAAAAATTCTGTTTATTGTTACACATTTGGTCATTCTAAAAAGAGTTTATTAAATTTCGATAATAATTTATAAACCTAAACTATTTTAAAATATTTGAAGATTTAAATTAATCCTTGCTAATTAATCCTTCAAATGCTAATATACTGATTCGTTTTTGAAATAAAGTATGCCAAGGTATTTATGAGATGATAGCCTATATTCCTACACATTCAGGAGAAGAGAATAAACTGAAGAAGGGACTTTTTTATTATTATTTTCATATTAATAAAACAGGCAAACATATTTATATTTAATGGCAAGTTGACTGTTTATTAAGTCTACGTGAATTATTCGCTTAAAATTTTATTGTAAAAATGGCATTTTATCAGATTTTAAACTTGCGTAGCATAATAAAGTAGTTAAAATAAACTATTCAGAATGTGACAGCAGAAAATGCCCAGAGTAGCATTTATTTTTTTATTACAACGCTTGTATAACTTTCACCGTTTGGGTTATATTTGGTGGTATGGGTCATGTTTGGTGGATCAATATTTCAACCCTTTCCACTAGTCCGATCTTGCTGAAATTTTGTACACATACGTAAAGTCGGTGACAATTCATGAATCTAAAAA
>JAHWFO010001074.1:10281657-10378173 GCA_023313115.1 Rhysida immarginata
ACAATGAAGGTTGGATTGTTGCGGTCAGATGACTTTTCCGCTTCCAGGCCTTGTTATCAACACCACCTCTACTCAAAGCCTGAGCGCGAAAATGTCATACATTGTTACATCACCTACGGTAGGGTATTGTTAATCATATTTCTACCAATAATAAGCCAGAAATTGTCCCTACCGTAGGTGATGTAACAATGTATGATTTTTCCGTGAGCAGGCTTTCTCTCTAGGTGGTATTGTTATCTCGTTAGCCTCGGTAGGCAGTCGAAGCCATTGTCTCCATATTGGATTTAAACAATCAGTATTTTTTCGCTTGTTGGAAACAATGAAGGATGGATTGTTGCCCTGACCCCGATGATCAGGTGACTTATGAGTGCCCTGGCCCGTGACCACCGAGAAACAAGGCCTGAGCGCGGAAACGTCATACATTGTTAATCATCATTAGAAGGGTATTGTTATTCGTATTTCATCAATAATAAGTCTTAAATTAGCCCTTCTAAGGATAATTTAACAATGTATGACGTTTCCGCGCTCTGACCTTGTCTCTCGGTGGTCACGTCTGGCCTGTCTCTCGCTGCCTACTGTAGCCGACGAAAAAGACAGGCCCCGGCACTCAAAAGTCACCTGATCATAATAGTCTGAGCAACAATCCAACTTTCACTGTTTCCGACAAACGAAAAATCGCTGATTGTTAAAATCCAAAAAGGAGGCAATGAAGATCAGATTGTTGCTCAGACTATTATGGTCAGGTGACTTTTCAGTGCCGCGGCCTGTCTTTCTCGTCGGCTGCGGCTGCCTACTGTATGACGTCAGAGGCTTCTGCGTCGTGGCCTTGTGCCTAGGTGTTGGTGTAAACATCCGTCCTCGTCGAATTGCAGTAGTCACTGCTACAAAAGGTGATCCAATCACTTTCATATAGGATACGTGAAGAGGGGTGTCCAGATACTTTTGGCAGCGTAATGTATGATAATCAGGGACAGCATGCGACTTTAATTTAGATTCACAGATTCATTTCAGCCTTTCATCAACAGGTTGTACTAAGTAAAATTGTATTTATTATTTACCGAGATATTAATTTATTATTAGTTTTACAATGGAAATTATACCGTGTGTTTCAAAAGTTCCCGAACGCAGGAGATGACTTTCCCTGCATAACGTACTGTTGTGCAGGTATGCTGAAGGGCTGGTAGACAGGAGCCACTGTCTCTCAACCTCTTTTTCTCAATTAATGGATGCTCCCAGTCGTTACGAATCCCACTATTTATTAACCTACATATACCGTTTCCTTTGGGAATGTAAAAATAAAATAAACACATTTGAGAAACTTTGCCAGTATGTAAAACTGATTTTATGTAATTTATTTCAGCACATGGTTTATTTTAGTGGTCGGCCGCACATTACTTCTGCTGTCATATGTTAGGCTTTCACTACATACAGAAGGGGCTGTTCAGGAACTTTTGAAACACACGGTATGTTTAAATTGCACAAATTTTCCATTTATTATTTGTTAGGTTAGGTTAGGTTAGGTTAGATTAGATTAGGTTAGAAAGTAATAAACTGGGAAAAGAATAAATCTTTTCAAAGCAGTTATATTTATTGAAATTATAATTTTGAAACATGATCAAATTTCAAGATTTAAAGGTCAACTCTACGCAAAAGATCGATTACAATTTTTTTTACAGAATATCATTCTTTGATATAAATATAACACATTCCCGTTGACATTTTTCAATTTGGTCCATAATTTGAATATAAGAAACTGCTTTGAAAAGTGAAAAACGGCACTTTTGCACTCCCCTTCCGCTGGCCATTTTTTTTCGGAAGTGGTGTAGTTTGAGTCAAAGGAGGACGTGAAAAAGTCACCTATCCATAGTAAGAAGGCCCTGACGCGAAAAAATCACTTGACCAACAATCCAGCCTTCATTGTTTTCAACAAATGAAAAAATACTGATTGTTAAAATCCAAGACGGAAACAATGAAAATTACATTGTTTTTCGGTCTATATTGTTATTCAGATTACATTGCTTTTCTACGTTTGACTCCAAACACGTCACGGCCTCGCCCAAGATGGATGCCTCCCGATTTCAAATCGCGCTCGTTATTTTCGTTTTTTCCCACATTTATTCTCAGTCCAATGAAAGAAAAACTGGCGTGCCCAGTTTAATTTCCAATTTCAATTGTTAAACATTGTTGATTTTACTTAGCAACAATGTCTAACAATTGAAATCGGAAATTTAATTAGACACGCCCAGTTTTTCTTTCGTTGGATAGCATATAGGGTTCGAATTAAATTTTTTTAAATATGCCACGATGCTATTAATAGGTTAGGCTTTCGATTTAAATAAAGTTGTGTATGACCGTAGAGTTGCCCTTTAACTAGATTCTGTAAGAATGCCTTCTATGAGCATATATAGTAGTGTTTAATATACATTGCATATATTATTTTATTTATGTACATATTGATGATTATTATTAATCTTGCATGAGACATATTAATTTAGACTCTGCAGCAAATACCATGTCTCCGTTGATGTTACGCCCTCATCCAGAATGGAGCTCAGCTATGGGAAACTGCATTCAGAATTTTCGATTTTTCACACATTTAGGATTCGAATTAAAAAATATTAAATTTGCCACGATGTTTTTAATGCGCTAATCTTTCGATTTAAATAAAGTTTTATGTGACCGTAGAGTTGTCCTTTACAAAATTAAAAGAACTTTTTCCCGCTTCTACAAACAAGTCAAAGGAATTAAATGATTGTTTAGCAATTATCGCTAATGAATTTAATTACACTGTAGATGTAAACAATCTGCTTTTCTTTTTCAATTATGCAGTGATTTAAGAGCAGTCTTCTAAATATAGTTCATTTGTTTACATCATTAGTCTTTAAACACCTATTTGTCTTTACGCCAGAAGAGAAAATAGGTTATTTCAAATAAAATGACATAAAACTCGAAAAGGATATCTAGAACCATTTGACACAGCCAATCAGTTACGCATACAGCAAAAAAAGTGAATTTTTATGAATCCGTTTCAAATACATTATATAATCGTATATATATTTATTTTTTATTCCAAATATTTTAGCAAATCGCACCTATTTAGATTGCTTTTACAAGCATGAGCATTGCATAATAATTAAAAAAAAAAAAACCATGAACATTGCGATCATAAAAAAGATCTGTTGATCATCAACGTTAAGGAAGATAATGATGATTTTACCTTCTCAAGAACTTGAGTTACATTCGATTAATGTTTTATACTCTCAAAAGATGGCAATCACGTTCAATTTCAGTGATTCTTTCTCCACGGACTCCAAGCAAAACTGTAATATCAAGTGACATCTAATGTCAAAACATATTACTTTCCTGTTTTCAATTTTTTTATATTTTTAAAATCGATAAATAACATCTTAACAGATTTTTATATGTTGAAAAGCTCAGTTTTGTTTGAAATTTTTTGAAAATATTAGAGTGGATACGGATTTCGAATAGATTATGCACGGATCGTACAGGAATCATTAATGATCTGTGATGATGAACAGTGATTTTTAAAACTATATTGAACCAGACTTAAAAATGCAAGACAGGAAAGTAAATTTTCAGTAGTTTTTCATTTTCACTCCAAACCGCCGTTTTTGCTGTGTAAAGAATGTGTAAAGATTAGTCTTTTCAAGAATGTGTAAAGATTAGTCTAGCGAAGAGCAACTCGGACAGCAGACATCTTACCTGAATGTTACTCAGTAACAGATGTTCAACATTGCATTAAATAACAGATAACAGAGGAAAAAGAAAGTTTGCTCCATAGATTAAACCTGTCGTCCATTAATGTCCAAATTCGACTATCCAAATATTTCCATACGGGCCGCACTGTTTCAGAAATGGTTCGAAGATCATAATGAATTGGTTTTTTATCACTTTTTTGGTATATCAGCATCCAGATCTCAATCCAATTTATATTTTCTAGGGTGTTATGAACAGCGCATCAGAGGTCTGCGTCCATTAGCATTCTATAGGAAGCAATATTTTGTCGTAATAACGGAGTATCTCCCGTCCAAGCAGCTCAGCGACTTCCAAAAAAGTGTGGTGAGAAGCTGCAAATCGTATATGCCATAGGGTGAAGTTGAACGTAGCCAAATCAACAGTAAAGGATATCATCCGAAATTGGAAAATTACAGGAGCACAAACAAGTTGTCATTACAGTGATAAAACATACGATCTGACCAATAAACCTGACTACATTGGTCCGTCAAAAGTGGTCTACCACAGCAGTGCAACTAAGGCAGGCCACTGTCAGAAAGCCGCGGGGTCACTCTCAACCTCATAACGGTTCATTGATTGTCCCATGAATTAGTTACAAAGGCTCATAAATCAAAGATCACCACTGTTAACGCAAAACATCTTTTTAGTGCTAAGAGAACCTTTGCTATAAAAGCAACACTTTAACGCTACAGCCTTTTCCAGATGTCTAATCTAGATGTACCATAAGACAAGAGAACGACATCTGGAATGAATGGTCTTGGTCCACTGATTGTGGTCGACGGAACCATTAACTTCCATATTATCTGGATATCCTGGACAATTCTACCCTTCCTAAACGTGGTGCAGTTCGGTGAAGGGTCATTTGTCTATCAGCGTGATAATGCACTTTCCAGAAAACCTGAGCTACTGTCACCTGGTCTGACGATATGGAACACACATATCTAGCTTTTACTGGATTTGCCAATTCAAAGCTCTGACCTCTACCAAATAGTACATCTCTGAAATGAATTAATAACGACTTCGAGCACGTGAAAAGCACGTAAAAGGGATCGAGGCTTGAAGCAAGAGTTGACGAACATAACGAACATACTATCAGAATATGCTACGATATCATTACAGGCTGTCATTACGGCAAAAGGCAGTGGCACAGATATCAGACATATTGTAACTAAAGAATATGTTCATCACCATAGGTGGTCGATTTAAATAATCATTCTGTGTATCTCTAAAGAAGTCCAAACACTTACAGTAAACAAATTCATTAATGATTTCGGCTGCAAACTATCATCATCAGCCATTTCATCTACATTTTTCAATTATGAAATTTATTCTTAAAAATCCTATATGGTGCATTTTTAAATTCGATTTTTTTAAGCATTAGCCTACATCTCCAAAATTTACTCTAACTACAGGTCAGGAATATGTGTAAGGGCTCTTTCGATGCAGGTCCCGATTACCATCGGGAGAACGAAAGAGTTTAAGAACAGAAATTAAATTGTACGGCTTCTGCTTATCACTCAGAAAATTGTTAAACCAGTAATTCGATCTTAAGTTTATTTTTGTCCCGAAATGACTTCCGCAATTGAATATTTCAACTTAAAAATCTCCTTTATTTTAATTAGATGGATACATCTATTTTTTTATATTTTGAAACATTTAAGACTAGATAATCGGATAAAAGTGAAAACACTGTTCTTATGCGATAAACTCAAAAGAAATTTTTAGCTCAAAACGCTTACAAATCTTTAATAATATTTAAAATAAAAGTTGTTTTTTTATTTTTATTTTTAATAATTAAGTACGAAACGAGATTGTTTATCCGTAATCGTATATATTTTTTTTGTACGTGATACTTATAGCGTAAGCTTTCCTGTTTCAATTAGTTAGTATCTCTTCAAGGTATCTCTTCCTGTTCCAATTTTTATTGGTTTCTTATAATGAAATTTCCCTAAAGGTAGTAAAGTTGTGGCTAAATAATGCAATTTATAACTAACTTTTTTTTTTTATCTATATGTAATCTTGAATTTTTTAAAGTGCTATTTCCGTTTCTTCAAAACACTCCCCAGGGCAGCGTTGTGGGTTCACAACCACAGCTTGCACTTAACAAAGCGTCGACAAAAGTCAAAAAGTTAAGCCATGAAAGAAAATAGCGAAGCGCTCCCAGTCCCCCTTCGGAATTTCCGTCTCTCGGGCAATGGTCGAATCTCTCTCTCTCTCTCTGTCTCTCTCTCTCTCTTTCATCTTCTTCCCTGGCTTTCGCTTCTTTACTCGTTTAGCCTTCTTTTCTTTCATCCAGGTTTTTAGTGAAAAGCGTAACTCTCGTCTCGGGAGTTCCCATAAAATCAGCGGACAGATTGGTTAATTCGAGTAAATTCAATTTCCTCCCAGCGCCATCTTATCCCTCTCGGTTCCGGCGCAGATGCTCTCTCCCCAGGGAGAGCTCGCCATCGATCCGCCATTTTGAGGAGCGCACCAATCACATGGCGGTTTCAATTAATCGAGGGATTTGGGCGGGCTCTCCGAGACACCTGCTCTCCTCTCTACATCACTCTTAGCATTTTAAATGTAACCATTTATCAATGGTTTACCATTTGCATGAAATTAAATGTGATTTTCATTTTTAAATTTCAACTTCAGTTTGTTTGTTTTTATCCTTCAGATATCATCTTTATTATTATTCCGAAACTCCAAATCAAGCATAAAAAAATATAAATCAGGAAAATTAGTGTGAATTTCACGCGTATTTGCCGACTGATGATGATAATGATTGCTAGTTTCTTAAATTCGTTTAAACAACAAATTACCCTTAATAAGCTTTTCTTTAATTAAATACAAGAAGTTAATTAATATTAAATTTTATAAACCATTATTTTACTCTCGTCTCTTACTAAGCTGGAGAGATATTTGTGTTTCTAACAATGAAATAATAATTGAAAAAAAATTGGAACAAAAAAGAACAAGTGAAATGCAGCCACATTCATGTTTCCAACATGTAACACATTTCTTTATCGCTTTCTTCTTTGTCTTAGCTTTATCGCCTTTTCTTGTACAATTTTTTTTATCTAATTTACTACTTCAACTCTATTTTTTTTTTCCTTCGGCCGTAACCTCATGGTTCCAAACTTTTTTACCTGGTTTATTTCTTTGTTTCCACCATTGCTGCCACCTATTCCCTTTTATGGCCAATGAAACAAAGAAGTTTTCCTTTAACTTTTTTTTTAATTGGGATTTTTTTTTAATATAGACAATCTGAAAGAACCTAGAGAGTATGCATTTGAAAATCCCCCCCCCCTTTTTTTTTTCTTTTTTGAATAAACAGCTTTCTTTTTCAGATTTGTGTGAAAACGAATTGAAGATATCAAAAGTAATATTTCAACTTAAACTGAATAAAGATATTTGAGAACTTACCTATAGCAGAAGCAAAGATAATTTCATCCTATGCATTTCAATTTAAACACTGCCCTTGTATTATTTATGGTATTATATCACAAAATCATGACAAATCACTCGTTTAACGTCAGTTAAATACAAAAACAAGGATTGGTGTAAATTATTCATTCCGTTTTTAAAGTTGGTGTGTTAAAATTTAATTTATTCTTCGTGCTTCTTTTGCCAATAGAAGATTTTTCCCCATGTTACTGCAACTTTTTGTTTTTTCTTTTAAAATCAATAACGGTTTCCTAAGATCCAGTCTCATTTTTCGATTTTTTTTTCCCCTCTAGAACGAACTTTGTTTTGGGATTTAATTGGAAAACTTGTTTTGTCTTTTTTTCTGAACAAACACGTTATATCATATTACTTCAGACGTAGAATGCAATTAAAAGTTAATTAGATGATGTTAATTGAAAAACTTCAACAAAAATAAGACTAATGTAAATTATTCATTCCGTTTTTAAGATTGTGTTAAAACTTAGTTTATTCTTCTTGCCCGATTTTGCCAATGGAACCCCCTCCCTTACTTATTAATGCAACTTTCTTATGAAATAGATACTTTGTGAAAACATATTTCATGCGTTTAAGGCCGGATATGAGCCGATTGGACCCAATCGGGCCCTGCGCTTTTGGACGGGCATTTTTTATTTCAAGTTCTATTACATCTCAAAAATCAAATATACTATTCAAAAGTGTGTAGTATAAATAAAATGCAAGCCACTAAGGGGGGCCCGCGAAAAGCTTTCCAATTTTGCTTAAGCTGTGCGATGGGTTCGGTCAAAAAACACTGCTTTATATGCAAGTTCATGTCTGCTGAGATCCCAAATTGCGAGAAGACCTTTACTTATAGGGAGCGGTTGAACAAGTTATGGCATTATCAACCCAAACAGTTCTTCCCCGATAATGATATGGATGATAATGAATGGAGACTCGAACGGATGACGCGGGATACAGTTATATGCTGCACCGAGATGATTGACGCACAGTCGTTTGGTTGGTTCATCTCCCTGTTATAAGCCAGATATATCTCCAACGTCGAAGCGTGTTGGTTCATCTCCCCGTACACTTGGAAACCTAGCAATACGTTTGCTTTCAATCAGATGAGAATCGCAAAGAAGTCTTGGAACCCTTTCATCATACTATCTTGACGCGAAGACGAAGTTGCAGCAACGTTCTTCAAGTTGCGAATGCGTTCTGCAATCAATATGTAAGTGGTAGTGCAACGGAGGAGTCAAACGCGAATGCAATCCAAAAGTTTACTGACTTCTCATGGTTCGCGAGAGAAGGCATAAAGCAAACGAAATCTGGGGATCAACTTCTTCAGGTTGCCTAAGGAACGGATTTTGAAGCCGAAACGGATTGTGAAGCAGGCATCAAGTATGTTTACCATGACATTGTGCAGCGACAGTTAGAAGATGAATACTTTTACAAGATGATTAAGTCTTGTCCCTCTGTCTGCCAACGTAAGTGAGTTAAACGGTGAAGTTAGGAGGCATATTACTGGAAGTTCATATACCGTATTATCGATGGGATTGAAGAGGGCCTTGACTGCTGGAGCTTCTCAAAGAAATGAGCCCCCTAGAAATGCCTCCACATCTGCTCACGCTGCGCGTTGATGCACCGATCATGCTCATCTGCAATATCAACGGAAAGCAAGATGTGTGCAACGACGCCAAGATTCTTAGCGGAGCGTGCAAAGACTGGCGCGTGTTGGTCAGTGAAGACGAGCGTCTCCCTTTCGCCAATTCCCGGTGTAGCTTGAGTTCGCGTTCGTCTGTTCGCATGGTCATATGTACGTAGGACTGTTGCGATGCAGGTCCAAGGCGAATGTCAAGGTTGTCATCATCACTTCAATGCTTGAAGACGCTGAAGGAATTTACACGAAGAACATCGTGTTCAAGGAAGTCATTTAGGTGAAGATTACATTCTTCATTATCACCTCTGTATATTCAAAGTCTCCCCCCATCCTAATTTCCCCTATTTTTTTCATGTTTTGTTTAATCTTTATGTACTTCCAGGCACTGCTTTGATTTTTCTAACCCTTGAATAGGCCCGCCAGACCCACAAGCTTGTTTTATTATATGTATTAAGTTGCCAAACACATTAAAAAAATTCTCGTTTAAATTACGCGGATATTTATTCACGATGAAGATTCTCGATTCTCCTTCACGTTTGTAAGTTGACTTATTATTCACTGCAACGCTTCGACTACTAACGTACTCATTTGAGTTTTCACTTTATTATTTTTTCATATGTCCGACACGAACATGCAAACCAGTTGAGAATGCGTGGTACTGTATTGCCAGAATGATGTCAATTAAAACATCGTTACCGTCTTTGCGAAGTCGCCAACATGGCTAAAATGGCGGTTAAAGTTCATTTTGAATACAAGTCCACTTAGCTAAGAACTGAGAAGACTTCGCTCAGCGCTCTCGGCAACCAAGGCAGCTTTTTAAATGCTGGGAATTATAAGAGCCAAAACTTTATAAATTAGCAGTTTTATTCTGAATTTTGCGTGTAATTGCCTATAAATAAAAGCAAATTGCTTAAAGTTAGGCAGCACGAGCAATATCCAAATCTGTATTTAATTTCTTGTCGCATTGTAAGGATGCAGATGAAATCGCTTTTGCAGCACTATTACTCGTCGAAATTTTCTTGGGCTTTCCTGAACTGCTGAATTTCTTCCACTTTCCCTCCATACATTCTCCCTTAATTTTTTTTTTGCACTGAAATTGATTTTGCACGCATACTATACTATTGTAGTGTCCACATACAAGTCTACGCATGTTGTTATAGAGTCGCCAAATTGTTTTACGTGATTCTCGCGCTGCGTAGTGAGCGACAGGTTATATCGAAGCTTATGAAATAAAATGTTTCTCTGCTAATGTTAATTATAATCCATAATTTGTTTGTGATGAAGTAAAATGGGAAAGTTTGAACGAACACCCTTATATTGGAACTACACCAATATCAAAAGGAATTCAGTTTCCATTGGTAAAACTAGAACTCATTACAACAAATTCAAGATTGTAGTAATCCCTGAAATCCTAGTACGAATGATTTGTACTAATAAAGATTGTACTAATCGCTATCATCATGTTACTAATCTGCTATTGTATCTTTCTCGATTGTTGCTCATTATACGCACACCTCTTGCTGAAAAGCCTGATATCACTTGATTCTTTTCAAATAGGTGGTAGGGACAGTTTTGCATCTTGGTATTTTCCTCATATTATGATGAGTGAGAAAAGTTTGATTACTTCTAATGATAATTTTTTTGTGCTTTATTTTTCATTATTCATCTCGGGATGCTATGACATTTAAATAAATTAATTAACTAAATTCATCATATTTCCTCTTCGTTTTACTTTATGTTCCTTAAAGATTATGGCTGATGTAGCTAAAAATTACACACATATACGTAGTTAAAAAGTAAGAAGAAACAGTATTGTGGAATTGCCTGTATATGAAGGGGAAAAACCTCTTACCACAATAAATATCCGAGATGAAATACGTATCCGGCGTTTTCATATCTCAGATGTTTTTTGTGATAAGAGGTTTTTTTCTTTCATATAGACACATACAGGTGGCAAACCACAGCGGTAGAAATTGTAAAACTGCCAGAGAAAGACAGAGAAATTGTAAAACTGCCAGAGTGTGTGAGAGTTTGCGCGCTTATATGAAATGAAGGTCGAAATAGTAAAACCAAAAACATATCTATGTACAAAATACTCCAGTGAGTTTTTTCGATACCTTATTAATAAGATCTCGGCCAAATTGTGAAATTAAACTTTATCAAGATAAAATAAACTCAAAAGAGCCATGGGGGCTTCAATTGTCTTAACTGGTAACAGGAAAAAAAAACTCCGTGTTTTTTCCTTAATCGGGTTTTAATATTTAAGCTACTGGAAGTGTTCAATTATCTCAAAACGATTACCCGGGATAAATCTCATTTATGAATAATTCACGATGACAGGATGTCAACTAGAGTGAGTCACTCGCCCAACCGGCTGTCCCCATCCATTTTAATTCTCTCTTTCTACTCTGTCGCCCCACCGCTACCCTCGGACTGTTTCGCTGGTTCCACCGAGGGTTCGGCATGATTTAGCCCGGGTACAAGGGGGCCATTCTCTCTGATTTGAACCGGAACTGATGAAGCAATTGACAAAGGTGGCACCTATTCAATGAACTTCATCAAATTGTACACCAAATTACAAAGGCCGTGTTACAACAGGAAGTAGGTGATGGTTGTCAGCCATCGAGACTATATCTAGGGAAAGTAATGAGAATTCACTCCCTCCCCCAACAGCCATCATCTCCTGCCTTTCATCTTCAGTCTTTAACGATAAACGAATGACTTTATTGCAGATTAAAGCGTTAAAAATTGCAAAAATGTATCTGACAGTATGATTCGAGATGAATTAATTTTTTTTCCTCAATGAAGCAAGAGAAAAGGGTTTATTTTCTAGGGAAGGTAGCTTATTTTAAAACCTAAAAATTTGTTTGAATAAAGTAAAAATTTATAAACAGAAAATGATAATTAGATAATTAACATAAATAACCTGGCTGTTAACTTAAAAACGATAGTACTCTATAATAATAACAATTGAAGAACCAAAAGAAAGGGTAAAACAAATATATATGTTCAAAGAGAAACAAATTTCTTCATCATCTTAAATCCAATTTTGTTGGGTAGGCTGCCTTTTTTTTTCTATTTTTCCTGATAAGTGATCAAATTCATTCAGCAAAGTGGTAGTCCCTTCTTCAGACGTCTATCGAGGCCAACAGTCTTCTTGTCATCAATCAGAAAATTTGAGCACGTTAATAATGGACGAAGAACGCCTCAATATTACATGAATTCATCGAAATTAATTAGTAGCAGGTGGCATTCCGTTCTTTAGCTTTCTTCCATTAGCTCTGCTATTTGTTCTCCTTCGCCTCTGGTCAGCCAGTCATAAGAAGATTGCTAATGGAATTAGCCTAGGCGAAGAAGAATGACGGAGAAGAAGCCAAAACAAGAGGATAAAACAACGGCAGAAGAGAAGTCGGCCCCTAGAGTTATCGTTGCTTTCAACTCCCTCTCACAGTCATCCAATAGGTTAACTGATCAAATACCAGAAATTTCATTTTACTATTAACTGTCTTGAAGCCTCATGAAGCATAATTTCAGACATCAAACAATATATATAATTAAATATCATGTAGATCACTGTTAATGACAGAATTTTTAGGTTTTTAAAAGTTTAGATAACAAACATTTATTATATATAATTTTTATGAAAATAGAAAAATGAATCTTATAAGTTTTGAATATATTTATTATTAAGGCTGGCTTAGTTATTAAAAAAATTCATTGGAAAGATATTTTATTGATGAAATGGTTCTCTCCAATCCATACGCGAAGACAGTAGTTCTAAAAAGTGAAAATTCGAATTTTTAAATGGTCAGTTTTCAAAGCAAATTAAGAGTTTATTTCTTATATAGTGAACAGATAATAAAAAAACAGTAATTTTAATTTCTAGAAGCGTCACTGCAAATGCTACCCAAATTCAGTTGATTACTCATGAGTGAAAAAAATGAATAGCCTAAGAATTGTAACGAAGAAAAATAAATAAACTCGAATATTACCTGGTGTAAATTGTTCTTCGAACAAGATAATTATTTACAACGTATTATCTTCAATTATTGAATAAGTAATATTTGATATTAAGATCAGATGTCATTAGGCCATATAATTGCAGGTTTCTTGTCTAAAAATTGTTTTAGTATCGATTTAAAACCTTGAGATATAACCATTTTAGCTTTTTTATTAAAATTTTTAATTTACGAAAGAATGGACAACTTGACTTTTTTTTAAAGTTTTTTAATATTTTTTTATACAACTAGGTGATGATCTTTACACTTTAATCAAATTATATGTTTAAACATCATATGACTGCATTATGACTTCTTCATTATATAATAATATATAACGTTTTTTTTCTTCAATAAACTTGATTTTGAAAATTAGATTATTTAATCGCTCATATTTTTATTTTACAATATATTTTTCTTCTTTCCTTATTTTGTTTTTTACATTTTTTATTTTTATTTTATTTTTTTTTATTTTAAACTTTTCAAAGCGGGTTCTTATCTTTGCGCATGTGCTGTTCCGGTTTATCCGGATTGCCAAAAGATTGGATCGGCTCTTTGCCATCTGGGGTCCTCCGCTTTCTCTACACCCACAATGCATTGCGATGATTTTAACGAGGAACATTTTCATCGCATAGCTACTCCATCGCCATGAGAACTGCGGCTTCTCTAAAGAAAAGAGAAGTTGATGCCACACCAATTCAATATTCTAGAGCGATTCGTTATTTTATATGTCATTCCTTATGCATTTGAAGCCACCAAATAAAAATTAATGTTTGGAAGATTAATTTCATTCTGCACAATAAATCTAAAACTTCATGGCTATCTGAATCTAAATAGTTCTTTCATATTAAGTATCATATGAATAAATACAAAGCTTTCAAAGTTGATGCAGATTCTACACATTTTTTTCTTCTTATTTATATATTTCAGAAAGTAATCTGTTTGATTCCAATATCATAAATTTTCATCTTTCAGCAAGCACATGTATTATTAATATTATTTCTGATTTGATATTTCAGTTTCTTTTTTCTTGTTTAGCATGTTTCTTCTAACATTTAAAAGTCTTAAATATATTTTCTATCTTAATCATCTTCTAACGCATACTCTTTTGTCATTTGCAAAAACTAAGATAATTTGCTCCATGGTTATCTTCAAATAATAAAAATCATATTCCGTATTCTTTTTATATTTGTCTGTTACTCTGGTTGCATGAAACTGTTAATAAGCCATTTGGGTGACTTTTGATGAAAATCATGGTCGTTCTACAAAAAAGTGCACGAGACTGTAAATCCAGCCATCTGGGTGACTTTCGATGAAAATCATGTACGAAATCAGAAATCATATCTAAAAAATCAAAAATATTTTTAAAAAAAGTAAAAATAAAAAAGAATTCCTTCATTCGACCGTCAAACGTTCATACATTTGTATCTACTGCTGCTCAATGACAAGGTCCTAAGCGTTATCCTAAGGATCCTACTTCGATTCCAACTGTAGAATTGTCCTTCCCTATTTTCAATGTTTAATTACATAAATAATTTAATACATTCAAAACTTCTCCAAACGATTTTCATCTATTAATGTATTAAAAACTGTTATTATTTCTTACGAAGAACTGTTTTATCTTTGTATATCAAAATACCACAAAATTAAATAGTAATAAGGAAATTGTGAAATTGTGCTCCGTCAAATCTTTTGACTCTTTTTGAGTGAGAAAGCTGAATAAACCACGGCGTTCACTTGACTATATGCAGTGCAGCAAGCCAAATTAGCAGTCTACCGCCTATGCATATAAGATGGCAGGTTTTGGCAATTTTTTATTCTATGGAAGCAATGCATCTTGTTCTTTCACAAAGTTGCTGTAAGATATTGCATTTAAACGTTCCAAACCAAGGAGGAAATCGTAAAGATGACGAACTTTGTATGTGAAATACTTCCTTTTGATAAAAGTTACATGTGAGAAAGTTCACAAGTTAATTTAAAAAAGTATTCTAATTCCGAGGCATGGCATCAAATTTATCTATACTGGACGCCACGGCACAGCAGGCAGAAATGTGTAAATATCAATGCCGACAATGTAAAGTTACAGTATGTTTAATTATTTGCTAAACGAATTATGTATTTGAATGGAGGAAAACGTAGCGCCTTTATGTATAATAGGACTTAAGCTATTAATAAATAACTTCACAATCTATGCACTAAAGTATCAAAAAGAAAACTTGCTAAAATGACGTTAAAAAAGTTGACATTCTTATAGATGATTTCATTTTCTATAAAATGATCGGTTTCAGATTAGATGAAATCAAAATTTCTAGGATCTTTTAATCATAATTTGAAAACTATGATTGACGAATTATTAATCAAGTGAGTTCAGAATAATTAATTCAAGCAAATTTGTTATTATGTAGCTTCAAACTTTGAAGTTTTTTAAATGTCGAAAATGTTAAACGAAAATAATGTATAAATATACATTCACATTATTTTATTATTTTATTTTATTATACAGAAAATTCTCCCATCAAACTATAAAATTATCCACAATTCTAAATTTGAATGCAAAATCAGTGAAATTGCTCTTAAGTATGGTACGTCTATTCTTTATAATCCATTCCACAGTCCCAATTTAGTATCATATCACAAATATAATTTTGAACGTAGAATCAATAGAACTTACTGCTTCTCACTGCTTTGTTTGCTTCCTGTTCGACTGAATCCATAAGGCTGTTCGTGATATAAATCTTACCAGTGGCGGCTCGTCCATAGGCACTGCGGCACTGCAGCACCCCCAGTTTCACTTTCGATATCGATAAAATTCAATATAATGTGTCTTTTTTTTCTTTAATACTATTCTTATACATGTATATTACATGATCCTTAAGCTTAATGTCACTAGCTATTCTCTAGTTCGTGAAAAAATTAAAATTTTCTGACGCAGCACCCCCAGAAATTTTAGCTACGAGCCGCCACTGAATCTTACTAGAATTTGATACAAAATGCCAATTTTAACTATAGTCAATCCTTTAATTTGATAAAAGACATAATAAATGATGTCAACACGAAATGACGTACATGCTTGGTGAAGCAAATAATTTACAATAATCGTTACAACTTGTAAACGTTTTATTTGACATGTAAGATCGATATTGATATTAAAACATTATTGAAATAAAAAAATTGATATATATATATATTCATAGTTTTAATGTGAAACTAAAGTTTAAATCTACGATTTCTTTTCCATAATAAATATTCGGAGTCGGCAGATCCATTCTTTGCAAACGGTGGACGAATACAAATAAGTGTACCCTGTTCACCCTATTCCTTTATGGAATGAAACGGAATTTTATGGCAACATTACACAAAGCAATCAAATAAATAAAAGGCTAACTAAATCTCCTATTGTCAACGAAATTTAATTTTTTTTTTAAAGTAGTAACTTTCTTCTATTAGACAATCTAAAAAGCTGTTGATACATTGATGAGATTCGAAATACTTAAGAAATTAATTTTTTTCCTTCCATGTATTTTTTAATACGAGCTTATTTCGCTTCATATGATTTAGTTTGCCATTCTATGTGCGTATAAGTGCGACAATGTGATCAGTGTAGAACATAAAATATTTTATTGCTTTCTCAATGCAAATTTATTCTCAATATTTTCTAAATAATTTAGTTATACTCCTGCCTACTTTCCCTGTTTCCCTTGTTGACAAATTTTCATAGTGATTTTATAGATTCATCAGAAATTGTGCTAGCTGCCCATCAATTCTTTAGTTGAAATGCTCTTGAGTTTTCTGGACAAAATAAGATATTTTATACTTCTTTAGTTTCATTAAAGAAACCATTGAAATTGGTTTATTTCACATTTTAATCCCCTAATATAAACTTCTAATCGCAACAAAAAAAAAATTAAAAGAAGTCTTATTCAATTTTCAAAAAAAACTTACTAATTATTGTTTTATTGAATCATGATAAAATAAACCATTAAGAAATGATATAACCAAGTACCGAAAGGATAAACTAAACCATTCGCGGAACCATATTTTTCAACTACCCTATGTTTACCGTACATTGAAAGTTTCTAATTGACCATAATGATACAATTTAACCATGCAGCTTTGAACCAATTTCGACTATCAATAATTTTACGTTATATTCATTCATGATACATCATCCCAAATTGTTTGATATATTACATTCCATGTCTTATCATTGAAAATTTTTGAGGGTGTCATAAGGGTACCATTAGAGCACGTGCCATTGTTTCGATTACAACCATTTTCAAAATGGTTCATTCCCGGAACCATATTATCAATTGGCGAAAATAGTAATTTATATCCGCTTCTATCTCCTCATTACGATTTGTTTGATATATTACTTAATATATCTTCCCATTGAAAATTGCTAGATGGGAAAATAGAGTTACCATTTGTGCACGTGCCAATGAACCGATTTAGATAATTATTTGGGATTGGTTCGTGCCATAACCATATTCATCGACTGACGAAAACAGATTTTGAAAATCTTTCATAGCCTCGGAGGAGTTAAGAGTTACGGACGGACGGACAGACAAACAGACAGGCACGTTTCCCCACACTGATAGCTTAAAGCACCTTTCAGTACTTAATAAGAAATCTACATACAAAAGTATTTCGGAAATATTTGACTTAAATCATACGTAGTGTTCATTTTTTGCGTGTAATAATCTTGAGAAGTAAACTTTCCATTTGTGATATGTAAATTCATAGATAACATCTATTAAAGTATGTGCACTGTTTTTTTTTTTGCTTTTGTTTTTTTTTTGATCCAAATGTGGACTCGACCTAAATCGGCTGCGGACGCCATGACAAAAATAGCGCTCATTATTGGCAAAACATGGCCATTTACAAACCGATATACGTCAAGCTAGCAGTTTTTGTAAAATTATAACATTAAATTTCTTATTAATTAACTTCTAAAGAAAAGTAACTTTTTAATTTCAACTTTTCCTTATTATTAGTTAGTTTCGTTGATTTTCTTTTACGTTTTGCGAATAAACTTATTTCCACAATAGCAATTAACTAATCAAAATAGCGATATTTCAAATGGTTTACTTTGGAAAATTCTTGAATCTCTTGGTCGAGTTTGAAACATCGTCAGCTGAAAATATTCTCTTAACAGGATTCACAAAAACTGACTAATGCCAAATATAATTTATTTTATTTTATAATTTTTTTTTCCTTCAAACACTTTGTGCTAAATGTAAATAGAATTTTGTCCCTTAAATTGAAATTTTATTCTATATGTTTGTTTCCTATCTTCCTAAGTTATATTTATTAGGAGCTTTAGCATAAAAGCTACTTATAAGAATGCGCCCTTGGTCTGTACGTTTATCCGGCCGGCCGTCCGGCCGCCGTTTGCACGATAAGTTGAAGACTGATTAACTTTTTCAAATTCTGTTTTCAGAAATATGACCATCAAAGTGTTAGCTCGGCCGTATCAAGTTTTCAGGATTTTTCGTGGACCCCTTCAAGTCGAATTCACGTGCTAAAACAGTGAGTGTAAAGAATACCAAGATAACGGCATGTCATATAACAATCGATTTTTCAAGAAGGAATACATTATTACTTTCTGTTCATCTTTTAAGCATTATTGACATCGGCGCGCGCACGTGAAATCGCTTTGTCGACGCACGATTGCTGAAGTGCTCATAATCTATATTATTAAGAAGGGAAGAATGGAGCTATTTATTGGTTTTATAATGTCGGTCCGTCCCCTTCAAAATTTTGCATTTTTTGAGGTAGAAGGTTAAAATTCGGAATATAGCTTCCTATGGGCATGTCCATCTGCACTATTTAGTTTGGTTTTGATTGGTACACTGGGGTCGGAATTACGGGGGTCGAATTCAGAGAGGACAACATATCTATGTGCTATTTAGGTACACAAAGGCGTGAAATTCAGTATCCAGATTCCTCTAAGTAAGATCTGCATTACTATGAAGTTTAGGCCCAGTTGTTCCATTGGGGTCGGATTGGCGGGGGTGGCAGTCACTTGTGTTTAGAACTATGGCAACATATGGCATGTGATATATCATACGTTCGGAAATGATGAGAAATAAAAGAAAATACGAGCTTTTTTACATTTTTCTACACATTACATTCGAGAAAATTAATTTTTTGATTAAAAAACTTGGAGAGAGGTAAAAAGCGCAGATAAAAGGGTAAAAATAGATGACTGCAGGATCTGCTAGTTGCCTTACCCTACTCGGGGGGGGGGGGAGGGGTTAATTTCTTTTTAATAAATGTATAAGTGCATTTCTGCTTCCCTGGTAAAGCTCCTTCTTCGAATGTTTACAAGATGTTATTTCCTTTTAATTTTTCCAGAAACTGTTGAGACCAAACTCTCATACCTCTTCACTATGTCCACCTGAACGGTTTTGCACTATGTCTATAAAGGATTGTAAAATTTGGATATGCTCTTTTGCCTCGTACTCTTAAGAATATGATCTTTCATTTCCTCAAACAAAATTGCACATCCAAAAAAAATTTTAAGTATCCGAGAAAAAAATGATTATCAGAGAATAATACAGGAATATAACTGGTTATAAGTTGAATAGGCAACTTTACACGTTTTCTATTCACGTTCTACTTATTATCCAATCAAAGCCTGTCAGTTATTTAACTTACTGCTATGTTTTAAATTTAATTTTCTCACGTTATCTATCATTACTGTTATTAAGCTACACTATTTTTTAGATTTCAATAAATTGATGGAGAATAAATTATGAAATCAATTTTTTGGAGTACATTTATATACAAAAAAAAGAGGAATATTTCATTAATTTTCCAGTTCTTTTATATAAAAAACATGTCTATTTAAGCGCTAACATTTAAATGTTCATATAATTCTCCGTAATTTTATTAACGACAATTGTAAAGGATAATGAGAGAAATAAGCATAGTTTTCAAAGTTAACAAAAATGTGAAATATAGGTTTTTTTAGAGTCTAAGTTAATAGGTCAAGATATAATGATTACACTCTCTATCCTTGTGTGCTACCTTAATTAATCAACTTTTTTTGCTGACTTGAAGGCTCTGTCTCCCTGCTGTCGTAGACTTTTTCGTTGCGACTCATTCACTTCCATCCTATCAACGATTTCCCCCTTTCACATTGAAATAGAGCAGCCATCTTTCTCGGCTAACGATGCTAATAGGATCAGCATTTTGTAATCCACTAATCCTTTTGTAAATCCGCCCTCCCTCTTGTACAGATGGCGCCTCAAGAATTCAATTATCCCTTCTGTTTCGATGCGCCTACTCTGTGTCGCAGGCTACTCGACTTCCGACATTTTAAGAGTATCTTTTCAGCATTGTTTCATAAATGAGTGAACAAGAAAATGTTTAAGTTATTCGTTTCCTTGTACACATTTTTAGTAGGCATTGTTTTATTTCAGATTTGTATTTTTATATTTTACTGAATTATCCAAATTTTCAACCTTTAAAATCAAAATTTTAAGATGCATAATTTACACAGGGCAACAAAAAATAACTTTGTAAAAAAATTTTTAACGTTAAGAGCTGATTCTTATGCTTTTTTTGTGCTGAATCCGTTTCTGATCTCAGATTTTTTCTATCCCCACAGATTTCTTGTTTTTCAGTGGAATATTTTAAAGTATTCAGAGTTTGAGGCTTGATAAATTTTCTTGTGACCCGAAAATATGGATACTTTAACACTACAGCCGCTTCTCTTCACACCCATTACTTTAACATTGCAGTCTCTATGTGCATAGCTTGGAAACGTGAGATAATAGAAAAAAACTTAAAAGCAGATTCGGATTCAGCACATTAAAAACCACAAGAATAAGGCAAATTCATTCAAAAAGTTTCTTCATCGTTGTCCTGTGTTATTAAACATCTACTATTCTTATACTTTAACTGTATCTAGAAATAAATCTTATAGCAATATTAAAAGTATTTAAAGATCTTTTCTAGGTTTGCATTTTATTATTGCGCTTATTTTCATAATGGAATTTTTTTAATCGTGTAGCTGGGATATCGTTATTTTCCGAATATAATTCCGCAATCATTAATTTGAAATCATTTTAATAACGAGTATACAGAGAAAATGAAAAGTTTTTAAGTAACTGTTTTCTCTTGATGAATATACTTTCTCATAAGAATTCTCTTCCAGATTATTTCGTGCCCCTTGGTTTAGATTCATGTGCAATAAATGAGGAAAATGCAGTCTATGCCGCAGCATCAGGAAAAAAGTTGAACTTCATACGAGAACCCGAAAATCTGAGGAACATTCATTGAATATCCGCACAGCTAATGCAAAACTGAAATTAAGAAATTTCAATTCCCACGAAAGGGGGGCTGAATAAGGGCTGAATCACATTTAGAGTATATTTTCTTGAATATATTTTTACGTGGACATAAAATTATTTTAAAAAGAAAAAAAAATGCGCTGCGCTCGTTAAAAAGAATATTTTTAAAATGAAAAACTTGAACTTCCGCATTAAATGTTTAATATTCTGAGAAACGCATTACTAGATTACGAAGAATTGAACAACTAGGTAAAATATTTTCAAGATTTTCTCAAAATTTGTGTAACAAAATAGGTGATAAAAAATTTACCTTAAGCTGTCTAGTTCCACAAAACGTTCTTTTTTTATAATTCCCAAAAATTTACACTTAGCTTTCTGTTAATAATATTTATTTAACAGGTCTTTGAGAAAAAAATGTTTTGACTAGATTTGAAACATTTTTTTACAAGATTATACACAAATAAACGCCAGGCTAGGGCTCTTTACAAAGGAACATGGAATACCGTAATTTACTTGGACAATAAATGTTGGATACTAATTTTAAGCTTTTTTTAAAATTTAATCCACTTCACATAGTCAGCGAATTATCTAATTTGAATGCTTGTTCAGTCATTGTTCAAAATGAAATTTTACTACATTAAGCGATATGAAAGTTAACCAGTAAGCAGTTCTAAGATTCATTTTCTCAAAGTTTCCAATGATTTTTCTAATTTCAAAACCCCAGATTAAATGTCTATTATCTGTAATGCTTTTTTAAAGGGGAGTGTATTAAATATGTTTACACATAATTTAAATTTTCTTTTCTTCATAAATATATTCATTGAACTCATAATTTCTTTCTTTGAATTAATTATAAACAAGAAACATCGGAATACGGGCTAAAATATTTTCTGCTAAACATGTTACCAAAAATTTCAATCAGGATCAGTCATTTCTATGTCTTAAAAAAACAAGATTACAATATTTTACACAACAATTCTCTCTTATTCACTAATCAACAAAATCTTTTAAATCTTTTATTATTTTTCTCTGTTTTCTCTGCAGTGCATTGCAGTCCGAAAAAGAAGTTAAAATATTAGAATTACACTTGAATTTTATGTGGAACAGTATTTACAAAAAGATCCCAATTTATTTTAAATACAAGTTTATTAGTGGCTCCATATTTAACAATATTTAGTGGTTGTTGAAGATTTTTTTACATGTTGAGTCATATTTAGCTTCATATTATTTGGTAAGCCGCAAAATTTTATTATGGGCCAAAGTAGTAGTAAACGTTTTCATTTTAAATTTTAAATCCACTTTTTTTTTGTTGTTGTTGTTAGATTATGCATCTGACAATACCAAATAAACTTATAGAAACATCTAATGTTTCTCTCAAAAGGACTCGGGTTTCTTTGGGGTTTTTCAGGGAAATGAACACTCGTTTAAATATTGTCATCGAGAATTTCGCAGGGGACGTAGGATTTTTTACACATCGAGCACATGATTTAAATAGGAGATGTAGCAGATGGCCAGGCGAAGTATTTCAATCTTGGAAAGCTTCTTGTCCGGCGGAAGTGTTGGCAGGAGTTTCCGTAGCTCTGCGAAGGCCACATTGAAGGCCTCGACGCGGATCCGCTCCCGTGTAGCGTGCGCCGTGCGGTACTTCTGAGTAGCACGCCGCCGCCGCCGTCGCTCCTCCCGGCTAAGTCCGCTGCTTTCTCGCTCGCCCCGCTCTCGTCCGCCGCGCCGGGTTACCATGACTCCGTTGGTGTCTTTTGCGTTGTGATGACCGGGATCGTTCTCTCGGTCGCTCGGCTCCTGGTCCGTGGACATGTCGCACTCCTGTATGGAGGTGGAGACGGTCTGCAACGGAGGAGCAGCAGTCACTTGTTCCTGATCAGAGGTGCTCAATTCAAAGTTACACAATGAACCTAAAAGGAAAAGAATTTCAAATAGTTCAGATAATTGTTAAATGTTATGGAATATAAAGTAGCAAACAAATTCGAGCACTTAATGCTCACATATTTATTTGGAGAAGAACATTCTTAAATCTTAGTAACTGTATCAAATACACAATGGGATGCTTCATGAAAATTTAAAGTTAACAAAAAGGATAATCCTATAAGTAAAGGAAAATTTAATAAAACTGGAGGAATTCTAAAAGTGTTTCCAGTGAAATGAAAAAGAGAGTACATGATAGGATACTATTTTAATTTAATTGAAATTATAACTGGAAAATGGGTCTAGAATGATTTTTTCATGCCATACCTTCGTATATTAATAATTAGAGAAAATAATAAAGAAAATTAGTGGTTATGGCATAGAGATGGTAACCAGAAGATCCCTGGTTCGAGTCCAGACCGTGAAATTTTCTTTACGATTTTTCTCTATTTAATAATTAATTGAAATTTTTAATTATAACACGGGAGGTTCAGATTAACGTGTTTACTCTGCTTGAGCAGGTACACTATATTTCAAATGATTTATAGGGGAACCAATGAAGATTATTTAATTTAATAGTATATATATAAAAGAGAATCCAACAGAATGATATGGAAGCTATTTCTAATCGTCTATGGCATTTATTAGGCTGGTCGATTAGCTACCATTCTTTAATTGTATCATCGTATTAGGGAAATACTTAACACGCTTTATTTTTGCTAACATAAATGCCATATTAATATCAGGCCATGTCATAAGAAATATTCGAATTATTATAAAATTTTGAAAGAGAGTGAATAGGTTCCAGAAACTGTGGACACGGATTAACGAAACCAAACAGAAACCACTAATCCACGAAGAATATTTATTGCTATGGATGCGCATTTTGGCAGCCAAGCTGCCCTCGTCAGCGTATACAAAGGTGATCAGAACAGAATGAACTGTTAAGATGAAGAATTAGAATTAATGGCAGTATATATAGTAAAATTTATAGACAAATAGCCAATCAAATGAAAGTGCTTAAAATAGGAAAATTCAAGTTGTCCAGTCAGATGTTGTTGTTGTCACTTTTAGGGATTAGATTTTTCTTGCCGTGTGGGGAGCTGTACATTTTTGGCAATGTCCCTCCATTCAGATACGTTCAGTGGACCAGTGTCACTGTTGAGAAGTCTGGTACGGTCTTCATTGGAAATCGCATAAGACTCAAGAAAATTTAACTCGTGATCTGTCTTCTTTCGGGATCATGTCTTTTGGGCCTCGAAAGATGACAGACCAGGAGTCTGTATGTTATCGTGTGTAACTTATGACTCAGTCTACTACGAGCATACGCGGAGAGCTGTTAAGACGAGGATGGGAGAACACCTGGCGTGTATTAGAAACGGAAAATATGCCTTATCAAGGTTTGCCGACCACATTCTCGATCTTAAACATGACTTTGACCGTGAAAAGTTCAAAATACTCTACAGCACAAGTGACCCCAGTTTGTTAAATTTTCTTGAGTCTTTTGCGATTTCCAATGAAGACTCTACCAGACTTCTCAACAGTGACACTGGCCCACTGAACGTATCTGAATGGAGAGACATTGCCAAGCATGTACAGCTCTCTACATTGGCCAAGAAAAGTCTAAACCCTACAAGTGGCAACAACAACATCTGACTGGTCAACTTTACTATATATACTGCCTTTGTATTCTAATTCTTCATCTTAACAGTTCATTCTGTTCTGATCACCTTTGTATACGCTGACGAGGGCAGCTTGGCTGCCGAAATGCGCATCCGTACCAATAAATATTCTTTGTGGATTAGTGGTTTCTGTTTGGTTTCGTTTTGAAAAAGATATATAATGCACTTTCATGATATTGACACTTCGTAGATGATGTATGACTATTCCTATTTACTTCTATTTACTTCAAAGAGACAGCCGAAACGGAACACCAATTGTCTATGCGTGCATAATAAATATCGTCGTGGGTAATCGGTGCTCCGTTTGGCTGTCTCTCTGAAGGTATAATGCCTAATCCATAGAGTCTTTTAATCTTTAACATCTTGAATGAATTTGCTTATTCTAGAAGCTTTTAGTGTGCTGAATCCGAATCTGCTTTTAGATTTTTTCTATCACGTTACGTTTTCAAGTTTTACACTTAGAGACCCCAATGTTAAAGTAATGTGTGTGAAGGAAAGCAGCTGCAATGTTAAAGCATCCATACTTATGGGCCACAAGGAAATTCATCAGTCCCAAACTCTGAATAATTTAAGTGTGTTTCATTGAAAAAAAAAAGAAATCTGTGGTGATAGAAAAAAACTGAGATCAGATAAGGATTCAGCACACAAAAAAACAAAAATCAGCTCTTAACGTCAGAGATGTCTTTAAAGAGTTATTTTTGTTGGTCTGTGTTATCCGTACTTTGTTTCCATAATATAAAGAGTGATTCACAATGAGCCTAATAGAGTTTTACTGCATGTTGTGGAAGTCAGGTTGAGCAAAAAATATCATATGAACATTGCTCGTATTCCAATTAAGTACTGAATTACAATAAAATCAAAAGTTTAATAATTTAGTAGCAAATCGGTAAACAAAACGCATGTTAGGAATTACTTATAATTAACATTTATTTTAAAAGCATAGGAGTATATGATTTAGTACAACATCAAGTGCTCAAAATTTGGCCCCTTGAGCCTGAATACAAGCATGGCACCTACCGTGAATCATCAAATCTTAAACACGAACTTTTGCATCGTTATTGCGGATCATTTATCCTTTTTGAGGATCATTTTTTGATTGGCCGGATCATTTATCCTTTGGAGTAACTTTTCACGAATATTGATATCAGCACTGTAGACTAGCTCTGATCTCATGGGTAAAACTCTAAATGATTTTGATCAGGACTTCGGAGGCCAAGCGATGAGATCTCCTCGACAAGTCCATCTTTTGAGATACTCCATGCATCACGTTGGATTGACTTTGTCAACAAAAATAAGTGATTGATTGTAAATTGTTAATGGACTGCATTTTGCGCTTTTAATGGTAACTATATCTATGGATTTACAACTACACTTTCAAAACTTTAATCTCTTAGAGTTCTGTAACGAAATGAAATAGGACCTAGGTTCATATACCAGTTATCACTTAATGAAATAATATCCCCAATAAAATACCGAAGTTTGTTACACTCATTACTTTTACACTTATTTACAGCGGATTATTTATATTATAAACATTCTAGAAATATTTGGTGTCTTGGGACATTTCTGGTGTTCACAAGTTCAGTTCTTTGAAAGAAATGATAATCTGATTAGGCAATTTCTGGATATTTTTAGTAATTAAGTGGTGTTTGATTTTTTTGCGTTTAATCAAGTTAAAGCGTTTAACATTTAATGTATCGTTCTATTACTGAAAGGGCCGATATAACAGGTACGAAGAATTCTTCTTCCAGAATGTAGCGTTTAGCGATTGGCTGAATTTTTCGCTGAATAAATTCTCGGTCTGTATTCCTCGCTTTAATAATTATGTCTCTGAACCACTTCTTTAATCTATCGACGTCCATGACAATTTCGGATTGGGCTGATGATCTTTATCTTCGCAGTACGCATTAAGTGGTATGATGTTGTCAAAGTATGCTTGGACATCCATAGTGAGCGGCAGCAAAAAGATGGGACTAGTAAGGCCCGCAAAGAGTGTCACCGCCCCTTGCATAATGCTCCTTATGTAACTAAGCAAAACGTATATGTCTGCATGGATCAGAATATGTATGTATGCCGTTTTTTAAGAAATCTTGAATTACTGAAAGCATCCGTTCTATAGACCAAAGATTGATTTGGTTTGGTTTGGTTTGGTTTGGTTTGGTTTGTTTGGTATTAACGTCCTTTTCAACTGCTATGGTCATTTCAAGACGGCGTTATAGAGGCCGCAAATTTTGCCTCGCAAGGGTTCTTTAACGTGCAGTCGGCAAACGACTACACGGGACCAACGGCTTTACTTCCCTTCCGAAGGAAGTGCGTGATCTCAGGATTTTCCCCCTGAAAAAATCCTCGTCGTCCTCGGCCGGGGTCAAACCCGCGTCCTCGAACATCAGAGGCGATCACGCAACCCCTGAGCCACCGAGACCGATGACCAAAGATTGAAGTTCTTCTAAAATTAGATTCCTTGTGGCAGTATCAAATGTCTTGGACAAATATATGCTGAAGATGTAATAAAGTAGCTGCTGGCCGTAATATAGATAATAATGATTAAGAAAAGGGTTAATGAACTGGGCTGACCACGAACTGCTTTAATGATATATCTTTCTAAACCTGAGTTATTGAATATTATTATTATTAAAAAATAACTATTTCATTAAGTTTTTTTTATAATCATTCTTTATTAAGTAGCTTATTACTCAGCGATTTTATATGAAATTACGAAATTTGTAATACTCACAAGTCAGATGAGCTATAAAAAAGCCTTACTCTGATATTCAAGAAAACGTTGTCAGTTTTTCGGGAAAGAAAAAAAAACCGCGCACATTCTCTGTGTTTAAATAGACAAGCTCATGACATTTTTAATCATCTTTATTTTAATAGATCCGTTTTCAGTTTTAAAGAAGACTGAATATTTTATCTAAATTAACTCTGCACATAATCTATAGAAAAACCATATTTTTCTCATAGCAGCCTATACGTATATTAAAGAAATAATGAAAGTAGCTCTGAGTTAACTATTTTCCTTACAACTGAATATGGAAAATGAAATAATCGTTCTCTTTACTGATCTCGTGTGGCGCAATTCAGTTCTGATGCATAAATAATGGTGTTGGAAAAATCAACTCTTCTTTATTCAGTTTAACTTAACGGTAAAGTAAATTTACCAATATAAATAATCACCAATACTAAATAATCGCCGTAACATTATTCCAAGGTGTTGTTGCTTAATTTTCTATTACTAGTAAAATTCTTTGTACGTAAGAAACATTTAATATTTGCATCGTCAGTTAATACGTAAGACTTAGACCTGGCGATTTTATATTATTAATTATCCTTTGTTAAAGTTCTTTTTATGCAGAATTACCTTTAAACACGATACCAAATCAAAAGGGAATATTTATTTGAAATTAAGAATCTAAAAACATTTGCAATAGTAAAGAATCAATGATTAAATTGAAATAATGTGAGTGGCGCGATTAAATTGTACAAATTATATCTTATCATTCCAACCAATTTTATAAAATACATATTTGTTAAAGAATCTAAAAACATTAACTCATATGAAATCTTAATGAGAAATGTTTAATAAGATTGAATTAATCAATTACTGAAAATTATAAAATGTTGGCTAGCCACTTTTCAGAATTTTGGGTCTGACAATTGTAAAGAGGAATGCAAGGTTCTACTGCGCAAATTCGAATCTAGGATCAAGAGGGTAAATTTTATTTTTCTCTTTAAAGTTAAAAATAAATTTTGTGTTAAAATTGTGAGTTCATCCGTCATTAGCCATTTCTGTTACTGTTTTCAGCTTGAAAACAGAATATGTTTTTCAATTCAGATTAAAGATGTTGCTTTTTATTCTTTTACGAGACAAAAGGAGTTGCTAATATTGATTACGATGTCAATTATGAATATGCGCAAAATACATATTTTATTTAAAGTTGGTGAGAAACGATAATGTGCATAGCATTAGTTCCTGACTTCTATTGGGAGAATGCTTGAAGAAGTGGTATATGTGAAAAGCCGAGCACAATAACAATACTGATGTGGAAATAAACCTTGCTTGGCACTTGAACCTTGCCATAATTCACGAAAAATAACCTGGAAATACGGAGAGAAACAGACTGAGAAACGGTAAGGGGTGCATTTACAGGATTTTATTTTATAAATCAGTTGCAAAATAATTTTTTTTACATCCTTCGTTCTTTTGCGGGATACCTTATAGAAAATGTGACAAGGCCTTTTGCCATTGTAAAGGTAATGCAAAGTAGCATATTTTAATGTGAAAATATAGAGTTTGATGACTGAAGATGAACAACTAACTTCTGAAAGAAAAGCTTTTCAGAATATTGTCCTTCTACAAAGAGGAAAATTTTAGCTAATAAAAAAGTCGAGATCCTTGAAATAACAAAATTAATATTAAATTTAATCCAATTTTAGCAAAATATCAAGCTAAAAATTAAGAAAGATTAAGCTTTAAATTCAGAGAAGATGCTTATTTAACAAGTACCAAGGAATTCACACTGAATAAAGGTAGACAGAGCTCTATGCGTATTTAAATTTTAGAACAGTATCTATTTTTCTTCAATATTAAAGTATGTATCTTTGAATGAATCAAAGAAGACTGTTATGTGTTCTTAACTTGAATGGCAGAGTTTAAGCATCATTACATGAAATATCTCTCGCAGTGTTTTTAATCACCTTTCAATTTATAGTACAATAGACCCGAGGTCGCAGTGCTTGGTTCCTTGACAATCACCCCTTTAAAATTCATTACTCATTACTCATTACCTTCCAGTTAATGAAGATCATACCCAAATTCCAGAAAATGAAGATTTCTATATTACCACATTCATTGAGGAAGTTGTTTCTACAAAGAAATCTTTGATAATCAAAACGAGATGAATCAAATTTTGTTCCTATTGTTAATAAAAAAAACATTACAAATGATTTTTTTTAGATTACAAAATAAGAAAAGCTTTAAAGTGAATGATGACTTAGGCGCTAGCGATTCTCGAGTGCCAAATGCATATATCTAATCCTGACAAAATTCTTTCTGCTTGCTACGCAGGCCTGCCGGCCGAATCGCTGAGAAATTGGCAGCTGGAGTCCGCAGAGTCACGGGAAGAAATTTCTTCTTTTGGTATGGATGTTAGATATTGACGCGATTAAAAAATCTAACCAAAAATCTGGTTACTGACAGCAAAATTCAGAAATGATAATTTAGGTGTGCTATTAAGTGTGTTAAGCTATTATCATTCCATCTTCTTACGGGATGTCCAAAGCCGAAGAATTTGAATTATAAAGTAAATTTTTTTTTCTTCTAAATGATAAAAATATAAAATTACATTCAACGAAAATTTAAGTTTAATTCCGAAAATTAGGAGAAAAAGATGCTTTACAGTAAAGCAAAGAATTGTCTCTGTTTTTGCGTAAATCGTTTAAAATTTAATCCTTCATTTACAAATGCAAATTTCATTACGCAGCCTTATTGTACTGCTGATTGTCATTGGAGAACACAAACTATCAGCTACATTTTATTTTTTCGTATAAAGATTACTGGTTAACATGAATTTTGTTTGAAATAATTGGCTAATACATTTCTAAAATTGTTTTCAATGTCCTATGACGCATCGAATAAATGTAAATTTATGGAGATTTTCAATTTTGGAAGTGGGAAGGACTCGGGACTCTCCACGTTCTGTTTCACTCTTGCGCTATTTCTCTCTCTCTTTATGGGATAAATATTTATTATTCATGCGATCATTGCTCAGCTAGAATCGTCCACGAGAACAAAAATAATGAAGATTTATGATGCTCGAAGTTATATCTTCACTCATAGTGCGATCGTTAATAAAATATGTTCATTATTAATGGATAATCGACAAAACGCGTACCTTAGTGGAGAGCCTCAGGGAATGGAAGGAAGAAAAAAAGTTAATCTCTTTAGTTTCTGGCTTTTAGTTTGAAGGCATTCTCATATAAATGTTTCCATGAAGACAGGTCTTTAGAAAACTTAAACTTATGTGGGTATAAAGTGAAAACGTGTGAATTTTTAAACTGTATGAAGAGAATTATCATTTTTGCTTATTCACATTTTTAAGCAGAGAGAATTGTTAAATCGCCTCTATAAAATTTCTAAAATGCATTTATTTAGTGAAATGGTCATAAAGCCTTTTAATTTTACGTTAGTGGTGCTTTAATTCTTGCACAAAATTCATTTTCTATTTTGTCTTCTAGTTTAAAGCTACACATGATATTTTATTTTAAAAAGAATGTTTTATTTTCCTTGCACAAACTTTATCTGTATTTAAAAAATAAAGTTCAGTGATATCTTTTCTGCATTAAAATAAGTATAATTAGCTAGCTTACCTAAAGAATCAAAACGTACTTGTAAGTATATCTTAGAATCAAAACGTTTGTTTAAGTTTCAATAACATTTTTTGAGCTTAGAATTCTGTCACAAAATTCTGTCAAAATTGTATAAGATTTGCGCTTGTGATTTCCACTCGTCAGCTCCCACTGTTTATATAGAAGGGATTCTGAATGAGTCGGAGACCAAAGGCACAAGGAACAATGGGGCTACACGAGCGTGTCATCACGCTCCATTGTTAGAGGAAAGCCCCATATGTCGGGCCAAATTGCTCTATAGGGTCACGCGTGGGGGGACCGTCGAGGTGGTTGGTGGCCGGCACGTGCCGAAAACCATCCAGAAACAAACGTTTTGCCAACTTGACGACTTCTACCGACTACTCCCTCAGGTTCCATCGAGTCTCATCCACTTCATCGTCTTTTCCGCATCTAAAATTAATTACATCGTGCACTCCATTTGTAATCACCAATGAATTTTCTTATTAATTCGTGATTTGGGTGAAATGAATTGTAATAAGAAAAGGGCAAAAAACGCTGCGTACAAGATTATAAAATAAAAAGAGGACTTAGTTTCGAATCTACAACCCGAAACATTGAATCATGATAATGTTTTTAGATGCAACAAACAAATAAATATTTTATACAGTAATATAAACCTTTTATTTATTTATCAATGGACGAATTTACAGAATCATGTACATCGGTAATACTGAATAAGGGCTTAGAATAACTGAAGTATGAAATATAAGCACGAGCTTCGAGTCTCTCGATATGTCGAGTAAACATAGTGCCTATACTTAAAGTTCCTCACAATCGAATTGCGTTGCAACAAACACGGCACCTCCAAGCTTTTCGCAGTATCTAAAATCTTAAAAAGAGTGTATTTTGTATGACGAAAAATTAAAACTATTGCATCACCCATAACGCTCTTTTTAGCCGGAAAGTTATTCTTAACTATACAGAGAAAGGAATTTGTAGAAATAAATTAAGCACTTCAAAGCACATAGAAATTCAACCAGCGCGTAAATTATGGATAAGTTGAAGACTTCAAAAACCATCAAAAGATCTAAACGTTTCAAAATAATAAATTATGAATTAAATTGTGAAAAATAAAATATATTTATTGTAATGAAAATGAGTTTATTCCATTCATTAGTCTTCATTCAAAACGCTTAAAGCAAAACATTAGGCCATTACATGGCTAGGTAAGAGAGCGAAGTATAGTTGCGCTATCTGTTACCACACTTTCAATATATTTCATAATATCTCTGTAGTAAAGATTTAAATAAAAATTGTTGCTCAGACACCAATGGTCACGTGTCTTTTCAGTTCCGGCGTGTGCTTCAAGCCGGCGCCAACAATGGTTAAACGTGCAACAACAATGGAAAACTGTTTCCGTAACACTTTTTGGTGTCGGTTTTCGCATCACGTTTTTTGTAGATAGATGTCCGGCCTTAAAACATTATCATGTTAATGAAGAAGCCATGGATATAAGTTTTTAAAAGAATTTTTAACAGTTATTTGGTCCCTTCATAAGGGTATTGTATTGAGGTGACATTTTTCCCCATATAAAATAACATTAGAGTTCTATTAGAAAATCCGTATAACCAATTCGATTCATGTAAAGTTATCTTTCCATAACATGAAATAGATAAAGAATAAATCTATTAAATACAGGGTGATTATATTATTTATACTTACCGAGATTGTTAACTCTTATGGCACTAATCCGCCTTTCAAGTCAACCTGCAGCTTCGCTGAGGCTCTATGTAAAGATCGTCCGGCTCCTAATGTTGAGAGGCCTGACTTTTCTGTTCATCGCAGTACAGCCTTAGCCTCAACTTCCACTGACAATGTTAGGAACAGTCTGAGACCGAAACCGAAACTAATCGGGTCTAGTGCATCCGGTAATAGATTAATTAAAGCTGCTAGTTCTAATGTCAAACTGAAAAGATTATTTATCTCCCGTCTGCAACCGAGCATTTCTGCCAACAATATTTGTGAGTTTGTCGTAGGGTTATTTCCCTCCCTTGTTGTGAACAAGTGCGTGAAAATTAAAACCAAGTATCAAACCTATTCTTCCTTTGTCCTCTATCTAAACCAACAGGACTTTAACTTGCTTTTTGATGCAGACCTATGGCCTGAAGGAGTTTTTCTTTCTTTATTCGTGGGCAAGCTACACGATTCTCAAATCATTCAGCCAGATGGAGTCCATCGAGAGTCGGTTACTTTACGTATGGATAATCACGCTGCTCAACTCAGTCGGGAGGGGACTGACTCTCCTAGTCATGATTGACGCGATTTATTACCAAAACGTGCGTGGATTGCGCACCAAGACTTTGCAGGTCTTTGATTTCGTTTCTGAGCGGGCTGATTTCATTTATTGTTTCACGGAAACCTGGTTAAATGATTCCTTTGCGGATTTCACTTTATTTGGTGATGCTTTTAGGATTTTCAGAACTGACAGGTCTTCTAATCGTCGAGGCGGTGGAGTGTTGATCGCAGTTCCTGCCCATCTGAGGGTCATTCAATGTCCTTTATCTACCAGCATTAGCCAGATCGACTTCATTGCGATCGAGGCCTTTCTTCCGCAACCTTCCGGGCGACCTGATTCTACAATTATTTGCAACGTATACATTCCACCCGTTGTACGTAATTGTGATTTTGAGTTGTTTTTGGAAGAACTGTCCGATTTTTTTCTTCACACTACGTCGAAGGTTGTTATCGTAGGGGACTTTAACTTCTCCGATTGTGATGGCAAGAACGTGCACTCTTTTCAACACATGCAAAGAAATCTTACAGTTTCCAGCTGGCTTGCTGAGCTTGGATTGGCGGACTTAAATAGTATCCGTAATAAGTTTGGCGGAAATCTAGATAAAGTCTTCACCAACATGCAATTAACTGTGTCACTGGCCAATGATGTAGCAGTTACCCCCGATGTCTACCACCCACCTCTACTCGTCCGTTTTCCGAAACCTTTCGTTATATCTTACCAGTATAATGACTCGGATTTTAATTTTCGTAGTGGTGACTTTAAAATGTTATATCAGACTATTATGAACTCTGATTGGAGCGGTGTCCTTCTGTCGAAAGACGTTGATATGATCTGGAATGGGATCACTTCTATCATTAATGGTGCGATATCCAATACCTTCCAAAGATATAAGCGGAGAGATGACCGTAGATTTAGTGCTGTTCATCGTTCCTCCGTCCATTCGTTCCCGCCCTGGGTCTCTGTGCACACTAAAGAAGCTTGGCATAATAAACAGTTTTTTCATAAAAGGTTCAAATTATCTTTAGATCCTTGTGATTATGCGAAATATTCAGAGGCTAGGCACCTGTTTAAAGCTTCCTGGTACGCGGACAAACAGGCGTATTTTATGTCATTGGAATCGCATATCTGTTTAAATCCCAAAGCGTTTTGGGCCATTTCAAGGAAGTTGCTCGGTTTGAGTAGACGTAATACTCCTTTGACTGATGAAGAAGATCTTGTTAAAATCGCTACTTCTTTCGCTGACTCCATGAATAATGATTCCGTTCTTCCTGTTGATGTTCCCAATCTGCAAGCATGTTGGCATCGGGTCAACTCGAAGTTCTCTCTCCAGGCTCCGTCAGAACGACAAATTCTGGACCGCGCCAAAAGACTGTCTGCGTCCAAGTTTTGTACTATCCCTAACATACCGGACTATATTTTCAAAGGTTGCCTCCCCGGCCTGATCACTCCGTTTAAGCATCTGTTTTCTATTTCTTTGAGCTCCGGTCGTTATCCCTCCAGTTGGTCCAAGGTTTTTATTCTGCCTATTCCCAAAAAGAGCGGCTCGTCTGGTCAGGCTTCCTTTAGACCAATTACCATCATCTCATTTCCTGCTAAGCTTCTTGAGTCTCTAGTTTTCGATCAACTCTCAGGCTACGTTGAACCTTTTTTACCCGATGAACAGCATGGCTTCAGATCCAACAGAAGTACTCAATCCAACTTAGCCACTTTTACTCATTTTTTGACTCGCAAGCTAGACGAGCGGGTTCAAGTGGATGCCTTGTTTTTAGATTTTTCTAAAGCGTTTGACAAGGTCAATGTTTCACTGCTGCTCGAGAAATTAAAATTTGCAGGTTTATCGGATACGTCCCTTGACTGGTTCCGTTCCATGTTAAGTGGTCGCCGCTTTAATCTTCGTCATCCCAAGCTTCTTGATATGTCTTTTTCCATCAAAAGCGGTGTGCCTCAAGGCTCACCCCTTGGACCACTGTTGTTTAACATCTTTGTCGCGGATCTGCCTTCGGCTCTTAAGGATCACAAGGTTCGATTTCTTCTGTACGCCGACGATGTTAAATTGTTTCTCGATATTAATGGGTGGGGGGAGTGCTTTAGGCTTCAATCTGCCCTGTCATCTGTGTATCAGTGGGCTTGTTCTAATGGCCTTTTACTGAACCCTGACAAGTCAATTGTCGTCTCGTTTAATAGATCTACGGCCCCTTTTAATTATGGCTATCACCTTCAGAACAAGGCTCTTTTAAGAGCCAAGTCGGTTAAGGACCTTGGAGTCGTACTGTCGTATAATCTCTCTTTTAAAGAGCATATGAACTCCTTGTATTTAGATATATCTCGCCGCCTGGGACTGATTAAAAGAGCATCTGTCTTTTTTATGGGTGCAAGAACACTCGATATTTTATTTAAGGCCTTTGTTGTCCCCAAGATCATTTATTGCGTTTGGGTTTGGTTTGGGGGTAATTTTCAAATCCTCAATAAAATCCAGCGCAAATGCGCTAGTCTTAACCTATTTAAAAGAAAAGTTAAACATAACATTGGCCCTGACCAAATGTCAGTTTTTAGCGTTTATCGCGTTTTTTATATTGTTTTATTTAATCTTTTGGTTAGTGTTTTTTTTCATAAAATTTGCGTTTCTTCTTTATATCCTGAGTTTAATTTCACCACGTTACGTAGGACCCGTAGAGAGTTTACTTTAATTCCCACTATTACTTGGAAATCGTCTCTTTCTCGGGTTAATCCCATTTCTAAATTAGTTAAAAATTACCTGGAACGTTTTAATGACATAGACCTTTCCTGTGCCGAGGGTCTGCACTTAACTTTATTTTCTTAGTTTTTTTTTCTTCTTTTTTTTATTTTCTTTTACCTGTTAATTTTGTGTCTTATAGTAGTTAACTTTTAGTTGTCGTTTTTGTTTTTTTTTTCTTTCTTTTTTATGTGTTTTTCATCAACCCCGTTTTGGGCATTTAGCCTGTTGGGGGGCAACATGGGGCTCTCCCCTCCGGAGTATCTGGCGGGGTATTCCCCTTTGCTGCTACAATTATTATTATTATTATTATTATTATTATTATTATTATTATTATTATAAAGTCACTATAAATTTTGGTGAAAACTCCGTTTTATTGCAGCAATTGCAGTATGCATCAACCAGATATCATACCAGGATACATTCTTAGTAAATTTCAATGTGTCCCCCTTGCACATCCTGGCACAGCTCCCAGCGTTCCACCGTGGCCCGGAAAACATTGCACAACATTGCGGTGTAATGTCCTCCACCGCGGCTGTAATCCGTTGTTTCAGCTGTGCAATGGTGCGTAATCGTGACCTGGTACATCTTGGACTTGATAAAACCCCACGCAAAGAAATCCATGGGGGTCAAATCTAAGGACTGGAGCCCACAGTCTTGGCGAGCCCTGACCAATCCATCTGCCTGGGAATGCGTGATTCAGTTAGCCCGAACGATGCTGGCCAAATTGGATAGTACACGACGGTATCCTAAATCCTTCATCTCGCAATTGTGGCTCCAGGAATTGCCCCTATATGTCGAGGTACACGATATCATTGATAGTCCCCTCGGCAAATATGAAGGGCCCATAGACCTTTGACTGTGTAACTCCCATCCACACATTCACTTTGGGTGTGTTTGGGTGTGCAAATAAACGAAATTCGTTAATGATTTCACCAAAATGTATAGTGACTTTATAATCACCCTGTATATTACTTTTAGCGGTGGCAGAGAACCTTATTAGGAGCTTTAGCAAAAAAGCTATTTATAAGAATGCGCCCTTGGTCTGTACGTTTATCCGGCCGGCCGGCCGCCATTTGCACGATAACTTGAAAACGGATTAACTTTTTCAAACTCTGTTTTCAGAAATATGACCATCAAAGTTCTTAGCTCGGCCGTATCAACTTTTCAGAATTTTTCGTGGACCCCTTCAAGTCGAATTCATGTGCTAAAACAGTGACTAAATAATACTAAGATTTGTCAAGAATAAATATATTGTTACTTTCTGTTCATCTCTTAGGCAATATTGACATGGGCACGCGCACGTGAAATCGCTTGTGGACGCACGATTGCTCAAGTGCTCATAAAGTATGTCATTAAGTAGCGGAAGAATGGAGCTAGTTATTGGTTTTATTTTGTCCGTCCATCCCCTTCATAATTCCTACATTTTTTGAGGCAGAAGGTTGAAATTCAGAATGTAGCTTAAAATGGGCATGTTCACCTTCACTATTTAGTTTGATTTTGATTGGTACGCTGGGGTCCGAATTACGGGGGTGGGATTCAGAGAGGACAAAAGTTCTATGTGCTATTTAGGTACGTAAAGGAGTGAAATTCAGTATACGTGAAATTCCTCTAGGCAAGTTCTACATTACTATGAATTTTAGGCCCAATTGTTCCAGTGGGGTCCGAGTTGCGGGGGTGGCAGTCACTTGGTCGTTAGAACTATGGCAACATATCGCATGTGATATGTGATCCCATAGGAAATGATGAGAAAGGAAAGAAGATATGAGTTTTTTACATTTTCTACACACTACGTTCAAAAAAATCAATTTTTTGATTAAAAACCTTGGGGGAGGTAAAAAGTGCAGATAAAGGGGTAAAAATAGATGATCGCAGGGTCTGCTACTTGCCTTACCATACTCGGGGAGAGTAATTTCTTGTTAATAAACGTATAAATGTATTTCTGCTTCACTGCTAAACCTCCTCCTTGGAATGTTTACAAGGTTTTATTTTGAATATATTTTGCCAATAAACTTGGGGTCGCAAATGAATTCTTGATATTATAAAAACATTGTCAAGCATCATATGTACAACGGTGTCTGAGTCTTCCTCATAATATTTCTCTCTCGTTGATATACAGGGTGCATAGATATTTGAGGACATGTGATTGAGTGCCTGCAGTTATGTGACACTAACATCTGTACTTTCATCTTTACAGAGCATCAATGGCGGACTATCAGATAACGCAAGAAATGAAAAGACACACCGTGATTACTGCGCTACACGCACAGCACAGCGATGTTGAAATTACAACATTTTTGAAAGTTGCCAGATCATTTGTGAACAAAGTTCAGAAGGAAGATCACCCCCACAATTTATACAACAGGTGCAAAACATTATCGATGCGAACCGAGGAATGTTCATCAGAGCCATCATCCGAGATCTCCAGGTTTCCGAGGGCACAATCTGCTCTGTAGCGCATGAGGACCTTCGTTATAAGTCGATTCTGAGGAAAGGGCGAAAACACAAGAACAACGACTGCTTCGAGCGAATGCTGCTGGCAGCGGTGCAGCAAACAGTTGTGAAGCCGTATTGTATTTCGACAGGGCTCTGAACCTGCACATAAAGCTATGATAACACAAGAATGGATGGCAATTATCTGCAGGATCACACCACACGGAATTTGTGGCCACCTAACACGCCAAATCTCAATCCCCTCGATTATTATACGTGGGACGTTGTTGAACTGGAAGCAAATCAAAATTCCCACAATACCATTGGTTCCGTAAAGGCCGTAATTGGCCGGATAATGTCCGAGATCCGTGTCAACGCTTTCAGTCTCGCATTGAAGCCGTCATTGCGGCTAACGGCGGTTACATCGAATAAACTTGTTTTCCGACCCGTCCTACATGTGTGTACCTAATTTTGTATAAATACGTTTTTGGCATATATGATGTTTTGTTCTACTATGTGCATCGTGACCTCACATATCCTACTCACCTTGTATTTCCAGAAAACGGAGAAATTAGAAAACTGATAGTCACAACGATTTTAATAACCAAATACTAAATATGTGTAAAATTACGAAAGGTGTTCAGACTGTGTCAGAAATTCAATGACAAGATCCTGGAGGCATGCATTAATATTCAACAGTTTGAATACCTTTTATGATGGTTAGAATATTTGATGTATAGAATATTATATGATCCTTACGGCATGTGATATCAATTTATATTCTTTAAAGCAAAGCATTATTCAAATTTGACCAATTTTTATTTCCCATTATAAAAGAAATTTTTCATCCACTTACAGATCCAACAAATATAATCCGATTATATACAAGCGTGGCATATATTAACCTTTTTGTCATTTGATCCTTCATTTGAGATCGAATAACAATGCTGTTCGATCTTCACGCTAATTTGTTGAAGAATAGAGAGGGAAAATGATGAGCTTAATTTACCAGATTCAATTATAAGAATGTAATGCAAATTACTTTTGTATGAACAAAAATAATCCATCTTAGGGAAAATTTTAATGTAAAATATATACATAAGTTGCATTGAAAAGCAATTTATGACTCCTTAATCAAATTTGTGAAACGATAATTATCTCTTGAAATGAATTACAAAATTCTATAAACTCTCTCTACAAATTGAGTTTATTCAGCATACCGTAAGTCGATCGCTTCTTACGGTCATTACACCGAAATCACTCGAAAATTCTAGATTGCAATCGCCGTTCGTGGATTAGAAGCGATTTATTTTCCTGGCAATTGATACTTGCGCCTCCTGCCCGCGGAAAATGAAGAAGTGTAAAAATATCAAGAGGGGTAAAAACCCTTTAAAGGGAAAAGGAAATTATAGGGGGAAGTAGATCTCAACGGGACTGATCTGTCAGGAAGAATATCCATCTCTATCCCTCTGCTCCCTCCTATTGCGATGGGGTTTGTCAGGGCGTGAACAATGCGGTAATTACGCCGGAACGGGAGATTTAAAGAAATAATATCATCCCGATAATGATGGGACCCCCCCCCCCCCTCCGGAAATGTCGGACTCTTCTTCCAACAGAGTTAACTTCGAAGAAGGGGGGGGGGTTGGAATAGAGCCCTTAATTGTAGCGTGACGTCATTCACCGATTGGCTCAACCTAGAGTGAAACAAAATCAATATCTTCTACGAATAACGTCCCAAAAATATGCATCGTTATTCAGAAAATCGACAGCGATCGATGATATAGAAACTAAAAACCATACAAAAATGGTTCCAATTCTCAAAATGAAGAGAATACTTTTATTGATGGGAAATGATAGTCTGATTTAAGTTTATTGTTGTATCATTCTTTGCGCGTCTTTGGCAGAAATGCTATGTGTATCATTCTTTTAAATTATCGACATTCATTCTTCTATTAAGATATTCATTATTATCACATTTGAACTAATAACGGATACCGAAGAGCGTGGCACTTTTCCCAAAGAGTATTTAGGCGTTACATTAGGAACTATTGCAAAATTCATATATAAAATGGAGATGAAAAATAATTGTATAGTGTTGAAGTTTTTTCAAAGTTTCTTAGATTTATAAATAGTTATTGGGCATTTTACTAGAATTAAAAATGTTTTGCCGTAGAAATTGGCATGTTGCATTACGAATTACACGATAACATTAATTTTCCAATTTGCAATAAAATGCTTAATGCGTGAAAACGCGTTTCGGTCTTTAAAGATTTGTTGCAAACTGGAACATTAGTGTTGTCGTAAAAATCGTTTCTTTCATTGCAAACAATTTAATTAGTAGTAATTGTAAGCATGAAGCATTACCAGGGCCGATTTAGCACAGTGTATAGGATGGGATAGGGTGGGGGGGGGGGGCAGAAGGTTTACCAGCGTCTTATGGGACCTCTGGAGAGAAGGTGCATCAATGTCTATAATGTGGAGGGGGGATCCTAGGCAGAAAGTTTAAGAGCGTCTCTAATGTGGGAGTTCAAGGTACAGCAGGTCAAAATTTCTCACTGCATAAAAATTCCTTAATTTCGGGGATTTTTGTTCGAAGAACCAGAACATTTTAATATATGATGTTAAACTCCATTTATATCTTATTTTCAATCTGTGATTCCTCCCCGTCCGCCCGGTCTCCATTAAATCTGGCCGTGAGCATTACATTAAAAAATTAAGCTAAATCTGTCTGTTCTAGAATAAGTTCTAAAATCTTAATGTATCGCGTGCCACTTTCTGCATGTTCGTTGGTGTATATACACTATTTAATAGATAGGTATTAAATATGAAAATGACGGAGTATCTATACTAAAATACTCTTTTATAATCTTATTAAAAATAGGATGTCTGTTTGTATTAGACAGAAATTAAAATTATCTCCAGTGTGAATGCTGTTATTAGTTCGCGAGAAAATGGCGCCATTTCGAGAGAAAACTGAAACAGTGGTGTGATTGATGCCTACATTCGAATGAAGCCCAAAGCTTCACAGGAAATTTCTGATACCACTAATAACTGTTGCATCTATAAGATTGTCAGACAGTAGTTGCATCTGTATGCATGTAACTAGTAGACCAGCCACAACATACCTCGTGAAAGTTATTTAACAGAAGAGTTCATTTCCAGAACTTGCTTTTTTTCCACTAGTTATTGAGGTATGTAGACAAAGTTTTTGCATACGTTTCGGAAAGAAAGAAAAAACGCCTTTCCCCAGTGATGTCTACATTGGAAAGTAGCCACTTTTGTAAGGAATTGTTATTAATTAATACCATATAGATTAATTTGCCAAAATTCCAGATAAGCACAAAACTCCAGGTTTTGAATATAGTTGGTTTTGGAAATGAGCACTTCAAACAAAAAAAAAATTATAATCTTAGGACTTACATTTTGGATACACTATTCTTATCTTCATTAATCAGGTACAAGAACAAGATAAGTTCAAGGCTTTTTGATGTAGACAGGTATAGTTTGATGTCAATTTTTTATTATTTTTTATAGGTGTCGCCTATCTTTTAATTTGACTTCTCAGGATATTTCTTTATTCAAAATATTAGCATCCCAAAAAGCTTATTTATAATTAATAGGTATCTGATTCTTGGGTTATGATCGAAAGAGTGCGAACGCGGATGCAAGCGGCCGAAATGAGATTCCTGATAGGTGTGGCAGGTGTTATCTTATTAGATAACTGGCGCGTGTTTGAAAGAACGGTCCCCAATGGAGACAGTTTGTGCGCATGCGTTTCCTTTGGGTGCAACTTAAACCTGATCGCACTGATCAAAGCAGCCAGCGAGATAGAATACAGTATTCTGTATTGGATGTATTCTATCTCGTTGGCTGGCCTGCATGCTTTGATCAGTGCGATCAGGTTTTAGTGCACTTCATGCGCACAAACGATCTCCATTGGGGACCGTTCTTTCAAACACGCGCCAGTATTAGATAGAGTGCACGGCAGCACACAGGAGTCTAGCTGTGAGCCGCTACTTCTCCGCATAATAAGGTCTCAATTGCATTGGTATGGTCACGTGAGTCATATGTCGCAGAATAGTCCTACGCTGTTGCTATTTTCCAAGCTGGTGGGTAAGAGACAAAGGGGTCGGCCTAGAACCAGTTGCCTAGACTACTTGGAGAATATAGGTTCGAATCGCTTGGGTATTACCATTGAGGCCATGCGTTTGATGGCAGAAGATCGCGAGCGGGCTGTTGGGTATTACTCTTCCATAGGGCTGTTGCCCCCGCGACCCTCAGGGATATGCGGGTTTGAAAGGTAAGTAAGCATAACAGATATTGTTATAAAAAATAATCCATAATTGTTTTTTTAGAAAATGTGCATAATGATTTTTCAATTGAAAAATGGAAGGAAATTCTACGACCCGGATTCGAACCAGGAACCTCGACTATCATGGCCGATGCCTTTACCAATTGGGCTATCGCAGACACCACGGACAGCCAAGCTGTCTCAAGGTGTCTTAAAGACAACCAAGTTGTCACGGTTGAAAGTCCAATGGGAGACGGGAACCTGGCCCGCAGATCGAGAATTTCTCCACTCCAAACCATCAGAAAGTTGATGAACTCACAAAGAAATCGAGAAAGGATTGTCTTACTAGAAGAATGGGTTCCAAGTGTTTTAGCAGTTCCAGTTACCCAAAAAAATCTAATTAAATTTCATAGATTATTTTAGTGGACGTTTCAAAAAGCTTCTCCACTTAATAATTATTATTATTTAAAATGTGCACATATAACTGAATTTTATGCCATAAAGATATCATTCCACAAGTCTTATGTAACATTAATTTTTTCTACAATAATTTGCATGATATAATTAATCGATGTCGTAGAAATGCTATATCGTATATGTCTATATCTACAAGAAATGCTTGTATATAGAAAAATAAATTCTTTTAAAAAATTAAATTTTTAGCGTGTATATTAGTGAAATAGATTCTGCAACTCAAAACCAATGATAATTTCAGTCACTGGGATTAAATCTCATCTTTTGTTATCGATTCCGTACATTCTATGAGAAATGTAAAGTACCGTAAATTGGGGTTACTTGAACCCTGGTGGTCTAATTGGACCCAAATCAAAAAAAAGCTTCAAAGACGTTCCGAGTCTGCAGTTTTGAATGTATTGGTCTGCTGATAGATTTTTCTAATTGATAGCACCACTAGCTAATGCGTCACACTTTTAGAATTTACCGAATTTATGATGTTATTTTCAACATAAATGATTAAAAATAAAAAAAATGTTCAACTAAAATGTCTGGTAAGTGTTTCATCTCCAAAACGTAGGTCGAACATAAACCCACTGTCCATTATAATTGTTTAATCCATTGCAAATGTAGCGTGGGTTCAAGTTACCCCAGCCAGGGTTTACTTGAACCCAAATTTCCATAATTTATTACATATATACTAAGTTAAAATATTGAGTCAATAAACATATAAGTTAAAATAAAATGTCACAAATTTAATATAAATTAAGTTAACAGCAGAATTAGTGTTATTAAGTCTATCAATAGGAAGAATTGTTTAAAAATGCTTGTTATTTGGGTTCAAGTAACCCCAATTTACGGTAAGGAACTTGATTTGCCATATTTAATATGTATAAAGTTTACTTTTTTATTTTTGTTGAATTACGTATAACATTTTAATTGGTCTTCTACAAATAAACATTTAAATAGAACACAAATTGTCTTTCTCTTTAAGATATTAACTTATATCTTATGTCATTATAGTCTAATAAAAATAGTATGATCATAAAATCTATGTAGGACTAAAACCTATTATTTCTTAGTAATCTTAGAAATTTCAAAGCTCAGTTTTGTAAACAAAATTGACTTCGCTCACGAATATGATGTACAATACACCAACAAAGAGAGCGATAAATTTTGATTGTTATAATTTACATATAAGAATTTAATTTGTTTCATTTTTAAAAATGAATTTTTATCCCTTCAAATAACTAAAACATACTAAGATTTTTTAATGCTTGGATTTGTCAAAAGCAATCGAGTTTTGCACAGATTTAAACGCTATTCATGAAAAAAAATATTCTTCCTTAGTTGTTTGCCAAGTCCGATATTTTGTTGGAGTGAGTAGCATATTGCTGAAAGGTTTATTAAGGACTATAATTATCTCCACTGTGGTTTCTTCTGGGCTTCTCCATGGTTGAGTTTTAATAGGCGACGGTTAAGGTCTTCTTCAAATGACTTTAGAGCATTTAATGATGAGACTGCCTTTTAAATACAGCAATTGGAAAGAAGGGTGGCCACTTGTGCTCAAAAGAGAGTAAATTTATTTTTTCCCCAAGTGTTTTGGATCAGCAAGAGTTTTATATTCAAGTTGCTTTTGTTAATATTTAAAATTCAGAATACTATTAGAGAAAAAATAACAACGCGAAACCAAAAAAATCATTAATTGTAACATTTGTTAAGAAAACGACGCAAATATTTTAATTTCTGGTTAATGCGTCAGATACATATATGCACAAAAAAGAATTTTCAAATTTGGGCAGTGATTTTACTTAACGCCTGAATTAAAAATTATAATGTAATTTTCTTTACAATGTAAATTGCTCGATGTGAATTCGTTTTGCCCATAAATTACGGTATATCGTGATTAGATTGTTATGAAAATGTTCGTACAGAAAATGAAAGCTTAAATATGCTTTCTTTTATAGATTTTTATTTTATGTTTTTCATTCACTTCATGAAATGTGTGCTAAATTGGCAATTTGGGATTTTAAAAAAAGCTATAAAATTTTTTATTACACTGAAACTTATTATTTTAAGTATCGTGGAGTATAATATACTTATTTGTAACCATTATATTGTTAACATTTATTAATTATTTATTGTCAAGACAGTATAATTATTTTTAGCTTGAAACGTTATCACAAGAAATATAAGTAAGCCACTATTTCAAAGCATTTAACTTTCAGGCAATATAAACGTGCTAAAATTCGAAAAGAAGCGTTTAAATTTCTTTAAGTCATGCATTCCTCATTAATTACTTAATAAAAATATTTAAACACCTATGTACAAGTGCGAAACTTCCACACTACATTCTTTGAGATTATTGAGTCTCAATTCTTTTCAGTGTTTGTGGGGAAGCTGCCTATCCACAACTCTTTCATTTAATTAACTGCAATTTTAACGAAACAATATATTTTAACAACCATAGTAAAAAAAACTGTTCAAAAATCTTTCGTTTGATACCTCAGTCATCATTGTGCGTTTTGCATGTGCTGAGCAAAAGGAGTGTTGACATGAGAAATAATATATGCGATTACTTTTAGGTGCCTTTATGAAAGAGCAAACCTTGTTAATCCATTACTTGTAATCGGATGAAATTAACACGAGTTCTTGTTTCGTAAAGCCGATTAGAAATTATTCCGTATCGGTAATCTGACACTTTTCCCCCTGTGGGAATCAATCGATTCGAATTAACGAGATTTGGCGATAACTCTAAAAACCTTTATTAAAATCACCAAAATTTGGCCGGGCTCGATAGAAAAACGCCTATTTATTTCCATTGTTTATGAAATGGTTGCCAGACTCATTCGATTTTTGTTATAAAATTTAGGAAATACATTCATCTCAAACATACACACACTTAAGAGATCTTGTTGAAATCTGAAATTCATGAAGAGTGTTCTAGTTACCTGCGTAAGCAACTCAACCTGATTCAGTTCTAAATTTAGCTTTAAATTATCGCGAGGTAAAAGCGAACCGGTTAGCAACTGGTGATGTTGGTGGCTATTGTTGCGGCTGATCCATTCTTCCGATACTTGTTGATATTAGTGTGTCCAACTGTCCCCTTCAAATTTTCTACACTTTTTGCTATAGAAGATTGAAATTCAGAATACAGCTTACTATAAAATATAATAGTAATATTAAGGGCGTCTGCTACTTCACTATTTAGTTTGGTTTGGCCCACTGGGGTCGGAGTTACGAAGGTGGTACTTAGAATTTGGTTTCCAGATTCCTGTAGGCAAAATAAAGTTTAAGCCAAATTCTCCCAGTAGGGTCGGAGTTGCGGCGATAGTGGTTATATAGTCTTTACAACTATTAACGCTTTCAAAAGGTAGCATATGGCATGTGATATGTCATGCAACTGGAAATGATGAGAAACTAAAGAAAGTATAGTGTATCCGAAGGTTATAAACTTCGGATACAGTGCCAGAAGCTGTGGACAATGTTTAACCTTCCGTCAGGCGCAATACTGTTTGTCACATCTTCAGGCGCAATGAGCCTGTTAGGCACATTACATTAAAAGATCTGATTGTAACCATAAAACCTTTTTTTATTTTTATAAATCATCCTTCCATTAAAGAAAAACGTTTTTTAAGAGTTTTCTGTTAATTTAAAACGTAAGAGTTATAAAAAAATGACAAATTCACAAAATTTACAAGAGCAGTATAATTGAGAAGGACAGTGTGCCTGATAGGCTCATTGCGCCTGAAGATGTGACAAACAGTATTGCGCCTAACAGAAGGTTAACAAAAGATGTAAAATACAGTAGAACTTGGTTAAATGAATAAAATAATTCAATTTAGTGAATCGATTTTAAAAAAATACATGCCTCAGAAACTTTGCAAAATTAGTTGCAATGCGCCTGACAGAACACTTTTATCACTGTCCTCAATCAAAAATTTTTGATATGAACTAACGGATAAGTATGAAAAGGTCACTAAATCAGAGACAGCTATTCAAAGTTTCAAGTGTTTCTAGCATCTAGGAGGGCGAAGGCGATCTATAATACGAGAGCTCTGCCTATTAGATCAGTTGCGCCCGACGGAGGGTTAACCAGGCAAAAATGAAGAAAACACAATTCTACAAAAGGAATTCACAATTCACGTTTTTTTCTAATTCACAATTAAAATATTTTTTGTGGAATTGTGTTTTCTTAGTTTTTGTCTGGTTAATGTATAGTTCTATTCCATTTTCTAAATACAACGGAATTTTTGATTTAAAGAAATGGGGGTAAAAGATTAAGATAAAAGGGGGGTTAAAAATAGATGAATTCAGGGCTTCCGCCATTTTCCTATGCCCTCTTCGGGTGGGGGGGGGGGTTAAATTATAAAAAGAATTCGTTGATCTATGTAAAAATTCTATGCTAATGTTTCAATACACGGAATTGTGAAAATAACCAGTACCTGAAGGATAACATTCTTATCATATGACCAAAGAGCTGATGCATTTGAAATCATCATTTTGAATATTAGCTCCCTCAAAGTTGTCTTTTTAAAAACGCCAATTTATCTAATGTCCTCCAACAATACGTCTTAAAATGATATCAAATTATAGTGCGGCAAATTACGAGTAAAAAAAACGTTTTTGATTATTTTTTATATGAACAAATTATATTACATATGAGTATTATCTATTCCTAATTCCTCAAAGATTTATGCGAATAGTATTAATTTATTTAAATAAAATGGAACATGATTCTGTCTATCTATTAACATATAAAAATATAAGATCTGTGATGAAGGACAACAATTAGCTCCCAATAACTAAAGGGGTCAAATTTTTGCTTTACAAAGAACTGGATGCAGCTGGAATGCTTTTTTTAAAAATATTTGGTGCTTGAAAACAATCTATAATGCAGGAAACGATTCAATGAGACTGAGATAAAACTAAACAACCCAAATTCCGGACAAAATCATTCATCCCGTACAAAGTGTCTGATCGTTCGGAAAAGACTGAGGAGAAATTCTCGGCGGAGCATAAGGAGACTGGCTGGTTAAAGACTTGATATTTCTGGTAGAACTACGAGAAAGTCTACTTCACGAAGAATTTGTACAAACTACAACATGGGCACCTGATTTCTTCTTCTTCCAAAATGAAACCGCTTGAGAGAGGAAAGAAGATATTAGAGGAAATCTGAAATAAAATATAGTCTTTGAAAAACTCTTCAGGGTGGAGGTATGAAATAGCTCTCAGTACGACAGAGCACCATTTTGCTCTGGGTTATTGAAGTTTTTGATAAGAGTTATGTCTTACTCAAGATGGTGCATCAGTGCATTTTGAGACAGGAACGTGTGGCCTCCCTCCAGTCCAGATATAAATCTAAGAATTTTCCCATTTGGTTGTCCACTATCCCATAGCTTTTTACAAAATAAAGGCGTAGACATTGAATAACGATTGTATCTAAGTATTCAGATAATAAGTTCTAATAAATGAACAAAAGTATTCACAGCCATTCCCTTTTTGTTGCTGAATTATACTGGAATTGCTTTAGGTAAATCTTTCTGGCCTACCGTGTAAATAACTATGTGAAAACAAAATAGTTGGATAGACTGAAGGGCATTGATTGATATTGGTACGAATAAATGGGTAAGAATTCCTGAAGTGGGCCCCTCAAAAACAAACATGTCGTGAAATTTAAAACTTTATTATAATTTGGTTGTACCTAATGGAGTATTAAAATTCTCAAAATATTTTTGAAAAATTTGCATTTGGTAAAAAGTTATAAAAGTCATATCTCCAGCTAATTTTATCAAATCTCTTTGAAATTTTAAAGATAACAAGTAAAACGTGTATACAGTGCGTCTCTTAATTTAGTGGACACCTGTGAATATTAAGAAAAGCGATAAAAATGTTTTGCAAGATGTTTTTTCTTTTCATTTACTCTTACTTTGGAACAAATACAATATCAAAATGCTCCGCTGTGTTAATTTTAGTCAAAAAATAACAATGTATTAAAAAAAAGCAAAAATGTATTTAAAAAAACGTGTCTCTTGTTTTAATGGACAATGTTGTTTTTTTTGTTAAAACAAAGTTTTTAATAATTGATTGAACCACCTTTTGCTTGAATAAGTTGGAATGCTCTTTCTTTCATAGAACTTGTTAATTTATGAATAATGTTAGGGTCAATTTCATACCAAGAATTCATGATTGCTGTCTTTAAAGATGATACATCATTAAACTGCCGCCCATCGTTGTATACATTGCGAACAAGAATTCCCCACAAGTTTTCAATAGGGTTAAGGTCGGGACTTCTAGATGGCCATGACATAACATCAATATTCTTTGATTTTAGCCATGGTTGAGTGGCACGAGAACTATGACACGGTGCATTATCTTGCTGCAAGATCCACTGTTCTCCACATAGAACGCGTCCATAAGGAACTGCATATTCATTTAATAAATCTTGATATTTTTCAGAATTTAAACGACCAGAAACAAATGCAACTGGCGTCGTACCATTAAATGAGAATCCTTCCCATACCATCACTGATCCTCCACCTTGCACTCGTGATGAAAACACTGCTTTGTCCTTTCGTAAATCATGCCAGTAGGAGTTCAAACCATCAGGTCCATCTAGGTTGAATTTTTTCTCATTGGTAAACATAACACTGAGCCACTCGTCGTCCCAAGTCATGTGCTTTTTCGCCCACATCAAACGTTGCTCCTTGTGCTGCTGTGTCAGTGGAGGTTTACGACATTTTTTCGTGTATGCCAAATGAGAAGAACTTGACAAAATTTTCCAGACAGTGTTTCTCTTAACAGGAAATTTTAAATCAGCTAAAATCTTTGAAGCCGAATGTCCTGTTGCTGCAGCTTCATTTATGATGTGTCTCTTATCGCGTTCTGTCAGTTTTGGTTTGGGTCCACGCTTTTTCTTGCTTCTTTTTTCATTCCCGTTTTTGAGGAATAAACCTATAGTGCTAGCAGGCTTTTGAAGTTGCTTGGCAATTTGTCGAATTGAGCTTCCATCATCTCTAAGTTGCTGAATTCTTCCTTTCTCAAAATTAGTTAACTTTTTGCGAGTAGCCATGATTAATGAGCAAACTAAAATAGTTTCTTAGACCAAAAAATATCTTTTGAGTCATACCAACTGTTGCATATCATTTATCATTGCTTGGAAAATGTCCATACCCCCCTACAGCCAACAAATGTGATTGTCCATTAAAATAAGAGACACGTTTTTTTATACAGTTTTGCTTTTTTTTAAATATATTGTTATTTTTTGACTAAAATTAACACAGCGGAGCATTTTGACATTGTATTTGTTCCAAAGTAAGAGTAAATGAAAAGAAAAAACATCTTGCAAAACATTTTTATCGCTTTTCTTAATATTCACAGGTGTCCACTAAATTAAGAGACGCACTGTATTTTATAACAAAACATAAAAAAATGGAGAAAAAATTTTTGTGTAAAAAAAACAACAATTTTTAATAAAAAAAAGGAATATTTTTTAATGTTCTCAATCGATTTCAACAGTTTTGAAAAAACACATTGAATCTGTTATTATTATCGATTTAGAATTTGAAAAAAAATTTTGGTGATCTCTGTTTTTACGCGAATGCCATCAATTTTTGTCAAGCTCTTCAATCGTACCATTGGGCTGTAAAGCAACTGTTTTAAGCACTTGCTATGATTCTTGATTTACAGGGAAGCTCCCTATTATTGTCAATATTGATGAAGAACATTGAATTTACTTGCTTAGCAGCAATGTCCATAATTGGCATCTACCTAGTCTGGTTAATTAAAAAAATATTCTGAATTTGATTTCTGAACAAACAAAATTAGATGTAGTCAAAGCGTATTCGTGACTATAGGTTACCAAATTTCATTTAGAAGTTCACCCGTTAGATGAGCGTACTAAGGTAATCTTAATCTGAGACGCTCTTCTAAAATCCTTAATTTCCTCCCAAATATCAGATTAATCTTAAGAAAAGCGATAGAGCACATTCGTTCTCATCAAACATGTCTTATAAAAGAAAATTATGGGTGCGCCCTGATTGCAGTTAATGTATTTTAAAGTAATATATTCAACACTACAATCGTTTAAAAAAGCCATGTTTCAACAATAAAATTACGAAAATAAGTCTTGTCACATCTTATGTTAATTGTCTGTGGAAATATTCAATTTAATTAAATGTAATATTTTAATTTGTCCATTAAAAAAATAGTCAGAATGAAAAAAAGAATGTTTTTATTGTCAATTTAGAATATAGAAACGAAAGACAAAGTAACGTTGGTTAGTATTCTGACTATTAAATAATGAAATTTCTGCCGTTTAAATACAAGTGATTTCCGTGATCTCACGTCAATGAATGAAAAGTAAACTGTGACTAATTGGCTCATGTTGAAAATTAAATGGATTAAGCTAACAATTTTAAGTATAGAAAAAACATTTTTCCAATTATTTTTTTAACGAAGTCAACTTGCTGAAGGCCAGTAAATTTAAGAAGATACATACTGAAATTTTTAAATTTATTTTCTAAATAATAAGTATTATTTATTAAGTGACACATATAATCTTCGATGATTTGTATGTATAAACTTTTAAAAGTTTTATAATTGAAGCAAACCTCATTAAATGAAACGAAAAGCAGTGTTTCCTATTCATTGATGAAATTTCGATAGTTGCGTTCAGGAAGAGGACTCTATAATCTCTTGGGAAAATTTTAGCAACTTAGTTTGAGTTTATCTCCGAGAAATCATTGTAAACATTAGTCTCTCCGTATAGAGAACCCAATAAGGAGCATTATTTCGAATCGCGAGCGATTCCCGTGGTGATATCGCTAAGAACGAACGGTAAACTCGTCTTGCGACTTGTCGTCTGGGATTTCACCCCAATGTCATGAGCTTCGTTCCCCTTCCCCTGCCTAATTAAGGGCAACAAACAGCGGAAGAAAGAGAACAAACACGGGGACAGTTTGTCCGGAGATTGTCGACGGAGGGATAATCCACCGCCCCGCGCCCCTCCACGCACCGTTAACAGTGTCAACAAGCCGCATACGGAGTCGAGTCAAGAGAGACATCCTAGAAAATCCACCTACCCAACTCCATTGCAGAAATGCATAAGACTCTGGGGAAATGACTCTAATCGTCAATATATTCTCATAGTCTTTTCATTCTTGAATGAACGCTTCACTGAATGCTTAATCTTGTCAATTAACGGAGATGTTTCAAATTGGGAAAAAAATTAATTGAGTTCAATTAGGTTTTTCTACGAGAAGTAAAACCTCGTATACGTCTCTAAAGAATGGATTATACCTCGAGGTTAAGGGGAAAAATTTTTTCTTCGGTGGAATAGAATTTATAGGATATAGAATCGGTCATCTAATAAATTACAATAAAATGCTATTGTATATCAGCGATAATTCACTTAGGTGCTTTGCAGGTAAAATTGAATATTGATTTTTGTCAGAATTGATCCGGTTATGAACATTGCAGGGAAGCATGCAACACAAGCTCCCCTGAAGAAACTGTTAATCTGAATATTTTAGAGACTCCATAGTATTGATATCTAAGTCTTGTTTTCCGTTTAGATTATTTCTAAAATGAATACAAATAAATTCCAAATAAAGCATAAGGTAAGAGGTGTCATTTGTAACTTCATATAAATAATAAAATTTTCAAATAAGATTTAATTTTGATACTGGTTCATGATGGTGGTATAAGTCTAATTATAAGCATTTTTAAAAAATTATAGAAATCAAACTCAACAAAATTAAAGCATCCGAACACTTGATTTAATTAGCTAATAATAGATTTTTAAGTCTTTGCTTTTATTTTTATTTTTATTTTTTTTTGGTGTGTGAATGTAAATGAAGTCATTCGTGAAGAGTAAATTAACTTATGAAATTTTAAAATTTTGTCCACACATTAGCTAAACTGGCTATAAGAATATTCTGTAAGCAATTATTATACGTAATAATAAAAATTTTTCGAGAAATATTTCACAATAAATTTTAACCGGAATCAGAGGTTTGAGTTTGTTTTCAACACAATTATGTTTCACCTTAAAGAACTCAACATTAAATTTTGTTCCTAACTACTACTACGAGAAACATTAAAGATAAGTTTTCAGATAAGCTTTCTCTTTCACGCTACTGAGTTCATAGATTCGAATCGTTTTTAAATAAGAAAGACTGCAAGATGATTTGAATTGGAAACGCTCTAACGCAATTTGCGGATTTCATATAGGATAGTGAAATTTATTTTAATGACCGAAATGCACACAGACAGCATATCTATTATAGCGCTTTGTGCTTCTCTTAGAGATGGGAGTTTAGATTTATTAAAGCACCAGAAAGAACGATCCTTTTAATATTAAATGATAGTGTAGAAACATGAAATGAAAAAATGTGGTTTCATTGCATCTACATAAACACTTCCAGCTCTCAATGCTGCAAATTTGTCGAAATTAATTAATTAAAAGTATTTAGATGAAGATATAAAGTGATGCATATATCTAGTGAATGGATTTCTTTAAGACGCTATCTTTAATGTACGTAGCATTATGCTGAAAAAAGTAAAAGATATTAGAGGCATTTATATTAAAATTAATTTTATTAAGCTCCCGTTATACTGTATTTATTTCTCATAAAATATTTTTTGGATACGAACCCGTGCATGATTAGTCGAGATAAAGGAGTAAATATTTAATGCAGTGATTTTACTGTTAAGAAAGTAACCTTCAAACGGATAGAATCTACAAGGAAAAATCATGTAAGAAAGCCATTTCAAGGAAATTTTAACTTAAACCTAACCTTGATTATAATAATGTATTTTGTCATATTCATTTTCCTAGAGTCGCTTTATTAAAGTAATTGAAGCGTTAAAAAGTTTTAAGTTATAATTAGTTTTAACATTTCACATTTTAAGGTTTGTAAAAGCCATAATAAGTTAATCGGAAAAAAGGTTAATTAAACGATCCAAATATTTTCTTACTATTTTCTTCCATTTTTAACTTATATCAAGCCAAAAATAATTATTACACAAACCTAAAAACTAATAACACGACAATTTCCTCCTTAAGGAATCCGTTAAAATGGAAGAAAACCAAAAAAAATTTTTTTCCCCCATAAATAAGTTATAGGAAGAGGCAATAAACTAACTGCGGATGTGTAACAGATAATAAACAAAACGAATGTGTAACAGTAATTAAGTGTATTAAATTAACAAGGTGTGTAAAATTTATTATTGTCAATGACTGAAATAATCTTGTAATACCAGCAGTTACAAATCTCACACACCTACACCCAAACAAATAAAGAATTATTTGTAACAATTAGCAATTATCTACTGTTTTTCGAATAATTATCTTGGGTTCTCTTCGCACTTTTCTAGGCATTCTTTTTAAGAGCACATTGAGCATTAAGACTGACAGGCAAACAATATTTGAAAGCAGACAGTTATAGCAAGAGATGAAATCGGTGGCTACAAATGATACACGATATTCACTTTTGACAATAAGTTTGCTTTTTCTGTCAACCATCTATGATCAGAGCTCCTAGTATAGAACTGGTATCAAATTTGTCAGTTTCATTCCTGTAAGAAATGGTCATATTCATGTATTATCTGTTATTTTTGGGACTAGATTCATGATATATGTTAAGGCAGAACAGAGCAGTTGAAAAAAGTAGGAATTTAGTGCTCTGTTGAACTACAACTGTATTAAGGAATTTTCTCTGTTGAACTGAACCCACCTTCTGTTATTGCTCCTTGCCAAAGGAACAAATCTAAGCGAATGCTGTCATCTATAGGGATTTCTATGTCAAATAAATTCGGCCCAGTAGTCTAAATCGCTGGAGCGCAGCAAGTTTTGTTCTCGATCCCGTCGGGTTGCGGGTTCTGATCCCACGTGTAGATGGATGTTTACGTTTGCCCCGAAAAGTGTAAAAATTATTATCATGTGGAATTGTCTTAGGATTATGTTAAGATGCAGTAATGTGTAAGAGCGCAAATGGTAGATGTTAATGTGCCCAAAAGCCTAACGAAGCAACCAACCAACCATAATGACATAAAGATTTCGATGAAAATGCTTGTTTTATATCTATGTACATTTGAGTGTGATTCAATTGACATTTATGACATTCAAGGCTATTGTATAAAAGCAGTGAATTAATTATAACGTCTTTGTAAGTTCAGAAAAAATGTGCTTTTGAAATGAATTAATATTTATGATAATTAGTGAAGTATAGAGTCTGCCAACATGTAAGCTTTCTTACAATATACGTTTTCTACATCCTTATGTTAATACCTAATATTGGAACTCTATTTTCACAAAATGCAAAATAGTGTCTAGTTATTTCAAAGCCCTAACGCATTTCCGAGGAAATTTTGTCTCCACTCTTTCTATTTTTGATTTTTCAGAATTTCTATAGATGAAGAATAAAACTTAACTTTTCGGATGAAGACATTAATAATTTTCATTACTTTAACTTAACAATTCTCAATAACACCTAAAAATTTGAGAAGTAATACACATGGTTACATCAAAAGTAATACACATGGTTACAACAACGGCAAGTGAATGGCGGAATCGTAGCAAATTTTGCACCGCTATTACTTGAACTCTTGAAACATCAGCACGTGTATATTTTACTCCTCTAATATACGACCTCTTTTAGTAATAAATTTTTGAAATGGACTGTGCAGGCATCTCAAATATTGTGACTTAAAAGATCGTGGCAAAACTCCAACCGAAGTTCATAGTGCTTTGCGTGATGTTTGTAGTAACACTGTACAACGTAAAAACTGTCCTTTAGATGAAAATATGTGTTTCTTGTATATTTTTGTCTGAAAATAACGAATCTGTAGTTATTTTTTGTTTACCACGCACTATTTTCCAAAAAATCCGCATTTTAGCTTTTTACGTATCTATATTGTAGCAGATATAGAAGCGCTATGCGACTAGTTCCTCATTCTGAAGATGTTCCTATATCTACAGCTCCAGATAGATATACTGTTGATAGATATACTGTTGATTCAGAGGAAGACACCTCCGATGACCCAAACCATCAAGATCCTGACTTTCAACCATCTACATCTATGACATGTTCACATCAGGAAATCGCACAGGTAGAGCTTAATGATGGAATGGAAGTATGCTAGCTGAATATCGCTGGTCTCTTATCAGGGGGACATCAACAGATGCCTACAAGAGGAAACGGCCAAAAAATCATTTTAGTGCTTGTGTTTTCTATTATCAAGCCTCTGTTACATTTCTCTGAGAAGTGGGTCTCCTACAAAAACGGTAAGTGATGGACCATTTTGGTTTTGATATATGAATCAAGCATCTTTTTTTTATACAGCTTCACCAAAGGACAGGAAAAAAGGTTCAAATTTGTTGTATAGTGTAATCAGACAGTGAGCCATAAGCACTGTATCTCATTGGATTATGCAAATTCAGGTTTGTTTACACCCAAATTGGTACACAATCTTTGATCTTCTACGGTCACAGTACCCGATACGCCTGCATATTCCACTTCAAAAATGTCACCAAAAAAAGCCATACATTAACGAACTAAAACATACACGTGCTGATGCCTCAGGAGTGTTTTTTTTCTTATTATGAAAATGCAGATTGGATTTTATTAAAATGAGATCTCTATTTCTATTATCTTATATGAAAAGGTAAGAAAGATTTTGATTTTAATTAGCCGATTTTGAAGGGAACTCAATAAGATAAAATGAAGAGAATTTTCAAATAAATTATCCTTTTTTTTTAAGGTTTTCAATTAAATTCTATCAAGAGGGTTTTTTTTACACTAAAATTGCTTCAGTTAACCGCATTAATCTACAAATAGTTAAGGCTTTAAAAATATCAGTTACTACAAACGAGCTTATAACATTTCATTAAAGTGAAATTAAAAGACTAGGCATATTTTGGCTTCCGCTTCTCAAGCGGGCTTTAATACGACTTGTATAAAGCATAATTTGGCTTTGGTTCCTTTCTGTGATATGACGTAATTTAAAATTCAGTTCCACTTTCTTCTTGAATCCGTTCGTTTATGAAAAAAATGTGGAAATGTCTAGTAAAATGGATCTTAATAACGAAAATAAGTATCTGTTTTAATTATTTTTAAACTTCAAATCTATATATGTCAATGTTAACAGAGGTTTCAAAATAACATAATTAGAAAGATGGCTTTAAAATGATAGGTTCTAACTTTTAATAATGACCTGATTAGCATAGTTTTGGATTCGTTATTCTCAGATAAAATTTCAAAAAATAGAACAAAATCTGGTAAACAGTTTCTAAATTAAGACTACTTTATTGCAGAAATGGGAACTTTGCTACTGGCTTCTGCATTCAATAGTCAGTTTATGGCATCTACAAGTAATATACACAAAAGAGTAACTCTAAATCTTTAGAATATCAGCATCGGTCATTTAAGTGAAAACACTAATGTATTAAGAAGGATTATTATTCTCTCTATAGTTCTCTATAAAATCAAAGAACATGAGCTTCAAAGTACCTCAATATTTAACTTAGGCATTTGAAACGAAGCAGTTTTTTTTTTTTAATATGGAGATTGCTTTGTTGACCTATCATTTTCATTAATACTTCACATACTGTATTAAAAGACAATCTCAATAGTCTTTTATCAGTTTCAAAGACATGCTATATCTCAAGAGATACTTTTTGTAACCCAAGAACATTTTAAACATTGCGTTGAGATGAACAGAAAATTTAAAAGGATTTTATCATGAAAGCTCTACAGTTATAAATATAACTTATATATACAAGTGTGCTCTTAAAATTATACAAGAAATAAAAGCATATCCTATATCTAATGCAGAGTTATATGGGCTGGATGTAGATTCGGGAGATTTTTAAAATAGACCCCTCTTCTACTTTATATTTGATTTAATATCTTGCTTCAATTATTTTTGAAGGAAAATTCACACTTTTCTATATAAGATTTATATCTTTCTGTAAATGCTAAAGTCTTTGTCCGTAGAAATTTAAATAAACAGATAGAATTATACAATAACCAAGAGGTACTCATTTATAGAGGCGTCTGTAAACGTTAAGAGTTAATGAATACTTATTTTCTGTTTTTTTTTTCTGTTTTTGGTGCTAGTTCGAATCACTTATATGATTAACCTTTAAATCTTGGAATAGAATCAAGTTGGTTTCAAGTGATTAGTAAGTAAGTTTGAGGTTGAACTGATTATTTACAATAGCTTAAGTTTAAAAAAAATATGACAATATTAACACGATGTCTATATTCTTAAATGTGCGTTGAAATCATTTTACAACTAAAAGAATTAATTTTAAAATTTAAGAACCAACTGATGCTTGCAAAAAGGAATTCCAAAAATTGTTTTGGAAGAATGGAAGGTGTAGCATAGTAGTAGCAGTAAATTAAATAAAATGATGCCATTCGCCGGTTCCCTTGACACAGTTAATTTCCGTGATTAGCCAAGTTCAGTAATTTGGGAAATCAAAGCTCACCTCGGAAAAGACGTGTGAATACTTTTTAAGAGCATCAATTGGTCCTTTGCAATTTGTCAAAGTAGATAAACAAACGCTTGAGTGAAATGGGCCGTATAGCTTACCTTGCGACAAACGAAGTTGGAAGAATCTTCTCGCCAGGCTGAGATTGGAGACGGGCAGGGCGGGCAGAGGGATCCCGTCCTCGATAGGACCCGATGCCGCCTCCGTCCGGAGAGCCCAGAGTGGCCGACCGGGCTCCAGTTTCCTGACTTCCCTCCCTCGGCCGCAACGCATGCACTGTTGAACTAATCCACCCCCGCCTCGAAACGATAGGTTGCTGAACGGAGACGTTGTCTGTCACTCCTCGAAGACCGCGGCACGATTGACAGTCCAGACCATGGCTATTGTTGCGCTCGTCCTACGCCACATTTTTATCTACACACCGTGGTATCTAGTGGGCGAGAAAGAAAAAAGGTCAGAGGTCTCCCGTCCGGACTAAACTGATACACAACCAGCTGGTGTCCGTTTTAACGAGATGTCAACGTGCGAGAAGATAAAGATAACGGTAGTAGGCGCTGAGAGCAAATTAATTTCTTGGAATTACAAAGCAATTGGTCCATGCTTAAAAAGCATCGTCACCACGTCGGACAGTGTTCTGCAAGTGAAGTAGTCGCCTCCTCTACATCCTTCTTTGATTATAGCTATCAATGTATCACCCACTTCATCCCCCTCTCTTTCGTTCTCTCTCTCTCACTATCTGTGCACCGTCCACCCTCACTTCACTTCACCTCACTCCACTCCACGTGAATGGGACTCATCGATACATTGGAAAAGAGGGAGGGAGAAAGAGGGAGAGAGACAGAGCAGCTTCCACAATAAAAACCTGCTCTCCAAAAATGATTATCTCCTTTTTTTGGGGAGAATGGGGAGATGCAGAGGCTGACGTCATTTATTAGACGCTGAAACGTATAAATCTAACTCGCTTAAAAAAGCCATTCTTTTAAACAAGTAGGAAAAAAAAGAAAGAATTGATTCACACCGAGCAAGTGAAAGTGAGAAACAGAGAAAAGGAAGAGTGAGAAATGCGTTAGCTGATTGGCTGCTTTCGTCGAGGAACAGGTGAAGAGGCGTGACATCGATTTCGAGCGGGATTATCCCGCATCTTTGAAGAGTTTTATTTGAATAATTGTTTTTATCTACCCTCCTCTTTTATTTTTTCACTTTGGTTTTCTGTCAGAGAGTAAAAACGAGAAGCAGAGGAACTAAACCAATGGAAATAGTCTTTCACTAGCCAATCAGAGTGGCCGTTTCAAATTGGGCCATATTTTAACCCGTTCGTTTAAATTTCCATAGTATAATGCTTGATGTCATTGGTTCGTTCATACCTCAGCTTCACGTAAGCGATATTAATGACTTTAGTTTGCATTTCAAAAATGCCAAATGACAGCTATTAATCATTAGAAATTCCACTTTATTAAAAAATTCTGTTGATATCATTTTTTTAACATCTTAGTAATAAGATAAAGTGCTTTACCCTCTTGTTAATAAATGTGGCTATTCAATTGTTATATTTTATTTTTTTAATCTATCTTTTTAAGGGAAAAATGGCAAAAAGAAATCATATTTTATTTATGATTTCTTTATATTGAAGTACTTGACAAAAAATATTGAAACAATTTCATTTATTCCGTTGAAGGATACGTGAATGTAAATTATGTACGTTTGAGCGATGTAGAAATACACTATAAGATAACGAAGTAGCTATAGTATATGTATTTATGTAGAGAGAGCCTTTTGCAATATTTTGAACATGTAAATAATGTTTTAACATCGGGAATGAAAGGGATGGAAATCATTTCCATTGGTGACAAAATAATATTTTTTGAAATTAAATTATAAAAGCACGATTGTTTCATTATCAGACATCATCGACCAGTAAATTTAAAAATACAAAAATTAAGACACAAAAATAAACTTATGTCAAAAAATTGAAGACTATTTAAATAAATTTGCATGCATTATTTTAGCTTTCCTCTGTTTGATTAAAAAGAAGTCATATTTGCTAATCAAAAAAAATAAAAATAAAAAAATTATAATACTTACACCAATTTCACATTTAACCTATAGAAATAATAATAATTTGAACTTGCACTATTTGAATTGATCACTCGAATGCTCTGAAATGAAAATGGATTAACTAGCATTAGCTGCAAGAGCAGTTTTCCAGTAATCAAGAATATCCTTAAATATGTTAATAAAAAGTGGGGTTTTTTTTGTTCAAATGAATTGATTATTTCCTTGCCAAACGTTTGTTTTCTTATTATTGGATTAGGTCCAGGGGAAAGTTTTTTAGTTTTTGCAAATACTACAATTGGCGCTCAGATTAATGCATAAATCAATTTTTTATTCATCGAAATAATCTCCATTATTATCAATAATCTTCTCCCAACGAGATACTAAATCATAAATTCCTTTCTTATAAAAGTCACGAGTTTTACAGCTGAAAAACACACCCAGTTCATGTTTTAGCTCTTCTTCTGTCTTGAAGCACTTGTTTCTCAAATTGTTATCGAGAGATCGGAAAAGGTGATAATCTGTCGCAGAGATATCCAGAGAATTTGGTGGATGAGGTAACACTTCCCAGGCAAGTTTGTTTATTGCCTGACGCGTGAGCTTTGTCGTATGCGAACGTGTGTTGTCATGAAGAAAACAACACCCTTACGGTTCGCAAGAGCTGGCGTTTTTGCTTGATTTTTTCATGTGTACGTTGAAGCTGACCAATATACATGTCTGCTGTGATAGTTTGTCCTGGATTTTGGAGCTCATAATGGACTACACCAGCTGTTGTCCACCAAACACTCAAGAGAATCTTCAAGACGCTCATCAACAGTTTTAAATTTTTTTGAGCCAATTCTGTGCGTCCGGTTGGTTACAGAATCATCACCGAATGGTGTACAAATGTTACGAGTAGCCCCCGCTGGTTTATGGCCAAGTTTAAATTCATGCAACAGGCAGGCTCGAATTATTGGTCATGTAGGTGCCATTTCAGACGTTTTTTCAAAATAAGTGCAAAAGAATGACCAATCATTTCTCTTTAAGGTATAAAAAAATTTGCATTATTCAAATTATCCTACGAGAGGATTGTAACCATTCAAAAAGTAAGGGTGAAGAAACGAAAAAAACTTTCCCCTGGACCTGATAGCAGTAGAAGAATTTCTCTTTGAAAGCCATAAACAAATGAAAATTATTGCTTCATCTTTCCTGAAAGTTTGGCCGTACCTTTATGTTACACTCTGTATATACAGCGCGAAGGGCATTTTCAAATTGTCAGGAGAGCCTGTGAAAGTTTTCTTGATGAATTTTTGGTCGTTGTTGGGTATTGTTCAAAAGGACGTCTTAGAATTCATAGAGTAGACCCAATACTTCGAAAATCGACAGCGCAGATCTCTACGGAAATGACTGCAACAATATCTACTTCCGTCAACCCTAATATTCTTGAGAGAACTAGAAGAGGAGACAGGGATTCGATCCATCTCATTTTCCGCTATCTCCATTAAATCGCCGATTGCTTCATCTCTGGATTTAGTGTTTGGGCCATTAACATGCCCTTTTTTTTTATAGGATATACGGAATATCAGTTAGCTATTCCCCTTCCAAGTCGGTTATTCTTATCGAGGCACAGGCGTCACTATTCTATTAAGTTTATTTTGGAACTTTCCCGGATACACTGATGTATCCCTGGAGAATTCCGTATTGTTTCGCAGCCTTCTGTACGTGCACGAAGACTCATGCGACGACGGGTTGATGCATGTAACTATGCTAACGGAGGGCCTTTTGAACATTTCACGTAAGAAAGAGTTTCACGTGATATGCTGGTACCTACTGTACCTGTGTTTTCCTATGAGTAATTAATTAATGAAGAGTTGTAGAAAATGAGTTCTAACATGGGAATAAAGCGTTTCCGGACCCATGTCCATATAACACATTTTCTTCCTGTGGATGTGAGGAATGTTTCCTGAAAGTTTGGCCGTTCCTTTTTTGGTATAGATAATGGCTCGAGCGAATACACACGGACCATTATCACCTTTCAGGTTTCATTACATTGGACCCATATTAAATTATAGCAATAAATAAAAGGAAAATTTTTTCGACATGGACTCGAACCAGGACCAGGCCTTTTGCTTGGCACCGCTCTTACCAATTGAACTATCGCGGACAATGAACAGCAAAGCCTGACTCCTTGTTTTGTTGATTAAATTTTGAAATATCTTAAAAATAAACACATGAAAACGCTTAGAATCAATACAGTAAAAATTCGAAAAACAAATTTTTAAACGCTTCAACTGGCAGAGCAGGACTCCGACTCATAAATCGGGATTTCTCCTTACACTTAAACAATCAAATAAATTGATGAAATTCAACTCAAAAAGAAGATAATGATTAAACTGAAGATACTCTTTAAACATATCGTAATTGCAAATAGAAAAAAGAAGGAAAAATTCCGCGACTTGGAATCGAACCAGCGACCATGTCTTTCGCTGGCACCGCTTTTACCAATTGAGCTAGTGAAGGCATGGTCCCTGATTCGAGTCCAGGTCGCGTAATTTTTCCTTCCCTTGTCTATTGTATTTGTAATTATGATACATGTCTATGAAGGGTATTTCAGTTTAATCTTCTTTTTCAGGGAACTTTGTTTTAAGTTTTACTACATGCATTGCTGTTAGCGAATATACCTCGACAAATACTGACCCATACTGTAAAGAGTGTCAATATTGGATCAGGCAACTAATGAAAAAGGATCATATGAGCACATGAGTTGAAATTCACACTCTACTGTTTTGATGACCGCTGTTGGAAGTGGAGAATGCCCGAGAAACAGTTCCTTCCACATTCTCTTGTCTCACGATAAAGTTTCGTGGAGACAGTATCATCAGTATGGAGCTTGCTTTTCATAGTTTATCTTCGGGCTGTTAGATCGTTGTCGGTAAAAAGTATGCAATACCAGGATATTATGGAAATTATGTGCTTTCGATATGATGGCAGATTTCGGGGAAGATATATACCTGATCGGCAGGACAACGCCCCAGCCAAAATTCTCGGGTTGTAATAGAATGGTTGAGCACATGGGAGTGGAAAAAATTGGATTATCCAATCCAGAATCCTGATTTGAACCCATTCGAGCAACTTTCGGATGATTAGTGTCACCAATAAGCTGAAATTTTTTAAAATCCACCAGGAAGATTAATCGCCGTCTTAAATCCTAAGTTTTCAATGCATTAGGCCCAAATTAATTTTAACAATATATAATTTTTTTGGTTTAAGTCAGTTGTCATTGTTTCAATAAATCCGATCAAACGATAATTTTAAGTTATTATTGGATGGAAATGCAGCATTTATTTTTTTAATGACTTTCTCCCTCAATTTTAAGCAGCTTTATTGTAAAATACGCATTAGATGTTTACAAAGGATTGTAGCGATTTAGTGAATTTCTTGTAGAAGTTTTATTAGCATTTGGAATGAAGTTTGGTTATGTAAGAGAAAAAAAAAATGAAATCTAAAATGCTGTGTTTGAATCGCCCACCATCTCAAAATTCAAAATTCATGATTCCTTTTTCTTTGTGATTGGCACATGCTTGATAATCGGCTCAGGTCACAGCTACTAACCGACAGTGTATCTTCCAACAAGGTGGCGCTCCGCCAAATTTCCATCGCCAAATTCATGGCTGCTTGAACACCATATAAACATTTAAAGAACGATAACTTGATAATTCGGTTAATCAGTCAACTGTTTACAAATTGCACAAAATTCAAACTATAATCTGTCCAACGAAATAGGTTCGTCCCCAGTTTCAGTTGTTAGATATTGTTGCAATAAAAAATTAAACAATCTTTAATAATTGAAATTGGAAATTTAATTCGTACTACCCATTTTTCTTTTTGTTGAATAGGGTATAGAAACTACACTCAATCATCTCGAAAACCATCATTTATCTCATCTTCAACAATAAAATTCATTCTTATAACATTTTGACTATAGATTAAAAAAATTTTCAGTTATACAGTATAATCCCGATATTTGTACGTTAATGCGAGATGTACGTTATTCTGTAATAAATTTAAGGAAAAGTCGTTTTATGGGATGGGAAGTGGGAATTCATTGTTCAAGTGTATCGTGAGTTCCGCCATCAGTTCAACAAACATCCGCCTCGTCATAGCGTCTTCAAGAACTGGATCGGTGATGACCACCTTGACATTGGCTTAGATGTGCATCGCGAGAACGCTACGTGCATATGACCATGCGAAGAGAAACAATAAAGAACACAAATTTAAGAGTAACACGAAAATTCATATAAAATTCGTGCGAGGACAACCAGTGCTTTTCCGTTTGCATATGTAAACTACTTCTAAAATTTTTTTTATTATAATCTACATTATCTTGCCTATTACATTATAATTTTCGCAGTTTGAACTTCTTTTTATTTCTCGTAGCGATGAGGTATGATGAGGACAATTTTACATTGGATGAAAGAACTGCCCATAATATTATCGGTTTTCACTGCACATATCAAATCGGTAGATCCGCGGGACAAACTTCTCCTACCGTGGCCGCCAGTTCTCCACGACGTCACCTTATGCTGTTTCTTCCTTTGGAAATTTGTCAAAGACGATTTTTACGTGCCATCACCAAATAGGAGTGTTACATCCAGGGCCGGATTTTAGGCAAGAGCCAAAGGGGCCCAGACCCTGGGCGGCAAAATTTTGGGCAGCAAAATTTGGGGGCGGCTAAATTGTGAGCCGATGGGCGAGATTTCATCGGGCCCATGAGCACAAAAAATTGAAATCAGGCCCTGGTTGCATCCATTCAGTCAATCACAGCAGAGAAGCTAACACGTATGTGGAGAAAATGACCTGCCGAATGGTTGTGTGCTTTGTCACCATGGTATTGCTCATTGAACATTTGTACTGTAAGTTGTACGAGTTCTTCTTTCGAATAAAGCAAGAGGGTATAAGAGCTTTTACGTCAAGGGCAAGAAAAACTTGAGTCTAAAGTGTCTGGTGATACTCCGCAGTGGTGAGAAAGTCAAGAAGAGTTTAGATAAAGTCCCGGTATATCAACTAGAATTCCTGTTTTTCGTAGAATGGGTAATTCCATCGCACTGTGTTGTATTGATTGAGTTATTTCACCACTTTAGATTTATAAGTTAACATCTTAAGATTGTTCTGTATTACCTACAAGTAATTATCCTGGGCAACGCCGGGTCCTCTGCTAGTTTATAATATTTATTATAATTAATCATTAAGGCCGTGCAACCTGAGATCATGAACATAAATTACGTGTATCCGATTAAGATAATGAACTTAAGATGATTAATTGCAAAACAATTATTAATTACCGCGTATGTTGGAAAATTTAAATTTTTCCTCGGTAAGGATCACTTTTTTAAAATCTGTCTCCTTGGGCTTATTTCCCTCACCCCACCCTCCCAACTTTTTTATTTATTTTTTTTTTTTACAAACAACTTCAAAACGAATTCGAAACAATTGAAATCGAAAACTGGCCAAGAAAGCGGCATCTATCGAGAAAAATTCTAATTTTCAAATTTACTGAAATGAATAAACAAACCTGTTTAATTTAATTTCGTATTAAAAGTTTGAGATGCGTTATATTCTGTTTGCGCATTTGAATATAGCAAATATAGAAAAGCAAATGTGTTTTTATTTCTATTTATTTTTGCTTTATATACGTTTATTTTATAATTGTCACATTTAAATATTTACGTAAATAATTCTATAAGATTTCGCTCTATAATTTAGAACCATTTCTTAAAATTTTTATATGCTTAAACGACATTTTCGTGCCATTAATCTTATTCAAAAAAATTAATTTCTTAATTTAGTTTTGACAATTTAAATAAATAAATAAATAAATAAATAAATAAATAAATAAATAAATAAATAATTGAGTTGAATTGAATTGAACTTTATTCCAGAAAGACGACTGGAACATGGGCAGCGTAATTTTTTAATTACTTGTAACATTTTGAGAAAATGTCTGATTCATAAAGAAAAAGACGACGAACCCCAAATACAGGGTTAACAAGTAAGGCAACCGAAAAGCCCAGGACCGTTAGGATTTTAAGGAATTCGAGGGTAAAAAGGAAAGCAATAGTACTTAAATGGTACCATTAAAGGCGTGCAAGTGAACCAATTTTGGCTGTCATTATTTTTACATTATATTCATTCATACTACGTTATTTCAAGTTGTTTGATATATTACATCCCATACCTTAGCATTGAAAGTTTCCAATGGACCATGATGGTCCAAGTAAACAACGTTTCTTTGAACCAATTTGGACTATCATTAATTTTACGTTATATCCATTCATGATTCATCATTCCAATTTCTTTGATATATTACATGCCATAGCCTAGTATTGAAGGTTCCAGTAGACCATCATGGTTCCAATAAACCACCAATTTGGACTATCATTAATTTTACGTTGTATTCATTCATGGCACATCATTCCAAGCTGTGTTTGATATATTACAAGTACTGAATATTGAAAGCACTGAATGTTTCCAATGACCATAATGGTTCCACTAAAACATGTACCATTGAACCAGTTTTAACTGATTTTGACCATCAAGGAAGACCATCACGTGTCTTCACTTAATTCACAAGCCTTTTCTCTGCCTTAGCTATGGAATGCCAAAGAGAGAACAGCATTGATCAGTGCACATGCCATTTATACATGGAACCGTATAGTGAAAAAAGTGGGTCCCCTCTGTTATTTGTTCATGGAAGTAGTTCACCGATTTTTTCTACCAACGAACTCAGTCTTTCGTTTTACCTAACTTGTCCAATGGGGAAAACGGAAGTCGAAAATTCGGAAGCGCACCAACAGACGCACATTGTGAAAACATAAATACCTATCGGTCCTAATAAACATAGCTTAAAATATTCTTATATATAAAATGCTAAATCCTTCTGCTCCGTGCCCGTTTCCATAGTGACGAGCAACAATACAACCTTCATTGTTTTCAACAAATGAAGAAATACTGATTGTTGAAATCCAAAAATCGCAGCCGACGAAAATGAATATTAAAGAAATCTTATCTTTTTAACCGACTTCAAAAAGGAGGAGGTTCTATGTTCGTCTGTATGTATTTTTTATATATGTTCATCGATATTTCCGTCATTTATAAACCGATTTTAAAAATTCTTTTTTCATTGGATTCGGTTTAGCACCAAAATGGTTCCATGTTAATTTCATTGTTAAGTCGGTTTAATTTTTTTTCTAAATATATTCGTAGGCTACTGTTCAAAAATATTTTGTCAAAGATTTAATGATATACATCTATTGACATTTAAAAATAGCATACTAAAATAAATAAATAAATCAAATTAAAAACTAAGTAAGTAATTTAGCTATTCTAAATTACGAAATTCATTACATGTATACGATTCTCATTTTTTAATTTTAATAAAAAATAATAACATTCAAAATAAATTATGAAATTGATTAACAATTCAAGTCACAACTAGGTAACGTTATTTTTTTACATTTTATGATATTCTTTATACGTGCATAGTAATAATTTTTCAGTTGGATAAATTAATAAAAAGGAAAAGTCATAAAATACAAAAAAAAAAACCAATTGAATAAAATCAAAAGCAAATAACATTTTTTTTTCTCATTTTATAATATTCATTAAATGTGTGTAATTAATTTTTTTAGTTTTAAAATATAGTGGTCGTGCAATAAGCCGAGGAAATATAGCAATGAGGGAGGTAAAAAAGAAACCGATGAGCCATTTTCACTGAAGAGCAAGATTTACATATAACAGTTGAGATGTGTTTTTGTGTTAGGTTATAACTGTCAAATTGACAGTAGTGACTTTATCAAACTGTAACAGGACACATTGTGTTAGTATCGCCTTCATACTTAGAGCGACTTTTTTACTATTGGCAAAACTGTCAATTATCGCAGTTCTTTCAATTATCACAGTTCTGTCACAGATCAATTTTTTTTTTAAATAAGATCGAACTTACAGTTTACGCTGTTGCAGTAACAGTCGTACGCCGGGCTTTGGAATAAAATCAAAAGCAAGCTGTGTCTGACCCGCGAACTGATCCATTGTAATAAACTTGAGCTAGGAAAGAAAGCCAAGCCATCTTTTTTCAAATCCATCTTTGTCCCCATTCTCATCTATGGTCATGAGTCTTGGGTAATGGTCGAAAGAGTGCCGAAATGAGATCCTGGCAGGTGTTCCCTACTGGATAGGGTTCAGCGTCACTATAAGGCAGTCTTTAGGTGTTGAACCGCTACTTCTTCGCATTGAGAGGGCTCAGTTCCTTCGGGATGGCCACATGTTCGGATGCCGCAACTGTCTTCCTAGATAGTTGCTATTTTCCAAGTCGGTGGTCACATAAGAGATCAAGACAGGCCCGTAGTCAGGGAGGGGGGGTCGAGGGGGGTCGACGACCAACCCATTATGGAAAAAGGTCTGCCTCCCAAATATGGAAAAAGGTCCGACTCAGTGGGATTTTTGAAAAAGGTCCGGAATTTTTTAAAATCGACCCCCCCCCCCAAGATAACGGCCCTGCAAGAAGTCGGCCTAGAACTAGATGGCTAGATTACATAGATCATCTGGGTTCGAGTCACTTAGGTATTACCATAAGGTATTACGGAAAATCTCGAGCTCTGACTCCCGCGACCTTAACGGATAAGCAGGTTTGTAAACTGAAAGTAAGAAAACATTTTCAGCTTCGCTTTCTTACTGGCAGGCGACTTATTTACTATTGGCAGTCCTGTCAATTATCACAGTCCTATCACAGACGAAATTTTATAATTAAAATCGAATTTACAGATTAACCTGTTGTGGCACCGTCGTATGACGGGCTTTATTGCTAGTCTTTAATAAAATTCTTCCCATTATTAAAAATAGTAATGAATTTTTAGGCGGGATCAAAATAAGCAATTTCAGTTCTATGAAAAAGCATAACAAGGGAAAGGCCGGAACGACTGGCGGACCTGGAACAACGCTTCCAATACGAGAAAGTAGATGAGGGGCTGAGATGAATCATTAAATTATTTTGTTAAGATGAAAAGTAATGTTTTTCTCAGCTATATCAATCATTAAGAGATATTCGGATATTTTCAAACAAGGAAAACACCTGTAAATATTCAATAGCTTTAGGGACGTAAAGATTTTCAACAAACTTCAAAAAACGATTATGAAGTATTTGGATATTTTTTTAAATAAATAATTACTGTTATAATCTGGACATATCTAATTAAACTTCCAATTTCAATTGTTAGACTTTATCAATTTTACTTTGCAACAATATCTAACAATTGAAATCGGACACGGCAGTTCAACTTTCGTTGGACAGATTATAGTATATCAAATTGGAAAATTTATGTAAAACTTGAGGTTGATATATTTCAGAGAAAGCATAGATTTTTGAAAAATTGTTTGAAAGACGGTAAATAAAACCGATTTTTCTGGATGTATGCAAATGTTTATTTACCATTAAATTTACCATTGTTTTCAAAGATTACGCCCCAGACCTTTAATCGCATCTTTTTTTTAAGTAAAATATTATAAAGGGTGAACATACAGTCTTTACTTGATGAAGCAAATTAATAAAAGTAAAACTATATCAGATATATACATGCGGTTTTTTGTATTATGATCTCCATCTCAAAAATTTTTTAAGCTGCTGGTACGATAGGAGCGATGCAGGAGGCGCTAACATCAGTCATATCGAAAATAGCGTCTATGAGAGAAACCTCAATGCGTTCTGAATATTAACCATGGGTAATTTATCAACAGGATATTACCCCGCCACATTGGGCATTATCAGTTCGTGAATGCCTTGATTCAACGTTTCCCAACCGATGGTTTAGCAGAGATGGTCCTACAACATGGCCCCCACGTTCTCCGAACATAACACCCTCAGGATATGTTAAGGATAAAGTGTTTGCTACTCAGGTCCCGATGTGAACACATTAAAGGCAAGAATAACGGATACGGTGTTGACGGTAACAGAAGACGTGTACATGGTGAGAAATTGAATTTCGTCTAGATGTTCTCAGAGTTACGAAGGGAGCACGTGTTAAAGTGTGCTAATGAAGTGAAGAAAAACTTTTTGAGATGAAGATCATAATACAAAAAACTGTATATATCTATCTGATATAGTTTTTTTATTAATTTTCTTTCTCAGGTAAAAACTTTATGTTAACCCTGTATATATTACATAGAGTTTTCAAAGTGATTATTTTCCAGGAGAAACTAAAAACAAAATTCCAAGAGATTTAAGATACTACTTTAAGATGATGATAGCATGATCCGATTTAGCTAAATAATGATAAATTAAGATAATTTTTAGAAATCTTTTAGAATTTTAATCACATTGAAATTATATTGAAACAGCCTAAATATAAATGAATATTAAGGCATATTATCCCAGAAACTATCCCCCAACAGGCAAAAGCCCAAGTAGGTTGATAAATGCAGCTAAAAAAAACAAACCTTTATTAAGTTGTTTGTTATCGTTATTTAAAAGAGGAGCGAATTTATGGCCTGATCAATAGTAGCAATCTTATTCCTATAAACAACAGTCACAAGAGAGAAAGCAGTATGTTTTTTCTTGAAGATGCGTGAAAATAGATCCGGTGCATTGATATTGTTTTTGTAGTTTTTCATGAGCTTATGGATTACAGCGGGTAATCAAAATAAAGCGTTACGAATTGTTATCTCGGAAACAAAGCGTTATCGAAAAGAAAATTTTGAATAAATGTTGTACCATATGAAGGGGTATTTTTGTTGTACCATACGATGGTATTTTTTATTTTCTCTTTTGGTGTAGGTTTTCAAGGTCATCTGAAGGTTACCTTCCTTTTCTTTAATGGATAGCTATTTTTGTTTTATCGGATTTTAATTCTACTTTAATAAACAGCAACTTTTTGTGTGAAACCATTTTTTATTCGGCCTAAACTTTCGAAGATATGTAACTAAGCATACGCGAGAGTTACGAAATTTTTCTCTGAAACAAAGCTTAAAGATAAACTCCACACCCAAAACAACTTTGTTTAAAATTGAAAGATGAAAGTCTCAGTAACAACGTAGCATGTAAACATTTTCAATTCGTACTCAAAATTGATAAAATATATAAAAAACTTTCATTTTTTCCCTCCCCCTGTGATAGACACTGGCGCCATGGTTCGGCAACTGTTACATCACAAGTTGCCGAGAAGTGCGAAGGAGTTTCGAATTCGTGATGTCACACATTGGACGCTATCGGTTAGTTGTCAGTTGGGCATCGCAATGTACTATGAATATGAAACAAGACCGGTAGTGACCGACTGCGATTTTGATAACAGTGACAGCGATATACAGGGTGTAAATGGACGACGTTTCACAAATTTAAGGATATGTAGAGGATGATGTGGTGAACATTTTTTATTAATAAACCCAAATTTGCAAGTTTTTGCAGTTTCTGATCAATAATGTAGATAATTTGTTTTGCTTATCTACAAGTGTAATGTCTGGTCTGTAATCAGGGATACACATCAAAATATATGTGGTGTTCTCTAAGACAGTGTCTGGGAATTATTTACAGTATGGAGTGTTGATGTCCCTAAGCTTGTGTATCTTAGCTAGATGCTGATGTATGATATTGGCTACCTGGTTATAACATGTTGGATGGTTTCCTTTGCAATATGGCATTTCCTGGCATAGCGCTCTGTGTAGGGCCTGCGTGGCCGTCGCCCTAGGCGAGTCCTTGCGGTTACGGTATGACATCGCCAACTGCGCTACACTGCGCCAGGGAGCACAGCAACTGGACTATAAAGAACTGGAAGAAAGTTGCCTGGTCCAGCGAGTCACGTTTTCTGGTCCATCATATGACACAGTTGGACGGATACGACCTCGCAATGTATGAGAACTTGAGGACCAGCTGATTAGCGCCTTGTATCAGATACCTCAGATTACCTACCAGCACCTTGTTGAGTCAATGCCCAATGCATGTCCGTGGTTTTGCCGAAAGGTGGTTCTATGTCGTATTAAATAGGTGACCATAATGTAATAGCTCATCAGTATGTATTAATGATTAAGCTTACTTTAAATATTGTATTTTAGTGGGATGCGAAATGTATTGGCCTTTCGAGAGTTTCGATTTCGTTAAAAATAGAGGCTGTCGATAGTGTTGCAATGGTATTATGAAGATGGGCAAATTTAATTCATATCTTTCTAAAATGTCCCTGCAACCAAAAGCGACTAGATACGAACATAGCACGTGACTTGGTAATCGGATGATCGTCACGCGGTAACTTTTTAGACACGGTCTAAGAGATTCCTTGTTCATGTCCAAAAAGTTACCCATTTTTAATCATCATATCAGACCATATCCCATTCCACAAAAACTTATGTTCATGGCCATACCCACGGGGGGGGGGGGCATGAAATTGTCCACCATGTCAACTAAATCTGTTACATGGGGGACCCCCCCCCCACAAGCAGGATTGGGCCAGCACCCCTCAGCCCTCCCCCCCTCCCGAAACAAAATTCTGGGTACGGCCCTGGTTTATAAGACCATGTACGAATAGCTTTCTCTGGGCATTGAAATGTTTCTTCCTCTTCGTTCATATTGTGTCTTATAATATTAAGAAACATTCCTTGATGTAATTTATTCTCTGAACAAGTAGTCAAGTAGTAGTATCAAAGTTATCACAATACAGCTTGAAATAAACGTCTGCTTTCGTGACACCCCTTAAGGTACTGTATGTTTTACCTGCAAGCTTTTGTCAAATGTTTGAAAACGTTTGCGCTCATCATTAGTTGCAACTTTAGTAATCAGCTGTTAGAATAGTTTAGTTCTTCAGCAATGGACCTTTTCTTCACTAAATCAGAAAGGCATCTTGTAAATTTTGAAGCGGTGTACTACTATGCTCTCTACTATAACTGATGTCAGATCTGGTATATAAAGTTTATGTAAAGGAAAAAAAAGAAAAGAAAATGTTTGACTGCAAATTATTATTATTATTATTATCCTATATTTGCGTCCCAACTAGGATATGTAAAAAAGAACATCGAGAGTTAACCAAGGTTATGCACTAACTGCAATAATAAATTATATGCATGTTCCCTATGATTGGAACACCGGTTCAAGGGTACAGTTAATAACTCGTTTTCTAGTATGATATTCCAGCGAATTCCAGAAAGATATGATATTATAAGAAAAAAAAGGCCTCAAGAAACTTCGAGATTACCATAGTAGGAATGATTTTAAATTTTTGAGTTTCTCGTATTTTGTCTTTGTCAAGTAGCCAGGCTCTATCATAATGCATAGGATGATCTGGCTTAGTTAAGGCATTATATAATTTTTTGACTCTCTGGCGTAAACAATTATCGAATTCAAGGTTGGAATGTCTTACCTATGGCAGATCTCCGTAATAGAAGCCAATTTTGGAAGTTTCAAGGCTGTTCTTAGTGTTATTGAATCCAAATTGATCCTAACATCTGATTATGTTTCTTTAGCAGAATGCATCCTTTTAAGGGCTCGATTTATAAGATTTCTCTGAAGTTTAAAACTGAATCACAGATTCGGTTGCAATAAAAAACCTAAATCAGAGTTTAGCTGAAAAACGTTGCTCTAGTGCTTCATAAATGCCATCATCATCTCGTTTACTTGCAGATATTATCGATTCTGTTCGTTTAGAACTACTTTGATTATTGTGTCTGCTTTCCCACAGTTATCAAAAGATGGATTAGTGCAATTATTATGCAATAATTTTTGCTACTCTGCTTTACATAAGTCTCTGAAGGAGCGGAAGAACGATCTTATTACACATTGGATTCTTCAATAATGTACAGTAGAGAATTTCACTTGTTGCTAAATAATCTATACGACTCACAAATGCTCTGTTCAAACTTAAATACAGTATAGAATAATTTTACCTCGTATTTTACTACTTCTAGACCAAAAAATAACACCCAGTTTGATGTATCACATTGTATATTGATTCAAAATGCAACAACCGTTTTTGTAGCTAAATTGGCCCCATGTACATCAATCTTAAACAGATCTTGAATTAATAAATTTGCTCAAGAGTTACTAAATGGCATCAACCAGATACCACAATGAATCAGAACACCCCCCTCCAAAAATTATCCATATCTTAAATAAGCTCCCCCCCCCCCTTATACACAGACTAATATTATTACTTGTAAAAATTACTATACAGTTTCATAACTTTCACGTATTTATAGGTTTATATTAATCTAAAATATATATTTATTAATTTTATTCTCAGATTAAATTAAATTAGTCTAACGAATTATGAGAAAATTCCAGCATTATTTCGTGTTTTTAATTAATTAAGAAACAGTCATAAATTTTATTTTTTATTTATTCTATTTAATTGAAATAGACGGAATTGTTGATTTGATTATCGCAAAGCTATGAGGAAAATAATCTTTCATTCATAAGCATTAGATCAACAAACTGATTGAACTGATTGAAATTGTTTAATGCTGTATATTTCAATTTTTTTTATTTCATTTAAAATAAAGGAGTTGTTGATAATTTACAATAATTCTTTAATAAATATAATGTTGTTTCTCTAACATATATGCGTGGGCGAATGGTCTTTTCTTTAATTTATCGAATTTTTTTTTCGACATAGAATTCATCCACTTGCTGAGTAAGATTGGCACGACTCCCAGTTCTCCTACGGGCCGTTCACCTACTCGATCAAAGACCTTTTGCCAAACTGCTCACTACCAGACAAATTTCTTGAAAAAATGTCTAGTGGGGGGAGAGAGAAAAAATCCATTAGACATAAAAAATAAAGATTAAAATAACATTGCAGAGAAGGAGTGGGAGAGCTCGGCTATATTTAAGCAAAAGTGATAAAATAAACTGATCGTTTAAAACGGGGAAAAATAAAATTACATGGTCGCCTTTTTGTTTCTAAATAGAAAATTGGGTCAAGGCTGGTGCGGTCGAAAGGAATTACTGTTTTTCCTGTAGTAATTGTCAGGATGTTATCATAACCCTTTCGCTTTCAATGTGAATTTGATCCTTTCACGGTTGAAAAAAACGCATTACAAAGAACAGAAAAAAGATTCGTTCATCATTTTATAGGAAGAAGAGAAGCAAAGGGAAGCGTGATGGGTTAGAGTTTTTTTAGGATTAAAAGATATGATTACGCAGTAAAAAAGAAGAAAAAAAAAAACTATAAAAATTACAGAGCCTTAATGGTGAGATAAAAATTAGTTCATGAAATAGATAATATCGCATAATGAATTTATTAAGCTTTTTAAAGTGAGTGAGTTTAATGTGCAGAGTTTTCAGGTGTACAATGAATAAATTCTTCAAATAGCAAATACCTGCTACCGAATTGCTGCTGATTTGTTTTAATTTAAAAATATAAAAGCTCGAATGTAAAAGAATATTGAATTGAATCTTGCTTTCCATTAGCATCTACGTAGTCATATTACTCAATATTTGTATCTAATTTTTTTTTCTTTAATTGAGTTTCGGCATCAATTATAAGTCCCAAAATAGCTGCATTAAGAGGTATATTGAGAACATTCATAATAGAAAAGAAATTTCTCGTAATTTTTTGTCCATCTGTGACTAATGTGTAGAGAGGAATCTTTGGCATTGAATTCATAGATAAAGTCAACTTGGCCAGGAATGAAAAAAAAAAAATGGTCGCAAAAACAGTTATCAAGAAGTTCCTCAAAAAGTATTATCGGCTTCTTAAAGAGGAAATAAGTTGTTCGTTCTCACACTTTCTCCCCCAATATTTTCTTTCTTTCTGTTCCTATCAAAGTTCAAACGATTACAAAAACCCATGAATGAAATGTTTCTAAAACATTTTATTTATAGACAAGAGGTGGGAGTACAAAGTGGAATGACTTCAGAAATTCTTTAAAAAAAATAAAAAATTAAATAAAAAGGTTTTTGTAAGAATGTATGTATAAATAGCAGAAAATTCTCTTGAATTTGTACACTGATTCACCGCTATTTGTTAATTTCTTTGAGGACGTTACTTTTCAATGTCAATAAACTTGCCAGCATCAATGTTGACATCAAAAAGGAAAAGAAAAAAAAAACTAATTTTTAAAATGCATCAGGGATACAAGGGAATATTAAAAATTTTCATTGCGAAAAAATTGGTCTAAGTGCAGGGCACTTATCAGATTCTATATTATCGGCTTCGCCTGAATTATCTTTCAATATTCAAAATCTTAATTTTGCCGTATTGTTTGGAACTCTACATTCAGTTGTATATTGATGATATTAAAAGAAATATCAAATAAAAATTTCTCAGTATGTTGAAAAGTGAAACATATAAGGGTGAAAGAAAGAATTATGGATCTCTGATAACATATCGAAAATAATCTCTTTGATTTCATTGAGTTTTAATAAGCTATAACTTTAGTTTTTATTTATTTATTTGGAATTCATTTTCCGATTCATTATTTATTCTTGCCCCTTAGATTTTTTTCCCTAAATAGTCGGTGCTTCAATAGCTTACTGTTTCGTTTAATTGCTGAAAGTATGTTAAACGAAATTAAATTATCCTCTTATATATTTAGCAATGTTGTTAAATCAAAAGCACATTGAATGTCGAAATCTTCATTAAAGTCGATTTTCAGATGAGAAATGAAATCCGTCCTCTTCCTTACCTCTCCACACGATTTTAAAATATCCTTCCATTGAAAATTAATATTTCCTCTGTTTATGTTTTTATATAATCAGGTTCCGTTCATTCTTGTTTCTCATAAGGGACCCTGTATGCAATACCTTCCCACCGTTAGAAAGGAAAGCATTTCCGTTTCCCATTGACAAAGGCATTTCCCGCCAACTCATCAGTCAGTGATGTCATCCGACTCCGTCGTCACTTTTTAGTTCATTCACACCAGAAGAAATCCAACGTTGCATTTTTAAATAAGAATTTGCTTTTAATGACACTAGTGTAAATTGAAGAAGATATAAATCACTTTTTCATGCAGTTAAAATTTTTAGAATACATAAAAGCTTCGTTCAGTTTATTTAATGCGCTATTTTTAATTTTTAAATAAGTTCCAAAAGTATTAAAGTTTTATTAATCAATTGAGGCGCAATTATTTCGGTATTAAATAAAACATTAATGTTTTTAATTACGAAAGAAATATTAAAAGCATAAACATTTTCTTTTTTTTAATATTAAAAAAAAAAAAAGAACGGAAAGAGAAATTTAAGAAAGTTTAAGAAATCTGGATTATCGGTAAATATTTTGCTCAGATCTTTCACAGATGAGATATTAAAGTTCAGAGTACTCAGACTTATTGATTTTGTTATTTCAAATTAAAATAATTGTAATATAAAAAAAAAGTTATTTTTGAAACACTACTCTTTGGTTATCAAAGGCAAAAGAAACACTGAACTGGACTTTTTAACCTTTTAAAGCAACGGCTATTTCCTTAATAGAATATTTGATTGGCTTCTTTGATTTTATTTTTAATAACATAAATAATTTTCCAAAATTAAGAATACTTGAATATTTCGAGAAAAGTATTTTAAGAAAGACTGCAGAAACAAGCAGTTTAATTCGCTGCTTATGGTTGAACGATAACTGCAATAAGCAAAATAATCAATATATTGAAGTAAATTTGTTCCTTCAATATTTTTAATATAAGGTAAATCCCGTTGAATATTGAACAACGTGGCCTCGGTAATCCAGTTGCGGTCGTTTGGTTTCTAACGATTATTGATAAATTCATAAAATTTGACTTGCTTTTATTTGTTCATACATTAATTTTTTTTTCATGTTTTCTTGATAATATTTACTTGGCTCACCACTACTTCCGGAATTAGTTCTGTTCAATTAATGTATTTCCTATTTTTAATGATATTATTTTTTCATATATTTCTCCTTGCTCCACACAAAAAATATTATTTTTTTAATAATAATAAAATGTAAAAAAAATTAATCAAGGAAGCTGATAATTTCATAGTTTTTTCTGGCTTCATGAAAACTTGTTTAAAATAAAGCAGCTGAAGAATTTTTGTGAAATGGTTTAACACAATAGTAATAATGGAGAAAAGTGCTCCGTTAATGAATGCCCTAAAAAAATTTTGCCTATTAAATACATAGTGTTTTAAAATGATTTGAACTATTCCAACATATTCAATGAAGAATACAACATTAATAGCGATCGAATATCCAGAAAATAAAATAGAAACTATCCCCAAGTATATTTATGATGAACGGTGTCAGTTGTTCATAGTTAGCCGAAGGATAGGACTTGCCCCCAACACTAATCGATATCTTCTAAGCTGGCTCCCCACGGAATATCACGCCCAATGATTTTTTTTCCGAGATCCTTTTAACTTTCTAATTTGTTTCCTTGTAATCTTGATCTTGTTGGAGGCTTATCAGAGTATGGTATTTTCTGCAGGTGTTTTTGTGAAGGATATTTTATCTCTATGGGGACAAGCCTTCATTCTCCCAAGATGTACCTTACCCGTGGCAGCAAATGTACGTGCACCAGATGATTGTTGTTGTATTAATTGAAAATAAAAATAAAATTGTTTGTCTATGAAATGAAAATTATTTTAATTAAAAATTACTCCACTTGAACAATAAATAAATAAAAATGTGTATATTTTCTATAATGCACGGTAACAAAATATATTTAGAAATGCATTATCGTCCCAAAACTAGAGGGTAATAAATTTACGCGCACACCCGTCTAGTCGATGCCTGGGTTGCTGACGTGTAGGCTACAAAAGAAGGCCCCACGAATTGGTGATTAGATGCGAAACAACAGAAATATTTTCCAAGCTGAACGGAAAGTTATATCGTTTTGAAAATTTATAAAATATTTATATAACAATTTGAAATGATTCATATCATTTTGAAAACACTCTGTATAACTTTCAATACATACAATTTTGTGTGATTCATACTTAATTATATTGTATATTAATAAAAAGCTCCATTTTTTTAAAAAACATATTTATTAAAACTCTTTGGAAAAAATGTAAAAAAATAACTTGTAAAAATATATATAAAATTGTGCGTTATTTTTATGGCTTAAAAAAACTGTACAATAATAACAATAACAACAACAAAAACAACAAGGTATATCAACAAGCAACAATTAAAATCACTACTATACAATATATATATAAATATTATGCTCTTTTTTTTTGTTCAACATTTGACAATACGACGTCTCCGCATAACAACGTTGTAGGGTTCGGGTTCTAGGATGTACCCTCCCTGGTGGCGCATGGAGACGCCTACCGAGTTTTCGGCCAGCGAAAGCTCGAAATGATAAAGGAGGTGGGAACAGGTGAGGAATAGGATCATCATGGCAAGGTCTTCGCCTAGGCAGATTCTCCGTCCTATTAAAAATTAAAACAGAACAAGAATAACGTTAGCATAGTCTTTAATTTCAAATAATGCAATAGACTGCTTTTTAAAGTAGTAGTAATTTCGTGGATTTTTTTTTTTTGAAGGTAAATTTACAGAAACCCATATTTACCTGTTGAGAACGGCATAAAATGGGAAGGCTTCTGCACATTTCCATCTTCTGTCAGGAAATTCTGTGGATCGAAGCAATCTGGGTTTTTCCAGAGTGAGGGATCATGATGACACTTCCAAAAGAGGCCCATGACGGTGGCGTCCTTTGGTATCAGATAGCCGCCTAACTCTGAATCTTCGGTAGCTGTTCTTGCAGCACCTGAAAAAGTGAAGAAGCGAAATATTTTATTTATTTATTTATTTATTTATTTATTTATTTATTTCAGAAATTTCTTTTTATAATTATACACACGTACCAAGAAAGGGAAAAAGGAAATAAAAATAAGGCAAGAATTTAAATTTAACAGTATATGCAAACATTGAGTGCTTTTATACTTTATTGTAAGTTGTGAAAAGGTCTCAGAAATCGTGTCATCTACTTTTTAACATTCTTGGATACGTCTTTTTTATTTCTATTCAAAAATTCTGGATATACCCCGTCAATATTTGTATGTAATTTAGTTCCCTTTTCCTTCTGATTACTAAAAAATCATTTACCTAATGGTAATATGGAGGCGTATCGAAGAGTTTCTTGTATGCACGCTTCTAAGTAAGGAAGATGGTGGCGATCGTTTAGGGAGGGCTTTCGATCTGCACCGATCACGTCATCGAGTTCCTTCTGGACGAGCTGCTGAATTTCAGGATTCTTGGCCATCGCCAAAACAAACCACTGCAGGTTGACTGTTGTCGTTTCAGCTATGGCTCCAAAGAGATCTCCCAGAATGTTCAACAACTGCTTTTCTATTCGAATAGAAAAATAAAAGCTAATAAGAAATCAAAATCAAAAAAGAAATCAAAGCTAATTTTTGAGAAGAATCTAAATATTAATTTGTTTATTAGAGTGATGAAAGAAGAGCAAGCGTATTTTGATAAACAAATTTACTAAACACGAATTTTATGAAACGTTTTACCCTGTTTGGAAATAAATGAAAAACTTCACGGCAGTTTGATAAAGAAGTTGATGAACTTTAAATTCGAGAAAATTTTGGATGATGTGTTTAGATATTTTTACAATGTTTTAATTTACCCTCAACAAAATTTTTTATTTCCGCAAAGTGAATGAACATCGAAACTAACCTTTACTCTACTAGGCATGACGAAATATTAATTGCCGTTATATATTGATTTGATTTCACACATAAGATACGTCATAACTGGCGTATGTTGGAAATGCTTTTTCCCAATCTTTTTGTTTGATGGCATAATACTTGTTAGATCATCGATAATATTAGAGCATGTTATGTTCTGATCATATCTCTCCCAAAGCTGGATTCAATAATTAAATTTTTGAGTATTTTCTGATATTCAAATGCAAAGCATTTTTGGTTAATTTAAATGTGTTAAAAATAACTGGGGTTAACGTTTTCTTAATGAAAGAAGAGAAAAAACGTTAACAGATTAGCGCTTTTTAATCTTCATTTTCATCCCTCATACTATCGGATATAAAAGTAAAATAACTGAAATACCAATTCATTAAACATATGAGATATGTACCTGAAAAGTAATGAGATTTGCCACAGTCATTCAGTTCTTCCATTTTCTTGAGGTACGCACTCACGAAATCTTCGACGCATTTCCCGCTTCTGTGGTCATCGATGATCATCTCGAAGACTTTTTGCAAGGCCAGCTTACGGCAGTAGATATTGTCCAGTTTTTTTCTGAAGTGTGGTAGACGAAAGAAGACGGGGAAAAAGTTGGGAAAAGCCATGCTGCTGATGTCCTTGAAGGACTGACGATTGCCATGGATGTGGACCATCAGATTCGGATCAAGAAAGCGAAAGTTGTTCCCAGTGAAGACATTGAAGAAAACGTTGACGACGGCGAAGGATATGACGTCGCTCAGATCTGTCGGTTGGTTTGCAGTCCTCCCAATTTCAGCCGTCAAATCGTCCACAATGCCCAACAGTTGAGATTCTACCAGTGGACGGTTGCGAGCGATCTTGGAAAAGCCTAGCTCTCTCAAGACGGTGCTGCTGAAAGATCGTTGCTCTTTCCACAGTTTACCCGAAGATGCTGAAATACCTGGAAAAAAATCAATGATAAAAAGCTATTATTAAAGAAGTGCTCCAGAGGCTTTTAAAGAAAAAAAGTTGCTCTATTATATTAATTTAATGTCTTATGTTAATCTTTTAGATTTTTTCTAGTGTTTGAACATTCTGTTATATTAACATTATTATTATTAAAATAAATAATTATTAAATTAAGATTGAATTATTTTTCTTACCAAGTTCTTCCATGATTCCGTCGACTAGAGCAAGCCGAGGTCTGCCAGCAAACGCCTCTCGGCGGAAAGCGTCTCTGATCAGGTGGCTGTCGCTGACAATGATAATCAATTTGCTTCCGGCATAAAAACGGAAAATGGGCCCGTGTTGCTCAGACAGGGCCTGGTAAGTGAAGTGGGGATGAGTGGGATTGATAAAGGGCAAGTAACCCACTATCGGCAGTCCCTTGGGACCTGGAGGCAGGCGCGAAATATCTCGCGCACAACGACGGCTCTTGCCGAGCAAGAGCTTCGCCCAAAGCGCGGCTACGACGAAGATGAGCACAGTCGTCACCGCATCGGAAACGCTGACGGGCGGCAGCGGTCTGATTGTCTCGGGCAAAGCCACGACGGAGGTCAATAGACGGCTCATGATAGGAGGAGGGTGTGATCGCCCAATGGCTCGACGAGATATCGGCGCTCGTATATATACGAAAACATTTTCAATGTCAGTGCGAAAGGGGAACGAACTCGGTATGAGCGCGCTGAGCCACGTGAAGGCCAAACTCCAACGTAGGCGATCGCGGCCATTTCACTTTCGAGAGCTTCACTCTCATTGGTTGGCCGGGAGCCAGCGCGCAAAGGCATGCGCACTCGCCTGACCCACTTCTCTTCCGCGCTGCTGTCGCGTGTGCGTTCACTGTGTCATTGACCTACTTCCGCCGATCGGGAAATGAGCATGTACACTTTTACTTTTTTTCAAGAGGTTTGCGACCCTAAACTGTCCAATTTCGACTCATAAGTGCGTTTCAACGTTGTTGTGTCTTTTACTTTCCACAAAGCAGGGATCAATGACCGGCGGCTCAGCAACGAGCACAACGGCGTTTTTCATTTGCACTCAATTTCAAAACCGCGCGTTTACTTCCACTCCAACTCCATTTCACTTTTCCTTCCTTTCTCATCTAGGAAATTACTTTGAATTGACTCGCAAACGTAAACTAAATATTTGTTTAAATTTCTTGAGAAATAACTTCGAATATGACACTTTCTTTATCCCCTGGGCTATCACTTCCTACCAGTTTCCATGCCCAAACAGAAATTTCAAAAATATTGCATTTTGTTTGAAAGTGAATGTAAAATTCTTATTAATAACGTAAATCTTCATTTTTTTTTTTTTAAATAGAAGCATTATTTTTAGATTTTACTTTTTGTACATCTAAAGCTCTGAACGCGTTAGATTCATCATAATCATTTACAATAATATTGCAATCTTTGTTTTGTCTCAGTAACAGAATTCCGTTTTTATTGCTTTCGCTGTTGAAATGATAAAAAGTCAGAAAACTTATGTAACCCTTAACTAATTTATGTAACTCAAAAGAAAAAGGAAAGCAGGTTGTAATTTCTTTATTATTCTTTGAAAATAATTCTCACTCTCACGGTGTCTGCTGAAATTAAGCGAGGTAAGCAAAATTTGCAAAGGGGGGAAAAAAGGTTAAGCAAATTGACAAGAAGAAAAAGGTCTCTTTGACTGTCTGTGCCATTATTTATATGTAAATCAGAATGCTTGTTCTAAATTCTTTCAAAAATTTAGTTCCTGACTGCATTGTTACGAACGATTTAAAATGCAAATTTTTTTTCCTCTCATATTAAAAAAAATTCTTCTAGTCATGTTATATTTTGCTTTTAAAATAATAAGATCAGTTATTTCTGAATTCTGTTCCAGTCGAATATAAACATTTATCTACTTCTTGTCTTAACTGCTATTACATCGGGAAGATGATCTGAAAAATGTTCTCAAAAACTTAAAAGAAAAATTCTATGATATCAGCACCTAAAACCGTAATCTACAAGGTTTTTACTATATGCGATAAAAGATGAGATAAATCTATCAATAAGAATTTATAAATATTTCTTTTTTTTTATTTTACAAGGGCAACAGTTCATTGAATTGAGCCAATTAAACATTTTACCTTGAATTATGTCTTTCGCCTCAGGAGTCAATAACATTTCTAAAAAGGCGATCTTATTTTATACAAGAACATATTTAAAAACTTGAAGTTTAGCTGCCGCCCATAGCTTAAACGCCATCGTCTTAAAGCTCTTCTAATGTACTTATTGAAAATATATATTTATGTAATTAAAGCTGGCCTTAATTTGTTGTTGTTTTATTTCTACAGGGAATTGAAATGTGTTATTTTCAAAATAAAAGTACATTAGTTTTATATAACTTTGGAAATTACGTTGTTTATGATTCAAAAAATTATTGCTAATTGGTATCCAAACTGGAAAATTCCACTAAATTCTTTAACAAACAGTTTAAAAATAACACAAATTTCGTTTGATTTCTTCATCAAGTTGATGTGGGTGTAGAGTTTCTCTACTATTACTAGGCTAACAAAGGAAGGCGGATGTATTACCAGTTCATAAATTCATTAATTACAAAATGCATAATAGAAACAACATTAAATTTCCTGTCTAATCCTATTGGAAGGATCAAATAAAAATCTCTGTGAAAAATCTGGACAGTCAGCACTCTCACTTGCTATTATCTATGTCACTTTCAATTGAGTGCAATTTCTTTGGCATTCCTCATATTCTCTTACTATTAAATTATTCCCCTTAATGCAAGTTGCGCAACCTGTTTCCATATAATAAACCTGCTTCGAAAGCATTTGTTTTCTCTCATTCTCTCTCTCTCTTGAACCAAACCTGTTTTTTTTTTATTTCATTCTCTCATATGCGGTAGACATATTTGTTTACTTTAATCCACCGTCGAATCAGGTTCTAAACTCTTTCCACACCTTCACTCTTTTCTATAGAAAGTTGTTTATTTTCGAGTGGATATATTTTTTTGATAAACCTCCGCTTGTAAAGAAGTTCATTGTGAGCCAGAATCTTTGAATGAAAGTTGTATTTTTTTCACTTAATAAGTAATCAAGTAGCACAACACCCTTCATTTTCTTTTCCTTCCCCCCTTTCTGTGTATTTTTTAATGCCATTGGGAAATAAAGGCAGCTGCTTCACTTGCATTTCTTAGAAGTTAGTGCCTCAAACAGCTTTTTTTTTCTCTCTTCTTCAAGTCTGAATTCTACTCATACTTTTTATTTTACTTTTAGATATCTTACTTGATTAGACAACTTAGGATTTTTGAATCATTAAAGGAAATTTATTTTTGAACTATAAAAAGGATGTTTGTAAATTTTCATATAGTTTCTGCTGTTCCTGTTTTAATCGAATTAAATGAAGAGGTCCAAAGTAACAGGAAGATAGATTTTTATTTTCGCCTTATGTGTTTTGACCATGAGATCATCTTCAGAGACTTATCGTAAGATTTTTATAAATAATCCTAATAGATTTCATAAGCTAATTAAAAATTAAATCATCGAACTTCTGTTAACTTCCTAATCATTTCAAAACAAAAATAATTGGAGAGTCTAGGCATGATTAACAAAAAACATCATTTTACTAAGTTTTAGGATTTTTTTTTTGTTAAATGAGATTAGAGGGTAATTGGAATTACATTTATTAAAATTTCGTTTAGAAATGTTTAAATGAAAGTTTTAAAAAATTGTTATCATAAAGTAGCTTATAGATTCATCTTATAAAAAAGAAAAATGTTTATGATAATTTTCTTAATTTACACTATTTGAGATGTATTTATTCATTTTTTTTGAACACTAAGAACTATTTATTCATTTTTCTGGCAAACCTGATGTTTTCTTTGTGAATAAAGTGTTATTTGAGAAAAAGGCAGTTACTGAAGAATAAACACTTATCTTTTCCGTCCTTGACCTATTTCTCGTTTGTATTTGCATATGATTAAAAAACTATCCAGATCGACGTCAACAACAACAGAAGGACGGAGGGGAAAAACACTCGACGAAACTTTCTCTTTAGTGACCACTTTGGGAAACATTTCTTTCCTTCTTGGCAGCCATCACTGTAGCCTTAACCTTACCGTGAAGGAAGACACAACTTTAAACACTAGAACTTTCTTTGGTAACAAGCCAAATTTATTACATAACAGGCTATCGTCCTGTGCACGTGATAATTTCTGACTTTTTGCTTCTCCTTTCAATCTTCTTTGAACTTACCATTTGCGTGTTTCTGGTTTTCCCGATCTGAAGACAAAGACCTTGTTGCTTGGCACGAAAGACTTGGCTGCATCCGAAGATTGTGACGCACAAAATGATGTTTTCTTGAAAACGCTTAGTTCATTCACTCGGAGTGATAATTCTTTTATGTAATTAAAAATAAATAACTTTTTTTAGGAAACCTTCAGTTCATTTACTCGGTAAAAAAAAAAAAAGCGGGTTACGCAACATAATATATAAAATTTATTAGTGTAGCGAAACAAATTTATAAATTTTAAAACATACAAAATCGTTATTTAATGCATCTTTATCCGTGAATCTAACACATTGTGATTTAATTACAACACGAAATGTTCTTGGTATTTACTATCTAAAATACTGCATCATTAAATGATAGTTTTCGTAATTATGTTATCAACGTCTGCGACAAGCTTATTTTTTATCGGCCATTCATTTCTACTGAGTAAGAACTAATGAAATCTTATGGACGGGGGAATACTGATCTATGACGTCTACAATACATTTCGATCACCTCAACAACCCGGCCTTTCTAGCTAAACTTATCAGTCAATAAACCGGTCGAGCTTTAATCAGTTCTACAATAAAAGGTTACTGTCTAGCTTACCTTATTGTGTAAGAGATAATAATTGTCTGGATTGAAAAACATACAACATTAGTCATCCTGGTTAATGTTTGAAAATTCTAATCAGCTTACTAATTTAATCGCTCACATTCGAGTCAAAATCATGAATAGTCAAATTTAACCGGAATCAAAAACTTATTTTAATAAGTTTTATTAAAAATTTACGAATTTTTTTAAGTTTCGGGGACTACAACGTGATTCTTATTTTGACCAATGAAGTTCATGATGAACTCTGAAATGAACATAATTAAAAGACTTAATTGACTGTCTTCATCACTAATATTGAAATTTTAAATTATTTTTTATTTTGCGTAAAACCGTTTAGATAATTACTTAATAAATTTCATTCTATTTTTAGATCTGTTTAGTGTTTCAGGAGGATTGCATAAGCTCGTAAACTTTTGTAATCAAATTAAAAAAAAAATCTGAATGGAAAGAAATTATCCTAAATCGATGGCGTAGAGTTATTTCGATGGGGCTATGTAGGGCAAAAGGCAGTGTGAGTGACCGATCTCATCAACATGGAAGCAGCACCAATCGTCTAAACATCCCGGCCTCCTTTTTTGGTATTATTTCCGATCATTCATTTTCTAATCGGATATTAGACGACCCATATGTTCAAAAAGAAAAAGAGGGTGGTATGGACAGAAGAACAAGGGCAAGAGGGGTATTTAATATTGGACGCGTTGCTGCAATGGCCCATCAGAAGAATAACAAAGTGAAGTTTGTGGGGGGGAAAAGAAAGCAGCAACCCAAAAACCCTCAACGGGTTATGAGAGTAGTTTGTAGACTGGCGCACCCTGGAGGGGAAATTGTCAATCCTGTCTGGGGAAGGAGAGAAGAAAGAGAAAAAAATAAGTAGACGGGTGGGTATTGAGGGAGAAAAATGGGGCAAACTTTTCGGGCGCGTTCTTTTTTTTTTTTTCCCTCACCCTCTTTTCTCTTCCTATTTCTCCGAGAGGGGTTCCGCCTTGCGACCACGTGGAACCTGTTTTGGGTTCAAAGGATAGGGGGTACCGTTATTTCGGAGTAAAATAACCCTTTCCCTGTATTTTTCACTCATCGTCTTGAATTCATCTTTATCCCAGATTTTTTTTTCCTTCCTCTCTCCCCCGCCGTTCTCTGTCGTTCTCTCTTTCGGTTGAGTGATTTTCGCTGTAGCTTGTGTAACATCCCGCAGAAGTACACGAACTTAGCTGAAGAGAAATATCATCAAGGATATAACATCATTTTTTGGACGTTATTCAAGGTTGGTATCTGCTTGTTTTTGTTATCAGGAGATAGTTTTAAAAAAGGGGAGGTAAAGAGTGCTTAATATGACAGCGCGCGAGAAAGAGAAAGAGAGACGGACTCGGGTGAATAACCGCTCAAGGCCAGGTGGGGCTGATTGCCTCGCCGGGAAAAAAAGGTCAAACATTTCCACTCTGTGAGAAAGAACGCAATAAAAGAGATGAAGGGATTTTTTTTTTTTGTTTTGTTTTTTCTGTTTGTTTTTTTTTTTGTTTTTTCAAATTTTTAAATCACACTTTGCACTGAACGTGATTACCTTTAGTAATAACATCCATCAGATTTCTATTTCTAACTAATTTTTTGAAATAAAAAAAATAGACATTTGGAAAAAAAAATCGTGAAGATGACTTGAATGTATTTCATATCAGAGGCATTATTTAAATGATTAAATAAATCATTTAAAATGATTATTAATTTAAATTAATCCAATCATGCAAAAAGAAGCATATATCAGCAGGAACAGATAGACAAACGTTTGTTTATATAATAAATGAATGAATATAAACGTTTAAATCATAATACATGAATTATAATTCCAAATTGTCTTTTTCTCTTTTTTTTTTTTTAATTTTTTTTAATGCTAATGAACTTCGATGAAGTATTTGTAAATATTGTTCGAATGTTTTTTTTTTTGACTCTCTGAATATTTTTTTAAATTGGTTAATTACGCATTACCAGATATATCAGAAATCCGAAATTATATGGTTTTTAATTATGTAAATTTAATTTCGAGTCCATCATTCTCTTCATAAAGCTTGAATAAATCGGATATAACTGGCTTTAAAATTATATAACATTCATACAGAATTAAAAAAAAAAAAAAGCAAACTATATATCCATTTTTTTAAGAGGGGTCGTGATAATGTATCGGGGAATTTGCTGAAGAAGTAGCCGCGCATTCCTATTGGAAGTGGAGAAAAGAGCGAGGGAGAGAGAGAAAAAGTGAAAGTGGGTTAGCAGGTAAGGGGTCGATAACCTCTTCTGTGGGTCGCTCTTAGTTGGCAAGCGAAGACATCCCAAGCGCCTTCGCTGAGCACCTTCCTCGTGAACGAGATCGTGTGGGACTTCTTCGGTCATCAAACTGGGAGATCCGCTTAAGCGGAAGCTGACGGATAGACAGAGAGGGAAAGTGCTTCTACGATAGATTGAGCGAGCTGAGGCAGTGCTATCGACCCGCCGGCCTTGCCAGTCGCGCGCTCTCCCACCTGTGGTTGCGAAGGAGCCGCCATGTTATCGCTCGAACAGCCACTGACATGAGCGCCCGACTTCCTATATAAACGCTCGAACATCCAGTGCCAGCCTTTAGACCAGCCAACACCCCATCGCCAAATCGCTTCAAGCACTTGCCTACGTCCGACTCCCATAAAAGGTAAAAGGCCACTGTCAAGACAATAGACTGATCTCATTGTTAAAACAACCGTTGCCGAGCAAATAGTGTCAAAGCTAAAAATATCTTTTTTTTTTCCATACGTTATTGGGAAAAAAAAAATCATTGTGGAGGCTGTACAAATCTTTAGATGTGGGTAATTTTTACAAATTCTACTAAAGCGAGATTAATTTATTGATTTCTGACGTGGTGCTTTTCTTCTTTTCCCTTTAGAGAATGAATTTAAAAGTTGTTTATTTATTTATTTTATTTTTTGCACAGAATGGGAGGGGAGAAAAAAAACTTCGATTATCCGGACTCTCTTGGAACTAGGACTATCCGACAAGCGGATGGTGAGATGATTAGAATTAATATACGTGAGTCTGTTGGAGAAAAAAATAACTTAAAAGAGTTTTTCTTTGCTATTTTTTTTTAATCACGATTTGAATTTTAAAAAATCATCAGAGAAAAGCGCAGTTATACCTTTACTTCACTTACTTCGCAGATTTTTATTCGGATAATCGAGGTTTACGCCCAATTTGCTTAATTAGTTTTTGGGTTTTATTTTTTTGCTGTTTTTTTTTTTAACACTTTAAAGTATTTATTCCGTAAACATACGGAAGAATGAAAGAAATATTTTTCTGGAAAAATTGTTTTTCAGTTTTAGATGAAGAAAAAAAAAAAAATGTTTTTGATTATCCAAAAGCCAATAAGCATGTTTATGCCGCTCAAAAAAGTTGTTAAAGATGGCAATAAGCAAAAGTTTATTTTCAACTATTTTTTTTAAATTTTTATTTCTTTACGTGATGCTTTTTCAGTTAATATTAAAATTCAGTCTAAAAATATCACACACAATATTTAATTTTTTATAATTGTCCTTTATCTTTTATTTTTTTAATGGCGAATGCTTCTTGTGTATATGCTTTATAAACAAGCATTCAAATGTTCAAATATTTTTAAAATTTCTTTCTGACGACAAACTATCTGTATACATTTACTGTTATTTCCTTCAAGAAAAAAATTCACGTGATTTGGAGATATTGAATTGGAGATATTTAATTGAATAATCAATAAGAAAATGTTTAATAGGAAAATAAGTACGTGTTAATTCTTTAAAAAAATAAATAGGAATAGTATTAATTAAAATTATGGTTGAGCGAACACTATTTACGGCGTAATTTTATATGATATAAATAAGATGAAAGGTTTTTCTAAATACGAATAGGCTTCAAGGAGAAGCCGCTTTCCTATTCAAAATGAAAATTGCCATGAATGTATTTCATAATCGTTATCACCGGGATTCAATTTCCTTATCAAAAAGAAACTGATCTTATTTTATCTTTTTTAATAGATATTTTATTAAATTTGAGATTGTATGATTATAGATTTTAAATGGGTGCCTATTTAACGAATTCATATAGTGCATTGAAAGAGGTTGAAGTATTATGCAATGTTTTTATTTTTTTTAAGTAATCAATTTCTTAGATTGTTTGCACATTTTTTTAATGTACCTAATAACAGAAATTTAGGAAAAAACGAGTGGTAAAAACTTCTCTATAAAATAAATATACTGTTTTTAAAATATTTATTAGGGTTCCCTTCTAATTCAAGAAATTTCTAATAAATTCATAATTAAACTTAATATACATTCTTACAATTGAATTAGCAATTCGTCATTGTTATTTTTAAAGCTTCAATTGATACGATATATCCGATATTTTTTATATTAAAAAAAATCTGGTTGTTAGGTAATTGTCGTTAGGTGTAGACTGAATTTATTAATGGATGTTTCTTGTGGTTTTTTAGTGTGCTGAATCAGAATCTGCTTTTAGATTTTTCTGTCACGTCACGTTTCCAAGTTATACACATAGAAACTGCAATGTTAAAATAATGTGTGTGAAGAGAAGCGGCTGCGATGTTAAAGTATCTATATTTTTAGGCCACAAGAAAATATATCAAAGTCCAAACTGAATAATTTAGAAGTGTTTCATTGAAAAACAAGAAATTTGTGGGTGATAGAAAAAAAAAACTGAGGTCAGATACAAATTCAGCACATGCAAAAGCAAAAGAATCAGCTCTTAACGTTGAAGATGAATTTAAAAAGTTATTTTTTGTTGGCCTGTGTTATAAAAAATGTGAATTATTTCTGTAATAAAAACTTTAAAGTATTTTGGAAATTACTCCAAAAGGATTAATTCTTTGAGTATTTGTTGTGTTTTCATCCAGGATTTCTTGACCACAAAGATGGAAGTTGACTCCATTCTGACTCCACTGCTAATTTTCCTATTCGTTTTCTTGCTCGTAAAATATGCTCTGCAGCAATGGCGCATGAGCCGAAGATTGCCACCCGGGCCGATTGGTCTTCCCGTCCTCGGTTACTTGCCTTTTGTCGACCAGAAATTTCACCATACCTTGGAAAATTTGGAGAAACGATATGGACGCATTTTCAGTTTCTACCTTGGGAGAAAACTCTTTGTGTTCATCGCTGACCACAAGGTCGTTAGAGAAACCTTCAAGAAGGAAATCTTCGCGGGGAGACCCAAGATGGCTTTCGTCGACTTGCTCATGGAAGGTTATGGTAAATCTTGATTGATTTTTTATTAACTACTAATTGATTTGCTAATTTGTATCTTTTGTTTTTATTGATTTGCTTTTTTTTATCTTAATCATTACGTAAATATACTTTAAAGGAAAAAAAATTACCTTTATATACTTTAAATGAAAAAAACATATACTTTAAATGTCTGTAAGACATTCATGAAACGTTAACATTCAACACATCGTTAAACAAAGTTTAAATAATAGGTTCCTCTGCTTGATACAAAGGAAATTCATGAACTTTAACCGTATGTGGGTTGACTACATCTGGTTATTGGCGTACCAAATGCAAAATCTAGTTTATTTAAAAACGAGTAGAGTTTAAATCTACCCAATGACCATTTAAGCCTTTTATGATTGGAGTAATCGCAGTGCTCGAGATCGTTGAAGATTTAGTTCGAATCTAAACCAGAAATAGATATTTTTATATTGATGATTCATCTACAATGCTCTCTAAATTCCTTAAATAAGGGCAGCAACAAAATTAACATTCAGAGATCAAAGCCTAGATAAGATGAACATGAAATTTATATTAAAAACGAAATGTAATAAATAACCGATTCAAGAAACAGACCCAATTAATTGCTTCTCACTCTCTTAATTTCTTTCTTGTTAACATTACGCTCATTAATTTCCAGCTGCGTAAGTTCCTTAGAAAAAGTGAGTTTTTTAAATTTGAGAGCAGTTTAAACACAGCTACTTTATTTAATAGCCTTTCTTTCTTTAAGTTAATGCGATATTAGTGTAAAGAAATATGAATATTATGTGTAAATGTTTCTTCTTTAAAATGTTGCCATAGCTTAAGCTTACATCATAAATGAATATTTTAAAGTTCGATGGAAAACAAGATTTAAGAAAATCCCAGTTTCATAGTAAATAAAATTCCGTATAATTTGTAATTATTTGTCTTTCATCTTTTTTTTTTCGTGGAGGTGTGACTGCGAGCGATGGTCCTCTGTGGCGTGAACAGCGTCGTTTCACACAAATGGCCCTGCGGGACGTGGGCTTCACCAAGGCGGCCATGAATCGATCACGTGTCGAGGATCACGCCATCTACAACATCGGACTCATGCTGGATGAACTGAAGAAGGTCGATGGAGAACCATTCGATATGTCCATACTTCTGGGGTGCACGGTGCTCAACAATTTCTACGCCCTGGTTGCTGGAACTAAGCCCTACCGTCTATTCGATCCCCAAGTGCTGAAACAGATCGAGACCAATGACGATTCATTCAAACGAACTGAAGTAAATCAATATTTTCTATCTTATGTGATGAATAAAAATAAAGATTTAAAATCATCCCTTAATTTTTCTTTTACCAACTCTCTCCCATATCTTCATTAGAATTTATATTCGCATATGCTCATTCTTAAGAGTTTCATTAAATAGGGTGTTCACAATCTGTTGATCTTTCATCGTTTATTTAAAAATGGAATTATTTAAGTTTTTATTTATTGAAAGTTCAATCAATCCAATAATTTTTATTTGACATTTTCCTTTCTTTAAATGATCGTTTTATTTAATTAGAAGAAAGATTAAATATAACTCATATTTAATAAGTTCTTTAAACTTTTATTGCACATATCTTATTCAAAAATTTATTTAATAAAGGAAAAAATAAACTTCCATAAATATTCAATACCTAAACAATTTATAAATGCACGAAAATTCATATGAGCAATCCCAGAGCAGCCCTAGAAATGAAAATCTCAATTGCGAAACATTTATGATATCTAAATATTACATGTATATTAATTATATTAACAACAGAATAATATAGTATGTCCAAAATGGGCTTGTTTTTGGTAAAAAAAAAAATAATTTTTTTACACAATCATCCAAATATTGCTATACCTTTTTTAAAAAACTATTAATAATAAATTTCAATAAAATATATTAAGATTATTGCATAGTTTAATGTCTGAGAATTAATAATATTGTTTGCTTTTTTAAAAAACGAGAAAGATTTGTGATCGACTTTATTCGTTTCTACTTCTGCACATATGACCTCTTTACAATTTTTAGAACATTCAATTTCGTTCCTCCGCTGAAGCGTTTTGGCATTTTGTATCGTTATTACTTAATGGACCTGAACAACAACTGACATAATAACAATAATCTTATTATAGAAAAAAATTAATTTCTCCTTCTCTCCGCAATTCCGCAGTTAAATATTTTTCCTATAGAAGAAACGGCGAAATGAAAAAAACAAATCGCTTTTCTACCTTAATTCATTTATTTGCATGAATCTACGTTTCAGTAGCTATGCTGTTTTCATTAACATGTGTTTTCCTATTATTGAATTATTTTAAGGACCAATGAAATTTTTCTTATTGCTGCCATTTTTATCGTAATTTTTGATATTGTGAATGACATTTCAAAGACGAGCGTCGTTTATACGTGTGCTCTTAAATATTCAAATATAATGATCACAAGCACAACCTAATTTTTCACTATACAGTTAAGGTTTGACTGAGCGTGTCCAATTAAATTTCCAATTTCAATTGTTATATATTGTTAATTTTACTTTGTAACTGTCTAACAATTGAAATCTGAAATTTAATTGAACACGTCAAGTCAAACTTTCGTTGAACAAAAGTTGACTGTTGTTGTTACCTATTATTATTATTATTATTATTATTTATACCAGATGGTTTGTTTGGTTTTAGTATTTATTTGCGTAAAATGACGACCGTTTATGGGAATAAAATGACATAGATTTGAACTTAACCGTAAGATCTTCTCAAGCCTCAAGTTTTGCAACAGTGGAGAATTCAAAAAAGATCATCAAAAATGGGTTTCTCAATGAAAACGGGCTGTGTTATTGGTAAAAATAATAAATAAAAAAGAAAGATTGCTGTATAATCGTAAATTATTTTTCCCTTTCCTTTATACAATTTGATTGTTACGAGAAAGTATAATACTTTTTAAAAATCATCTCTCATCGACTTTTTTCCTTGATGGATCGATATCAACAATTCTGATGGAACGAATCAATCATGTCAGACTTTGTCCAGCAACGAAACAACAATGCAGAATTGTCATTATCTATTGAGCGCATTTTTAATAAGGGATAATATATTAACCAAAATATCTATTCTACTTTATTGAACATATTGCAGTTTTTTCTTCTTTTTGTCATACTCACCTTTTTAAATATGCACAAAAATTTTAAATACTCGTGCAAGAGAGATGCCATCCAAAAGTCTAACAGTCTTATATTTTTATTGCAATAATGGATAAGAAACAATAGCGTGCATTTAAATTGATATTTTCACGACTTTTCATTAATATTATTAATATGTAGTAAATAAACGCACAGCTTCTGGCTTACGGTTTTATTATTAGGAATTTATTTATTTTATTTACATATAACATAATTTATTGTATCTAGTTATTATATTCATAAATTTATAACAACAGGAATCAAAATTTTCATATTAAAATATTGATTTTAATTAGCTGACGTAGACCAGTTCAACATTTTATACGACTTAAAGTAATAAGGCATTCTCTGACTGATGTACTCGTATATGTAAACAAAAAAATATGGTACTTTTAACATATTGTAATATAAATATAATTAATTAACACATTTTTTGCATTTTGCAGCATTTAGGCTTGATCAATTTCTTTCCTTTCCTGCTATGGTTGCCTCCGTTCAAGAAGAACCTGTCGATTCTCTACAAATACAAGATGGAGTTCCATCAGCTGACGCGACCCCTCATCTCGCAGCACAACGAGTCACTGGACATGTTCAATCCACGCGACCTCATCGACGCCTATCTCATCCAGATGCGCAAGCAAGACAGCAGTGGCAAAGCAGGATATTTTTCAGGTGAAGAGCAATATAGTATATACCGGGTGTCCCAAAAATGACTGATGGATTTTGAAAATCAATAAAAAAAAAAAAAAACGGAATGCGATAGATATGTATCGTTTGCAGCCTTATGCTTAGGAAATCAGGGAAT
>JAHWFO010001074.1:10383173-10417380 GCA_023313115.1 Rhysida immarginata
TTGTAAGTAAACGGAGCTGCGGGGACCCCATGTTCATATGACAAAAAGTATTTCTAAGGACCTCTTCTATCATCTCCCAAAAAATCTGTACTCAATTCAAAAACACCCTGTATAGAAGCCAAACGTTGGAGACTCTTCCTAAAAGAATTCCGTACAGATGTTAACTTTCTTCGATGATCTCATGCCCAGACGGTAAACAAGCTCTCATAGTCAGATGTGGCGATAAATTGAAAATTTTATAAATTAAATGGGACAATGTTAGTTCCTTTAAATTTTTATAAATACGGACAATGAAATTGATAATAATGAATGTGAGATACGAAAATAAAATATAATTGAAAATTAAATGGAACTAAATATTTACGAACGTTTTCGTAGACAGTCAAGTCTCATCATCAGTTATTTTATTAGGGAATTTAAGTGATGAAGATGTTTCTTAATTGTTGGTGTTTATTTAAAATCTAGTAAAAGCCTCCTACGTTTGGATCTACAAGAAGTCATTGTGAGTTTTTACATCCGAGTAGTCAAATTTATTTTCATTCCATTTGTACATTTTTATTATATGGAAAATATCATATCATCATTTTAGATTAGTCTACTTTCCATTTTCAACTTAAGTATCGATTAGATGTTTTCTTGGACCTTCCTTTTCGGGGTTTCACTGTTGTGGCACGTTCTTCTCTCAGGATTTTCGAGATTGTCGAAAGACTTCGTCTTATTTTTCTTGCAATTTCACCTTGAGTATTACCCGTAGGTTTTAACTTCCATACTTCAGCAATTTCATCAATCGCCACTTGTTTTTAGTCTTTCAAAGTTCAGTAAACAAGTTGTATAAGCTCCAGCCACCAAAATTCTTTAAGCAAGATCAAATTAAATTGATTTGGAACGCAATGATTACTATTTAGAGGGATTTTCCATACTTAAGTCGTGGGACGAAAGTATGCTTTAAGATTTATTTGCGTATGGAATTTTTTTTTCACAAATAACAATTCAGCAAATATGAAATATTAAAGTACATACCTTTTCGATTTATCCAAGTAATTAGAAAGTTATCAACGAAAACAATTTTTTTCAAAACTTATGACGCGGACCTTATCAACTGACATGAACCCTTTATAAACTCGTCACAATTAAAGGTTATAAAACGTTGAATAACTATCCTTTAATGGGTTCTGGTTGGTTTTCAAATTCTAAATACGCGCTATTAGGTGTTTGCGTTCTATTGCCCAAACTATTTCTTGTGAAGTTAGATTGGCTATTAGCCTTATTTATTTTATAATTTTGGGTTTCAATTATGCATTCATTTCTTTAAAAGATTAACATGGAGCCCTGATGGCCACTTTTAGAATTTTCTTCCATTTTTTCGTAACATTAAAGTAATAAGTTCAATTGAATAGATCTCTATGGGTTTGTTTCTTAATGGTTGCGAATATTTTGGGTTATGAAATACATTTAACTCATTATAGCCATTTAAAAACTATTATTTCGAAAAGTATCATTTGATTTATTCCATCTACAGTCAATCCATCTCTACCGTTAGAAGGAAAACTTCTTTGATTATAAAAATAGCATAGAAGAACATTCAAGACTTTCGCCTTTAAATTTTCGCTGCTCTCATTGACCTCTACTGCGTTTCCTCACTCACATTGAAATTTTGTAGGTTATTTTTTTTGGTTTTCTAACAAGTATTACTTTTTTTGGCTCTAGTAACCTTGAACTTGTGCTTGGATGAGGGCACAGAACTCAGTTCAAATTAATAAAGGAGAAAGTAAAGTGAATAAAAAAAACCGTTTTAAGCGTGAACAACGAGTTATATTTTTGATCCAGTCATAAGAAGATATGAACTTGGCCTGGTTAAAATATCAAAACGGGCTAGTCGAACATCATCTTGCTGTTCAGAGCAGTTCCTACCGGTTTTAGTGAAAACTGTGAAAAGTAAATTCCGATATCCTTTGGAGTTCAACCTTTCCCTTTCAAGTGTTGAGAACGAGTTAAAGAATGAATATTTAAAATTACAAGAATTTAGAGCTCAGTTCCGCGAAATCAAAACAATTATTGGGGAAAAAATTGTGATAAGAAAATATTAATAATAATAAATATAAAGTATTCTGAAAATAATTTCTCAAATTTATAAATGAAAATAATAATAAAACAGAAAATATCTACTAGTCATTTTTAAAAACTTGCATTTAAAAACAACTTCTCCTTTAAAAGATGATTACATTTACACATTAATCGCCCAGGGTTTTTTTTTATGCTTATCGGTTGCGAGTTAATTGAATGACCAGTGTTTCCTAAACAAGAATAAAAATTGTTTAAAGATTAACATCATTCCCGTTTAAAAAAATAAATTGCTTGTTTATTTGAAGAAACTGCGAAATCATTCCTCCAATATATTTGTGTATTCAAATATTGAGAACAATTGAAAATTAAATATAATAATTCTAGGAATAATTGTGACCCCTTTATTTAATTTATGAACACTAGTTCACCCCTCCTTTAAAAAATAAATTACTGTTTGAATTAAACCACCTTCTAAGAAGTTAGTACCCCAATTAGTTTATGTATTCGAACATTGAAAATAATTTGAATATTAAATACTATAATTTTTGGAAAACTTGTGACCCCTATATTTAATTTACCAAATAGGTATTAATATTTAATATTAAGAATACTGGGCCATTCAGTGTCAATTCAACACACTGATTTTACATCACCATCTTAGATTTGAATTAAGTTTGTCACACAGACAGTGTTCATAAAGGCATAGAAAAATACCAAATTTTATTCAAAAATATCAACCCGTTTTGAAAATATAGCCCTGCAAAAGTTCAAAAAAATCAGCCAAAAAACCTTGACAGAACAATTTTCAAAATGACCTAGAAGCTTTCCTAATTAAGCTAGAGAGTTGTGGTAGGTGCTATTTTACACAAATTTTCAAGACCTTTTTAATGATATACAACACAATTAGGGTTTATAATAATTTGTTTTAATTAAATTTAAATTTAAAATTTTTAAAACGCACCGCTTCAAAAATTTTCAAAAAATTTAATGAACGGATATTTATAAGAGAAAAGGACGAGACACAAAAACGACACACAAAAACGAGACACAAAAACACAATAACTTCAGGATAATTCTCTAATATTCTTATTGCCTTTAGAGAATTATCCTTTTTGCTTTGATAAAGGATAGTCTCTATCCGAAACGACAGCTTTTTATTTGATTTTATATTTCTAGTCTTATTTTGATTTTACTTATTATTTATTAATTATTTTGTTAATTGTTAATTATTATTTTATTTTTCATTTTTATTTAATAACTATTATTCAAAAAAATTTAAATAATACTTTATAAAATACCGAAATGATTATGTAAGTTTAAAAGTGGAATCATGATGGGTTCATGTTAAAATATTTTATTGGATACGGCATTGCTGGCTAAAAAACACAATTACATATTAGAACATGGTCCAAGTCTTAGGAAATAAAAAAAAAAAGTAAAAAATTAATCATTTGTTTAAGATATGAAATTAATTACATCTGTCTTGTACGATTATGAAGTAAATAATTACCAGATCATGTATTTATTGCCAGAAGTTCTAGTGTTTTAACTCGATCAATACGAAGAAAAAAAATACTTGAATTAAAAATTTTAAAAATGGAATTTAATTTTTTTTTAATTCTTTGTATTTAATTTTGTTCTCAAGATAAGTTGCGTTCTCGTTCATTTTGTAGATCAAATCGAGTAATTTTAAGGTAGGATTAATATTTATAATTACTATTTACACTTATTCACCAAAAGTGAGACAGATCTTGCTGCTTCCATTCTCGGAATGCAGCTGCACAGGACTCCTTTGATATCACACAATCATTGTAAGCAAAACTAGCTGCAGAAATGGCAGCACGCCGAGAGCTATTCGCACTTGAACGGGGGATGATTGTTGGTCCCAGACGGAAGGGTGCCTCAAGACGTCTATGTGTACGCTTCGAGACTTATAACAATGCGAAAGATTTGTGGCGTTAACGCTTACGTTTGGTATAAAAGAGCCTTCATGCTCGCTCATCTACAGCTGATTGATTTTTTAGTGTTGTTGAGTTAATTTGCTCGAATGGTTAAACGAGAGGAACTTAACGACTTTAAGAGAGAAGTAATTATCAGGTGTCACATTGCATGTATGTCTATTCGTGAAATTTCGGGAAAATTATCGCAGCCACAACCGACGGGCGTTACAGGGCGAGGTTCATAAAAACCGCAAGAAACCACTCTAGGTCATCAATAGGAGTTCCAATAGGCAGCAGGAGTCATGTGCATTGCAACACTTTGTGGAAGGAATTGCACAAGCAAATCGTCTAGCCAAACAACAAGGCTGCCAGACTCCAGTGGTGTATGGAACGTCGACATTGGAATGTCGAAGAGTTGAATAGCATTTTGTGGAGTGACGAATTACGCTAGACTCTTTTCTAGTCGGATGGGCGTGTCTAGGAGAGCGCTTTTTACCTGAGTGAATCATTCCAAGTGAAGTTTGGTCGTGGTGGAGTCATGGGTGGGGGTGTATTTCATGGTATGGACTGAGATCCTTGCATGTGGTTGAAGCTACAAGGACATTTTGGACAATCGGATGCTTCCTACGCTATAGGAATTTATTTTTGTTAACGAGGACTGTTACTTTCAGGATGGTAATGCGCCATGTTATGTTTCGGCGGCGTCCCAAAGGCAGAGGCACACAGACATGAATGACAATCGCCTTCTGTGACCCTCACAGAACCCTGACCTTAACCCAATCAAACTTTTATGTGACGAGTTAGAGTGTTGTGTGAGGTCCAGGAAGCCACGTCCGAAATACATAATTGACATGGCAAGGTTCTTGCAGAAGAATGTGCCCGAATACCGAAAGCTGTTTATCAGCCCAGAAGGGTAGCTGATGTAATCTCAGCAAGCGACGGTCCATCAAGATATTAAATAAAATATCACTTTTCTCATACTGATACAGGGTGATTCTGAAAAAGTGTGTATAACTGTAAGCAATGGCAGAGGTGACCAGAATGAACATTTTCTTTTAATACAATGCGAGTCCGAATTTGAACGCTAACTGAGATATGAACAGAAATAAAAATGCCGCCACCAAGATCAAGAAGTTAATAACTCAGGTTCTGCAATGCCTAGAATAATGAATTTTGGAGGAATAATAGGGCGCATAAAACTCTGTATACCGTTAACGTTTGATCGAATTCCAACGAGTAGTTTCCGAGTTACGCACTCAACGTCGTAACACGTGCTGGTTAGTACTCGCATGTCAGCACTGTTACGATTTTGATTGCGTAACTCGGAAACTACTCGTTGGAATACAGTCAAATTTTAACGGTATACAGAGTTTTATGTAATCTATTATTCCTCCGAAATTCATTATTCTAGGCATTGCAGAACCTGAGTTATTAACCTGTTGATCTTGGTGGCGGCATTTTTATTTCTATTCATATCTCAATTAGCGTTCAAATTCGGACCTACATTGTATTAAAAGAAAATGTTCATTCTGGTCACCTCTGTCATTGCTTACAGTTGCACACATTTTTTCAGAATCATCCTGTATACTGTCCATTCCATTATTGTTGGGTAGTGTATGTAGATTTACATTTTAATCCCATCTCCAATATTTAATAATTCGATTAAGGTGAGTATTAAGACGCTTATCCAAATTTATTAATAAAATCTCTAGCTTAATTTATATTTTACATATAATTGATTTTAATTTTGAAATTTGGTTTTCAGGTACTTTATCCAGTTACATAACCTAAAGAAGGCTTTATACAGAATTTTTATCTTTTCTTCATATTTCACAAGATAAATTATTTCTAGCTTCTCTTTATATAATTACTTATCCTTCGAGATATAATATTATTAGATTGATTGCTTAATACAGATTATACAGAAATAATGACTTTCATTTGCGGTTTATTCTAAATGATTTTGTTGTTATTTTAAATCGATTACATGCATGGATTTACTTTGTAGGGCTTCTAAGTTTTTTAATAATTTATTATGAAGAGAGCATAAAATTTATCATTTATTACTTTCATCTTTTTTAATATTAAAGTGTGACAGTTAAAACGCAACCCAATTTATTAAAACTTATTCTTATTTAAAAATTATATTAGAGAGTATCTAAGAAGTTTGTAAAATTAAAGAAATTGGAGCACAAAATAATTCCTCGAAGCATATGGAAGTCCCGAGTTTTAATAGCATGATATGCTGATTGGATCAAATAATTCCTTTAATAGATAGCGAATCTGGATATCTATTGGGAAATATATGTTAACAGCTAACCTAATCTAATCGGCCTCGGTGACTCAGTGGTTGCGTGATCGCCTCTGGTACGCGGGTTCGATCCTGGCCGAGGACGACGAGGATTTTTCAGAGGGAAATCCTGAGATCACGCACTTCTTTCGGAAGGGAAGTAAAGCCGTTGATACCGTGTAGTCGTTTGCCGGCTGCACGTTACAGAACCCTTGAGAGGCAAAATTTGTGGCCCTTATAACGCCGTCCTGAAATGACCATAGCAGTTGAAAAGGACGTTAATACAAAACAAAACAAACAATAACCTAATCTAACCTGGCCATGCATTTCTATCTAGCTAGCAACGACTCTTTCATCGCTGCAGTGTTAATTTATCAAACATGGCGGATATCTATCTGCAGGAGAATAATAATCCACTAGTGTTAACATAATTTTGACTAACCTTGTATTCATTTTTCTCTTTTTAATGAATAGCTTAGAGTTAAGCAAAACACACATATACAGGGTGATCCAAAAATAATACGAATGCAGAAACGATTAATATTAAGTCGGATTTTTTCCCAGGAAAAAAATTCATACTAGAATTGTTCGGTTTTTGACCAACAGATGGTGATGTCAGGTCACAGACATCAGTTTACGCACATTTTCAGACGGTAAGACGCCGAATTAACTATCGAATTAGAAATGTTCAATGTGCTGTCCGTCATTCAGAAACTCAGCCTTTTTAAACAATCTGAAAATGTGCAAAAACTGATGTCTGTTAAAGCTCTAGATACCCAAAGTACGACAATTAACTTTCCCAATGCTAGCTAGAGAATACTGGTTGTTGATTGGTTGGTTTGAGATCACATGAGTTTGTCAGCTATTTTTGGCCCAAACACTCATAGTGGAAAGTGGAAAGTGCAGTTTAGACTCATTTTTAAACGAAGTATTCGTTGATTAATACAATTTTTTTAAACTCGAACATAGAAATTTGGATGGATAACTGAGTTAAATCGGCTTCAGGAAACTTTAAGCTTTTCTCGTTATCTGGAAGCATTTAAAAACTTAAATTTGAAACGGTTAAAAAGCAAAAGCACAGGTTAAAAATTGATTTCAAATCGGAAAATAAAGTAAATATAAAAGATAACACTATTTAAGCACACTTTAAAAACTCCACTAAAAAAGTTTAAAAATAATTGTTTTGGTGCCTCATTTAAAATTAAAAAATTTAGGTGTAGCCTAATTCAGTATTTTTATACGAACGGAGGGAGCATAGTGAAAAACTCAATTCATCATGCACTTAATATCAAAATAAATATTTGCATTCACAATAACATCATAGAAATGATCATATAGTTTACATATTTAAAATTTATGCATAAAATATAATTTTACCTTTTTTAATTTTATGAATTTCTATTTAAATGAGAGGCACCAAAAGGCTCTTTACTTAAGTACACCTTTTTAAAGTTTTTTGTTGAAAAAAGCTTGTTTTTTTAAATACGTTTTTATTTATGCTAAATTAAGTATCATTCATCATTAACAGGATACAATGTTTACTTGAATGTATAGTTTGATATTGAATAAACGAAAATTCGCTGTTTGTTTGAAACAAAAGTTTAGTAAATTTTAACTCTTATAGATTTTAACTCAAGCTTTTGGCTAATTTACACCTCACCATTATAAACCTTAATAATTAATGAATTTTAAAATCCATTTCATGTGTAGGTTTTTTATAAATTTTTTATCAAATTAATTTTTATATTTATATCAAAAACTTATATTTATTATTTCCTAGTTTTATTATAATGTAATATTATAATTATATATGTAATAAATGTAATGCGAACGGCTAAATTGAAGTTATTAACTGAATAATTTCATGAATTTATTCCAAGTTTATAATTTCCTGGTTCCAAGTTAAGTTATGTTTTCAACCCCAAAGTAAATATTGTAAATTTAATCTTTTAAAAATTATGTCTAAATTATTATCAGGTTAATGTCAAAATTGTTATTAGTCCAAACTTAAAAATTATTTCAGTTTAAAAATTATTGGTGTACACTAATAAGAAATTTTTAATTCATTTTTGAATTTTTATTAAACCTGTCATTTTGTGATTTTTCTTGTTTTAGTTTTTTTTTATTAATTAATTTGTTGAAGTTTTTAAAATTCATGAAATTATTCAATTAATTCACTTTAACGTATCACTGTAATTTGTAATGAACTTTATAAAATTAAGTTTTGCTAAAATTTATAAAAAACCTACACCTGCAATGTCTTTTAAAATTATTAATTATTAAGATTTATTATGTTAAAGTGTAAACCAAACAAACACTTGATTAGTCAACATTAAATTACCTCAACCTTACTGTTTTATATATATGGAGAAAATTTTAATTGAAAACAAAATATAAAGGAAAAACAGTAGTTACAAAATATATTGTTAGCCAGTTATACACTCCCAGACAAAAATATGGAGATTTTTGAAAAATATGAAAGGTTCATCTGAAAAAACATTTTCTATATTTTAGTTTCTTCTCTATACACAAAACATTTTATGTACTTCAAACAATTTCTTTCAACAAAACATACAGAAAAACAAACACTATTGAAGCCAAAGTTTGGAGATTTGTCTATGCTGGGACATAAATTTGGAGATTCATTGTTTAGTATTTGGTCCAGGCGCCTTTAGCATTAATAACTGCTTGCACACATTGTCTCATAGACTCTATGAGACACTGACAATCATCTCTCGATATTTCACACAAGACATGGGACACAGTTTTGAATAAATCCTTGTTTGTTAGAATTTTACATATGGCAACGTTTCGCTTCATTTTACCCCAAATTGTCTCTGCAGGATTAAGGTCAGGACTATTTCCTGGCCATTTTAGAAGGTGAATATTTTGTTCTTCCAACCAGTTCTGTGTCGCGTTTGCTCTGCGACAAGGTATATTATAAAGTTACCATCAGGAAAGTAAAAAAGCAGTATCTGGTATCAGATGATCAGCCATTATTTCCGTGTAATCGGAACTGCTGACGTTTCCTTTGACAAAAGCTAAACTTCCGGTCCCATATGCATTTATTGTTCCATAAGCTATGATGCTTGGTAGAAATTTGATTCTATATGGTACACATCTAAAGTCCAGCTTTTCTTGTTTCTTGCGCACAACTTTTTGTTTACCATCATTCAGTGGCTAAATCTAGATTCATCACTGAATATGACTTTTTTGCTATTGTTCTATAGTCCATGTTGAGTGTTCACGTGCGCACTCTAGTCGCTTTTTCTTCATTCGTTTAGTTAGGCTTTTTTGTTGCAGAAGGAAAAGAATAACCTCTCTCTTTCAAACGCCATATTGTTGTCTTTGCCGAAACTTCTTTCTTGCTGATTGGATTCCATTTGGCAGTAATTTCTCTTGCTGTTTGAAAGCGTGATTCTCTGACAATACCTTTTAGATGTATATTTTCGGCTTTACTTGTGATGCGTTTTCTGCCGCACCTTTGCTTCACAGTGCAACTTCCAATTTTCTTATATTTTACAATAACCTTGCTTACAATTTTGTAGTTAAGTTGAGATCTTTTGCTATTTTAATTTGTTTTTTCTTTTTCTTGCCATTTCTTAATAATTAAGTCATGAATAGATTGAGGGATCTGTTTTGTAGGAGGCTTATTGAAAATTTAAGAAAATAAATTCAGCACATCCCTAAATTGTAATGAGTCAACCCATCTTAGATTAATTTACATAATCATGACGTCTATAGTTAAATTTCTGCAACTAGAAACTTCAAATGTTAACGTTTTTAATAAAATCTCCAAACTTATGTCTCAGTATAATTAAATCTCCAAACTTTTGACTTCAATGCAGTTGTTGTTTTTCTTGTTTTTTGTTCAATAAAATTAGTTATTAGTCTAAAAATTGTATGTGTACTTAATAAGATGGTATATATCAAGTGTACATCGCTGTGTAATGCATAGTCCAATTCTTTTTTATTTTAATAGCACTTATCTGAGATGAATGTTTTAAATTTTCAAAAATCTCCATATTTTTGTCTGGGGGTGTATTTCCAGACGATAATAATGAGAAAGTTTTAAAAAAAATTGCGTTTTAGTCATATTTTAAAGATACCGTAACTATAATGATAAGGTGAAAAGGGCCAAAAATGACGGACTGTATAGCAGACGGCAAAGTTTGCCGTACTTTGGTTATCTAGAGTTTTAATGTCCGTAACCTGACAACGCCATCTATTGGTCAAAAACCGAAAAATTCTAGCATTAATTTTTTTTCCTGGAAAAAAATCCGACTTCATTTCAATCGTTTCTGTTCAAACAGAATCTTTTTATCTGCAATTATTGAGTTCCTGACTTTTGGGTCACTATGTATTTATATATGCAAGGTGTGACCAATAAGTAGGGTGAATGATTGAGTAGGTCTCACATAGAAACTGTTTGCAATTCTTCTAAATAGTCCCCGTCGTACACTATGCACCTCTGACGAGGTACACTATCAACCCAAAAGTAATCGGAAATTTTCGATTTTATACGTTTTGTCGAATATCTAGAAGATACTTGACGAATTATTCTAAAACTTCAGGGGTGTAAAGAGAATGTTACACCTCATATATTTCAGAGAAGGGTTTATCCCGAAGGCAAATAGGGGGCCAGCAACAAATTGAACAAAAAAAATAATATTTGGGATCTCCCTGTGAAAAATAATGCTTGAAATGCGTTGAAGCTGTATCATATGATTTGGAGGCTTCTTTTACTTATCTGTGTTCATTTGTATAACAATAGCACGTATATTCATGGAGTTATAAAAAAATCGAAATGTTTTCGTAAGTTTTTTGTTTATATCATGCCGAGCTTTCAACTCAATGCAATGCCATTTTAAAGAAACTTAACAATCTACAGTAGAGAAAACAACCTGCAATCAGAATATAAAAATATTAAATATTTCATGTAATATGAGCATTTTTACTAAATAATGTTTAAATGCGCATGCGCAAGATTTACCGAAATGTATTTTGCATAATTTCTTAGCCAAATGTATAGAGCTACTCTTATAAAAAGCCCAAGCAAATATCGTGAAAATTCAGCAAGATATCCCCGATAGAATGAGTTGAATTTCAGTTGCTCTCAAAAATAATCAAAACGATAAGGGGTTGCTCTCCAAATTTTTATTTTTGGATCGGACACCAGTATCAACTTCTCCTTAAGCTGATATGAAGCCAATATGAAGTCAATTTGCCTTAATATCGTAAGGAGAAGAAGTTGATACGGGTGTCCGGTCCAAAAATAAAAATGTGGGGAGAATCCCTTATCGTTTTATTGATCTTTGAGAGAAACTGAAATTCAACTCATTCTATCGGCGATATCTTTCTGAATTTTCACGCAATTTGCTTGGGCTTTTTATAAGAGTAACTCTATACATTTGGTTAATAAATTATGCAAAAGACATGTTGGTAACCCTTGCGCATGCGCAGTTAAACATTATTTAGTAAAAATGCTCATATTACATGAAATATTTAATATTTTTATTTTCTGATTGCCGGGTTTTGTCTCTACTGTAGTTTATCAAGTTTCCTGAAAATGGCATTGCACTAGGTTGAAAACCCTGCATGTCATATACGAAAAACTTACGAAAACATTTCGACTTTTTTTTAAAGGAACCTTTATATCTCTATGAATATACGTGCTATTCTCATCCAAATGAAGACAGATAGGTAAAAGACGCCTGATAATCATATGCTACAGCTACAACGCATTTCAAGCATTATTTTTATCATGTTGATACCAAACATTATTTTTTTGGTCACTTTGTTGCTGGTCCCCTATTCGCCTTCGGGACAAAACCTTCGCTGAAATCTATGAGGTGGAACATGCTCTTTACACCCCTGAAGTTTCAGGATAATTCGTCAAGTATTTTCTAGATATTCCACAAAAAGTCTAAAATTGAAAGTGCCCGATTACTTTTGGGTAGATAGTGTCTGTACAAATCGTCGAAAGCTCTTGAAAACTCCTCCACTGGTACAGCTTTCAATTCCGGTGTCACGACAGCTTGAATGTGCTTAATGTCTGTAAATCTTTTCCCTTTAGAGCCAGTTTAAGTTTAGGAAAAGGAAAAAGTCCGGTGGTGACAGGCCTGGGGAATACGGTTGGTACGACAGTCAGTAACGCGATGTTGAGCCAGAAACCGCTTTGAATGCGTAGCGCTATGCGGTCGTGCATTATCGTGTAAGAGAAATCAAGAGCAAGATTGCTTCAGATGTGGCCGTACACGACGAATACGAGCCAAGAGTCGTTTGAACACCTCGCAGTAAAACTCACCGTTGACAGCTTGACATGCAGAAAGAAATTCCTTGTGGAGTATCCCTTGACAGTCAAAAAAAAAAAAAGGTGATCAATAGTTTCTTTACCCATGACTTTTCAAAACGAAATATTTTCCGTTTTGGGGAGTTGGGTCCGCACCACAGCATTGCATGACTTTCGCCTGCTGATTTACCCACTTTGTACAACTCAAATTGATTCTCTGCTCTATGACATGCAAAAAAACTACCGCACAGACAACTGAATAATAATAAATCGATAATAAATTTATCAATACTCACAGACGCACGAACCACGCGCTACTGTTAACTGAATATTACGGAACACGACGAAACTGGTGGTTCACCCTACTTATTGGTCACACCTTGTACAAAATAATGATATATGAAGAGTATTTATTAGAATGATATTAAATATAAAACTTTCTTATTTGACTGCTCAACAGAACCTCAACTGCTCCATTTACTGGGAGATCTGTACGGTGCTGGTCTCGGGACCACTACCACAACTCTCTCTTGGTTTTTCTTAGCAATGATGAAGTATCCAGAAATTCAAATCAAAGTAAGATACTGATATTTTAAGGAGATTTTACTGTAAATTAAATTCACGTTCTCGTATTGTAATGTAAATTGAAAGTCAATATTTTGCTGGAATTAATTTTAATAATCTTAAAATTTTGGATCTTTAAAATATCTGCATTAATAACAACTTCGAATTCTTATACTTTAAAAAAGACACTTTTATATTTTAATTAATGAAAACGTTATCTTAATCAACAATATCCTAACAGAATTCAATACAATTTTATACGCAAGTAAAATGCGTAAAATTTATCTCTTCTTCTTCTCCTCTAATCTTCGCTGAAACTTAAATATATCTCATTAGATCAAAGCTTTGACGTTGCTGTAAGCATCGAGAAATATTCGGCGACTAATTCGTAAATTTCTAAGAAAAAGCATCAAAATAAAAGTTTTGCATTAAAATTTTTATTTCATATGTAGGTTTTTATTTCGGAGAACGGGATGGTGGTGAAAATAATTACAGATTGGGGATTGTAGTGGAGGTTCAAGCCCTTTCCAGGATTTTATGTGGGAAAATATCCGCATGATATTTTCTGTTATATATTTCATAATTTTATACTTTTTATTTTTAATCCTCTACAAATGGAGGGAGATAATTAGGTTATTCGCCCTTGCATTATTAGCAGACAGTTTGGCGCCCCTGTGCGATAAAGAACCTGGACACCCACTTGTGCTGGCCCTGGGCGGAAATTATTAATTCGTCTGCGGTATTACAGTTAGAGTCAGAAGATAGGAGTTCAGAGTCTGAGGTATCTTTGGAAGCCTCCATTACCATGTAAAAACTCGGTTTAAAAATAATTTAAATCAATTTTAATCTTTTGATAGTTTCGCCATCTGTTGAGAAAATACGGATGCTCTCTGAACTATTAAGCATAGATTAATTATACATATATTTTTTTTTGTAATAAGTAATCTCTGCAATTTACAACAAAATAAAAATGAAAAGCTGAACGCAATAAATATTTATTGCAAATGTTTATTTTCAGGGAAGTAAAGGTGAACAGGCATTGTAGGACATTAAATCCATCTCCTTTGTTTAAAATGAACAAATCTTTGGATTGTGGAATTAAGAATAACAAATTGCCACTTAACAAGTCTCGGTTCAACAAATTTATTCAACAATCTATTAATTTTTAATATAGGGATTTTTAATTAAAATATCTCTATTTACTGTGCATAAAACTAATGTAGTATTTTTTAGATTGAATTTATTGAAATTTCCTTTAATTAGTTTAATATGTACGCATCTTCTCGGCAATTTCAACAACCCGTTTTCTTAATAACTTGTTGAGGATTGTCATCAATGTTTTCATTTCTGTAATAAATTCCCAGAGTCTTTAACGAAAAAATCCTTTATTCTTAAAAAAAATCCTTTGCCACAAATTGTATTTGCAAAAGGATTTGTTGATTCATATTACTCATTCAGAAGCATTGCAACAAGGAAAAGAAAAACTGCTGTAGGTAGCCCGTGATACTGTTTCGAGATAAGAAATTAACTAAGGAAAACTAAAATAGTTATGGGCGTAAGCAGTATTTATATAAGGGGCGGGAAGGAGGAGAGCAGAACAAATACATTTGTGAGAAAATCAATCCACAAATATATTTGTGAGAAAATCGTTCACCAAATTCCACCTCCATGTTTGGCCCCCCCCCCCCCCCTTGGTTACGTCCAAGAGTATATTAAAGTTGTAATCTTTGTAGAGTTGCTGTTTTAGATCTGAAAAGAAGAAGTAAGTGTTTGCTAAGAGCATATAATTTTCATCTTACAAGAGAAAATGACCAATGTAAAGGGTGTCCCAAAATGAGCTGACATTTTAATTTTTTAATAAAACACGTTTTTCATTGGAAAATTTATAATATTTTTGCTTTATTAGAAACTAAAAACATAATACAAAACATTTGACAAATGACCGCCCCGGCCTTGGTAGCACAAATTCATTCTTTTGAGGAAATTTTCCATAACATATTGACATAATTGCTGGAAAATTTCGGCAATGTTGTTTCGAATTTCATCTTTGAGGTCTTCAATAGTTTGTGGTTTATTGACGTACTCTTTATCCTTAAGATAACCCTAGAGAAAGAAGTTTAACGGTACCAAGTCACATGACCTTGGCGGCAATTCACATCATCTCGCTGCGAACAGTTTTCGTAAAATTTTCACCATTTTTGAAGTGAATTTTTACAATTTCTACTCATTGTTCCATTGTGTAGTTTTGCAAATTTAACCTCAATGTTCAATTTTAAAAAATATATAATTATATATAAAAATCTCTGCTCTGGTTGTACCATGGAGTAAAACGGCAAGTTATTACTCCATGGTTGTACCACGAAAAAAATGGCGGCAAATTCAAAATGTCAGTTCATTTTGGGACCCTTTAGCTACGCAATGGGAAACTTACACTTACATTTGAAATTTAATTTTTAAATAAAATAATAAAGCTATATCAATATATGATTTCAAAAATGGATAGACGTTTTAATTAATTAAATTTGGATGGACGCTTCAATTAATTAAAATAAAACAACAACAAATTAATTAAATTTAAACAAACACGTTGATTAAAATTTTTCTTCTGCGTGAATTAATATAAGTATAATTTTTGAAATCAATATAACTGATGATTTGGTTTGAGTTACTGTTTTACATTTTATAGAATATAAAAAGCATTATTTTTTTATTTAATTGCGATATTTTATAATTTTTTTGGTTCACATGAATTCCGATAATCCCTATCCTGTATGGAAGATAGCATGTCAAACATTTTCAAGATTTTGAATGGAAGCACTTCCTGTTTTCTCCTTTTACACCTTTAATTCAAAATTTACACATTTATTGAATATTTCAACGAAAACAGGTTCCTTTCAAACTTTTTCCTGTTCAGTAAATGAAATAATCTATATTCAAATTTTTTGCGACTAAGAAAATTAGAAACAGGATTTATTAATTTTTTTGAAAGATACACATATTTTTCCCACTTTTCTGTCATGATCAATAACATAAATTTACTGTAATTTAATACTCTCACTATATTTGCTTTTAACTATAAACTATTAGACTATGTTTTAATATTTAGATGTTGAAACTACATCCAATAACCCAAAATTTCCTAATTTTTTTAAATTTTTATATATATCAAAACTTTCTTATAGGGTCTTTTTTTCTCTCCCCCCCACCCCAATAAAATTTTTTCGTCAGTTGAAAAAAATATGTCGAAAAAAATTTTTTCCTTCCGATTTGTTAAGCCGTTACGTTTGGAAGGAAAAAATTTTTTGATCCATTATTCTTAAATATTTAACGTAAATAAAGGTCACTATAATAATGTACAAAATAGTAACCAAAAAATATACTCATCGTCAAAAAAAAGTTGCACCCAAAAGTGATGACTCCTTCTGGGTACAACTTTTTTTTTGACGATGAGTATAATCAGAATCACGAGATAATGGGAATAGAATTGTATTAAACAAAACAAAAGTTTCATAGGTTAACTGTAAATGGTAAACTGCTGGAATTATTTCCCAAAGGTTCAGGAAGAATTAGACAACGTTATTGGTCGTGAAAGAAAACCTTGTTTGAACGACATTCCCAATCTTCCTTACACGGAGGCAGTATTGATGGAGACACAGCGCTTCGCCACAATTCTGCCGACAGGTCAGAAAATTAATTAAGATCATAAAAATGAAATGTAAATGTTCTTAAAATTTGATTTCACTTGCCTGGTTGATTTATTATAGAGACAATTATCTTTCATCTTTAGGTGTATCACATGCCACTACTCAAGACACCCATTTGTTAGGTTACTTTATTCCCAAGGGGACAGCGGTGAGCGGTCTTTTCTGGTCCTTTCATCATGATCCCAGATTTTGGAAGAACCCCAATGCCTTCGATCCAACTCATTTTCTAAAAGAAGATGGCTCTATTTATAAACCAGAATATTTCATGCCTTTCTCAATTGGTGAGTACTAACATAAGACCATAAGTTGAGAAGTAGTACTTCTTATTTATTGTAGATAATAGAAAGAGATGTGTAATTAATACCTAAGTATGTAACTTCTTATCTCTCAAGCCTTTCATTTATATTTTTTTCTTTCCCTGAACATAATCGTTATCATGATAACAACTAATTTGCATTACCAACAGGCTGTTTCACAAATATCCAAGAATGAATGGTGAATTTAACTTTGTATTTATTTTAACTTGACTTTCGACGTAGTATAATATTATTGCAGTAATTCTTCAAGTCTGAGAAAGAGATGAAAATGTCAAGTTGACAGAATATTACGACAGTAATTGTAACATAGTGGCTGAACATACTACATCTAATTACTGCGTTTCTCTGTTTGTGACGAGTTCATCAGAAATCTCTCAAAATGAAGGTTAAAATATTTTACTGATGAATTTAAGATACTTTTCTTTAAATAAAAGTGATTATATCTAATTGAGATATAGCCGATTGTGTTGCGATTAGTATGTTTTTCAAGAAATATCCCTTGAATGGCCTCGAAATCATATAGTTAAAAATTTCAGATCTAATTTGCTGCAGAAAAATAATTCACTAGAAAACTCGTCGGTGTTAATATCGGTAAACCTATAAGTTTAGGAGTCAAATAGATCTGAAATAAGAACAGTGGGCCTCCTTTCATGTACTTAAGAAGGCTGGGCTTCTTAGGTCCATCACATTTTACTTTATGAATTGCATAAACTGTTATTTTAGGTCAATGTGACGAATCTAAGAAATCTAGCCTTTTTTAGACCACGAAGTCGATATACCTTTTTATAAACTGTTACCAAATTTACTTCTCCATGGGGTTTATTTATAGATCTACTTACCCCCTCCGATCATTCGAAATCATTTGTTTGTAAAATTGTACAAATTAATTGTTTTTAGACTATCTGTATCTAGTATTATGGAACACCGATCTTTAAAGAATGATGATTCAAGCCTATGGATTGCCTTGAGTCCAAAATGGTGTCCAAAATGGTGCGTCATGTACTGAAGAATTCGAAAACTGCATTACAAAAAAAAAAAATACTTTCACTTTTTAGATATATTAAAAGTGAAGCTTATTTAGTTTATGTCTCTTTTATTGCATATATTAAGACGATGCAGATTATGTCGGTTTCTTCCGATAATTCAGGATTCTATACGGATCCTTATATTAATGCTGCCCTCTATCTAGGCAATTTCAATATGAATTTATTAACTTTAAAATTTGAAAATATATGCATAGTCGTTTCTTATTTACGTTATTTTTTTACCCTTGATAGTCTTTGAATAAAATTTTTTAGTTGATTTTGTTAATTATTGACGATTTTCCACGTAAGGTTTTGTCTTTACACGAGAGGGAGGAGGGGGGATATTTTAAAAAATACGCTGATCACTCCAAAAAGTAATACACAGCATCTTTTTGCTACTTATACTGATTCTTACGAATGAAATTCCATTTTTCCACATAATCTCCATTCTTTTCAACTGCCTTGCGACACCATGGAATTAATCCTGCGCAATAACACTCTGAACAGTGCGTCTGAACCATTGTTTGGCAACTGTCACTACAATGAAATGACGAATATGAAGACAAAATATCTAGATTGTGAACCCCTTTGTTGAACACAAGAGCTATCTCTTCCCCATGGAGAAAGCCTCCATGAAGTATCTTCTGAGGTATTTTACAAGAACTAGCAATGAGATTTCTTCTTCGTTTTTCACTGCATGTCCTTCTGAAACTGTATTTTTGACATGAGTGAACTTAAATCGAAGCGAAGGAACCATCTACTACTTTCTAACTGTCTCCGTTTGGCAATCACTTCAATTCATCCAAGAATTAATAAGCTAACAGACAGAAACGTCAAGAAATGTTGCTGGCGTACCTTCAAAAACTCAATGGTTACAAAAGCTACATTAACTTATAATGTTGTGTTAAGTATTGTGATTTTACTAGTTGGGCTGAGGAAATTACATCATATTATAAGATTGTACAAGATTTCATAAGTCCAGTGATTGCTAACATAATTTAATTGTAATTTTTATTTGTCAAGTTGCTTCACCGTATATACCGATAGAAGTAAGCTAATAATTTTATGATTACGCTATAATTAATTACTAATACCTTTGTTAGTTTAAGGCATTAACGTTAAAAAATGGAAAAGTAATTACAAGTAAATTTTATGGGACCGCGCCCTCGTCTTATAAAAATAGAAATCGCCGGGCTGCAGTCTCACAGAGGTTGAGAAATACCAGAGTCCGTGGATATTGAGCTGACTTAATATCCGGAAAGTAGTTAGCATATCCTGAATTATTGTTAATTTCCTGTGGCAGTTAATGGTATATCCTGCCCATTAATTGGCACATTCTGTATTAATTATTAATATCCTCTAGCATGTCCGGAATTGTATATAAATATCCTCTGGTAGTTGGCATATCCTGTGAGAGTTGGCATATACTGAATTAAATCTGCATTTCTATTAAACTGCAGATGTCAATGTCAATAATATTCTTTCATGACAGCCCCCTTTTTTGTCTACTAATAATCCGGAATAATTTTACGTAATCTTTTTGCTAGGCACCCTATCATTCCTAAACGTTTTTATAATTTCACTTTCATATGTTTCATCCTATTACATTTTTTTCGCCGCCCCCTTATTATTTCCTATTCGTCCTCCGTCTTGTCCTATCCCAACAGTTCGTCTAATTAATCTCATTTGTTCTCTTGTTTGTCAGCCAATAACGCCTTACTATTCCCCATGCAAACTATATATAAACCCGTCCGTTAGTACTAATTTCATAACTTTTTTGCTTTGATAAAGGATAGGCTCTATCCGAAACGTCAGCTCTTTATTTGATTTTTAGTTTTATTTTGATTATACTTATTTATTCATTATTTTGTTATTTGTTAATTATTATTTTATTTTTCAGTTGTATTTATTAACTATTTATTGCATTCCAGGGTTTTTGTGTCTCGTCTTTTTCTCTTATAAATATCCATTCATTAAACTGCAGCTGAAAGGAATAAATATGGTAGATTTGTCCGGATTTCCCAGCTGGTGCTGTTCTTCTGACAAACACTCGAGTTACTCAATATATACCAAACATTAAGCTCTAGATTAGAAGTAAAGGAAAGGAAAACAAAAAATTTACTTACAGGGACTCTAAACAAATAGAGCACTAGAGATGTAACTACAGAGGTTGAGTCAAAAGTAGTGGCCGATCACCGCGCAAACTCTTAAATGGGCACCAGCCAGGAACCGCTCATTGCTAATCTTCAAAGTAGAATCCATCATGCTCGATGGTCTTCACCCAACGATTAGCCAGTTGGCGGATGCCCTCACGAAACCACTCCTCCGGTTTCTAGGCGAAAAAGTCACGCACGGCGTCTTCAATCTCACTGACCTTGGCGAAGCGCCTCCACGCAGGAAGTGCGCCATGGACCGGAAGAGATGGTAGTCGGAAGGTGTCAAGTCGGAACTGTATGCAGGATGTGGCAGAACCTCGATTTTTTCCAGCAGTTGACGACACACCTTCACCCGTTGTTGTGCTTGCGCGGGCGTCAGCTCATGGGGCATAACTCGGCAGCTCCTGTTGACCTTTCCCATGGCGTGCAGATGTCGAACCACACTCGATTGTGATGTCCCGATGTCCGCTGCTAGTTCGCGGGTGGTGCTGCCTGAGTTGGTTTCCACTTGTTGCCGTAGGACTGCGTCATCCACTTCTTTGGGTCTTCCGCTCCTTGGCGCATCTTCCAGGCCCATGTCTCCAGACGAAAAGCGGGAGAACCACCGTCGTGCTGTCCGTTCATTGGTCACACCCTGACCTTCCATCCTGCAAATTTCGGCGGCTGCTGCTCGCGCACTGGTCCCCTTTTTCCAATAGTGACGAAGAAGCCCGCATATTACCAATTTTTCTGCTATATTTTTACACTCGCTGACGCAGGTGGCACAATGTCTATGGCATTCAAATTCGCACTGACGTTTCTTCCCACTCATTTCTCTTAATAAACTGCGATATACCCTCGTGGTAAATGGTCTTCGCCCAGAATTCGTCAAATTCTAACCCCCCCTCCCGAGTCGGCCACTACTTTTGACTCAACTTCTGAACTTAAGAGTCTTAACAAAATTGGTGTACGGCCTCATCTGGTGTTCAGAAATGTAACTATTTTAGTATTAAATTTCTTCATTATGAACTAAAAAAAAATCCCACCTCTTTCTAAGCATTTCTGTTCAAACCATCACATTACTGTAAATTTAAACAGATGAAAATCAGAGAAAACAAGAAGAATATGATAGGAATTTAAACATTAGAACCTGAATCTGGACGTCATTCAATACAAATGAAAACACAAAAACTTCTTGATATACCGGTATATATTGTAATATGTTTTATATAATTGTTGATAAAATAACCGAGTGGGAAATCGATTAGATAGAGCTTTACGATGGTTTGCTAAAGAAAATTAATTTTATTTAATAATACACTGGTGTCCATAAATTAAGGGATTTGCAGACTGGAACCCTTCCGCACATCCGATCAGCACCAAACTTGGTAAGGCCGTTCTCTAGGTCATGAAAACACAATTCAATTATTAAACACAAAGGTGGCAGCACCGCTGCGGACCGAACAACATAAAAAGTGCATGGACACCCATGAAACAAAAACTTGTAGCGACCTCCCTCCGCTCTAGTTTTGTAAATTGTAGGCGACGTTTAGTACATTGTGTGGTCCCCCCGCACAGAAACACACGCAGCATAATGTGCTGGCATGCTCAAAACCAGGGTATCGGTCAATGATTGGGGATGACAATCCATTCCTGGACCAATGACGTCATAGGTCCTGCAGTGTTCGCGGAAATAGAGAGGTTAAGATGCCTTAACGTGTTGAGCCAACACCACCTAAAGACAAGGCCTGAGCACGGAAACGTCATACATTGTTCAAATGTCATAAGTAGTCATCTTTAATCGCATTTCTTCCAATGATAAGCTCGAAATTATGACTAGGTATGATGATGTAACAATATATGAAATTTCTGTGCGCAGGCCTTCTCTTTAGGTGGTGTTGGTTGAGCGCGACGCGCGTGACGAGTTGAATGACGTCAGAAAATTCGACCTTGGTGTGGCGTTAACGTCCCACGCGGTCACCACGTTGGCTTTTTTCGTGACGTTAAGCTTGCTAAGAGAGACGTATTACAAAAATCTTACACACGGAAAAAATCTTAACCTCTCTAAAATCACATCCGCCACGTCAACAACGTGTAATCAAATGACGTCATAGATTTCACGTCACGTACGTCGCGTAAAAGTATCTTAACCTCTCTCTAATGATACTCGTGCCGCAGCACGTCTTCCAAGAGCTTCCCATGTGTGTTCGATGGGGTTTAGGCCCAGAGACCGTGCTGGCCAAACCATGCGCTGGATGTCCTCATGTTCCAAGTAGGCATCCACTATGCCAGCGATGCGTACGGGACATTATCGTCCCAGCACCAAATATTCGCCCTGAAGAGACGAATATATTGTCGCAGGAGACTATCCCGCTACACCTCGCCATTTATGGCTCCCTCTGTTGAAGAATTTTAGCGGTGCACGGGAACCCATCTTTATGCCCGCCCACACACCATCATGCCGTTACCGCCATAACGGTCATGTTCAACGATGTTAGCGGAGTTGGACAGTGTCCCACGCTCTCTTCAGGTGTGAACACATCGAGAATCAGAGTCCAGATTGTATCGAGACTCATCCGGAAACATGAGTCAATTCTACTGTCGTTGTGTTCATGCTGCTGTGCCCCTGGGTCAACGAGACACACGTCATTGACGCACCTCTCCTATATACCAATTACCTGGAAACGTTAACCCCAGTAGCCACTGACAGCTCTCTGATAATTTCCCTGGATGTGCTCTGCCTGTTCCTACGGGCAGATAGAGCAAGGTAGCAAATGTCAGCGGGTGTTTCCATCCTGTCGGAAACGTATCCACAGTCTTGAAAAGACGCTAGTTAACAAGTCAGCGGCCGAGACACTTCAACCCATGACACCAACCATTAAATGGACACAATGAACCATTAGCAACAATTATCGAATGCTCAAATGCTAATGAAAAGTTAAAAAATACGTTCTTTATGGCACGTGCACAATGACCTGTGTCGCAAGGACAATGAGAAGTGTGTTCCGTCACCATTGGTGCTGCCACCTGTGTATGTAATGATGGAATGGTGTTTACAGGACCTATAGAATGCAGTGGCGGATCTAGAACTTGGTCAAGGGGGGGCGCCAACGGGGGGGGGGGGTAATCAGGTGGTTTGGCTAATATGGTATAAGTTATTAAACCCCGTCCCCAGGGAAGTGATGGTCCTGGAGTCTTTCCTATACTGAAGTTTGTAAATGTAAATTTGTAAAATTATTGCAGTATTAAACATCTTTACAATTTATCGTACTGGTATAAGTTTAGGACCAACGGGGAGGGCTATAGCCCCTGTAGCCACCCCCTTAAATCCGCCACTGAGGCCTTACCAAGTTTGGTGCTGATCGGATGTGCAGAATTGTCTCAATATATGAACAGCTGAAAAGAAAACACTATAAATGAAGCTTGCTTGCTTATAATAGGATAAGGGATGTTTGCCGTCATTTGAGCCTCAAACCTATCTCTTTTTAAGTGCTGTCTACCTTCTCAGGAGGGCTACGGCATGAAGTTGTTATTGTTATTTTGTTATTAATAATAATATTAATAATAATAATAATCGATTTAGACAATTTGTAAAAAATCGCTTATAATTTCAGGTCGCCGCATTTGTTTGGGGGAGGACGTTGCTCGCATGAATCTCATCCTCATCATTACACATATTTTGCAAGAATTCACCCTAAAACTTCCACCGGAGATGGAGAACATTGAGATGACCCACTCGTCCACGTTTCTTCTTTCGCCTCCACCATTTAAAATCATCGCCATCCTAAGGAAACAGTGCCCGACACAAGAAGGATAATGTATTGTAGAAATATTTTCTGTGAGATCTTTTATCTGCTCTTCACATTCCTCTGGTTTAGAAATATCAGATGATTTATCATATTTCCTTTCACCAGTATTAATTTTATTACTATAGGTTTATAAGCTGTGCCTTATTTTGCGTTCTGAAGTGCCTTATCTTGTTATGAGTTCAGAAACTATCATTTTAATGTTTTTAACCTGCATGAAGTACGATTTTATCCAGTCATAATCACACGTAGAAATCTATTTTATATATTTATTTTTTAACTAAATAGACGCAAGAAAATACTTTTCATAATCATTCTTTTGTCCTGATCGAAAAGGATTTATTTTATAAGTGTGAACTTGTTTATATTAAGCGGCTATAAACAATTTATAGTCTTTAGATTACACAAAGTAGTCTTAAATCAACGCACATCAGGAGACTGCAATATCGCGCCAATAATTAAAGAAATTATCAAAATATATCAGGTATCTCATTTTAATTTTATAATTAGTGTACTAGAAAATATAGGGTGTCTCATCTAAAGTAAACCAATAGTCAACTTTCTTTGGAAGTGAAATAGTCAAATATCAAACCAACCATACGTTTACTTTTTCTTTTAATAGACGCACTGTCAACCTTTGCTTTCGTTTAAATTGATGAACAATTTCTGTTTTTTTTGTCTTTTCTTTAAATCCAAACGCATCATATTTTCACTGCATCTATCTCCTAAATAGAGTAAAATGTTGCGTACAATCTGAAAATACCATTAAAAATCGAGGGGTTCATTGCACATTTCAAAGTTGACATCCACATTCGAAAATGGCATCGATTTTTTGGAAATGGAATACACATAAAAAACCCCTCACATAAAAGTACAATAATTCTTCCATTGAAAGTACTCTGCCAGGTTATTTTTATTAGAAGTTGGCTATTGGTTCACTTTATGTAAGACATATGGAAATGCTTTTAATTTTATTCAAATTTGTATTCTTCAGCTATATTTTTTATGTCATTTTTATATCTCCATTTTGTTATTTTTTTATGTTATTTACTACTGAAGAATAATATTTTTAGAGTTCTCACACTGTAAGGTGAAATGGAAGAGTTCACTTTTTTGCGCTCAATAGGTAGGGACGTCTTAGAGATAGTATACTTTATACCCTCATGCGTGATCTGTGAGCTGCCTTTTTTTTTCACTTAACCCTGCTCACAATCGCTCGTTGCAACCTATTGTTGAAATTAGAGCATTTTAAAAATTTTTCCCAACATATCCGTACATATTGAGCGCGATAAAGTGAACTCTTACAGTGTGAGAACTCTACCTAATGATTAATTTTATCCGAGATCTGTTGAATTAAGCAGATAATTCAATTCGTTGTAAGAACGAAAGATACGTAATTTTAAATCGTCACTAATTTAAAAAAAAACAAACAAAACTGATTACTTAAGTACCTGTGATCTATCTATTCCATGTATACAGTGTTTTCTGTCCAAAGAAATTTTATGTAAATATAATTATCTATCAAATTTATTACGATTTCAGCATAATTTTCCTTGTAATCTTTTATTCCTTTTTTCTTTCTTCATTTTAAGGAACGGGTATGTACTGGTGTTAGACAAAAGCGGCGGAAACTTATACAGAATTACTCCCTAATAAATAATTTAAACAATTTTGAAATGGTTTTATGAGTAGATTGCGATAGTTTTTTGTATAGGAAGAAGAAGAGAGAAATCGTCATTTTTACTTTTTGTTTTTTTATTTATTTTTTTATATATTGCAATTTGGCCTCCTTTGTAATGTTTAATTTGAAGCTAAGTCAATTTTGTTTAATCGGAGGTGTTAATGAATTTCTTTAGATATCGTAATTAACAATACTTTGGAAAATATTGAACAGAGCTATGATTATTTCATCTTTTAAATTTAATAGAAAACATTTTCAAAATATTTTTATATAGATTCCAATTAATTTTAAATTATTGTTTCATAAATAATTTTTAAAACACTAGTACGTCGATACGAATAAAAAATTCTTTTTGTGGAATTTCAATACTTTGATGAATAAATTTATTTTTCCTTTATTATAAATTAGTTTGCTTTTGATTTATAATTAAAACTAGCTGATATGTCCGGCGTTGTTCAGGCTGTTTGTTTGATGAAATTTTGCCATATCCGAATTTGAATATAAGTACGAAGACAGGAAAAATCTTTAGAATCAATACAGTAAATATTCACTTTGGAAAGACTAAAGAATTCTTTAAAATGCTCGTACTTGAATTTTGTGTACAGTTGGGTTTGGCCAGGAAAATTTGACATTGCATCCTTAACTTTTAGTAATGAATTATTTCTGTCTATATTAAAAATACTTAATGTATGAATTGAGAAAGTTAAGGAACTGTTTACAGCCCCATCAACATCACTCCTCAACATGTACCTGTTTCAATAGAGTTGTATTCAGTCACAGAGCCTGGAATCATGACCTGAATGTGGTTGTTCATATTGACAGTATCAGTTTTAGCAGCAAGGATTGCCCTCTCGCACAATCTTTATAAAATTTTAATATGTTTAAATAAACATTATCCATAACTTTCTAAAAGAGTTTACTACATTAGGAAGATCATACAGGGTCGTAGCCAGGGGGGGGGGGGGGGCCCGACGACCAACCCATTATGGAAAAAGGTCCGACTCAGTGGAATTTTTGAAAAAAGGTCCGGAATTTTTGAAAATCGACCCCCCCCCCAAGATAACCTCCTGGCTACGCCCTGATCATATCTCTACGATCCTTCACCGTTTCAGCTAAAACTTGAGCTGCTGCACGCTCTAGAAGTTGTATGCTCTCATTTGTTTAAGAATAATTTCTTATATCTTTCCAAATATTTAAATAAAAATGAAACAATAGGGTTATTAATAAATTTATTTATTTATTTAATACTTTTTATAATTATCCCCCCTTAAAACGTGAATCATCAAGGCAAGCATCGTAGACGACGAAAGAGATGGTCAGGTGACTTTTCAGTGCCGTGGCCTGTCTTTTTCGTCGACTACGGCAAGCATTAATTTCATCAACTATTGTTGATGCAACATACGAGGGTCGCCCAGAAAGTAATGCCCAACAATTTTTTTCTCCGTCCCCAACAATGGTACGAATGCGAAACTTGAGATATGCATTCTTTGAAGTTTTCGGAGTGCGCGCAAAGTTCCGTTTCTTCCGACAGATAGCGTACGTGCAGCAATGGAACTAGAGAACCTGTATGTACAAGGTGGCGCAAAATTAATCATCCAATTTTGTTTTTGTATAACTTTTTTACTAAATAAAAAAAAATGATTTTGAGTGATGGAAATCTTTATTAGGACCTTTACAATTTTTTCTGTTAAGTGGAAAAGATGACATCCGTCAAGTGGCTGCCGCCAGTGTTGATACACATTTGTACCCGTTTTATCGCATTTTCCATGACTTTCCGCAAGATTTCCGGTGATAGCTGTTCGCATTCCTGTCGAATATTCTCTTTAAGGGCTGCGATTGTCTGAGGCTTGTTGGCATAAACCCGCGACTTCAAGTAGCCCCAAAGAAAGAAGTCTGGGGCGGTTAAATCGGGCGATCTTGTTGGCCATGCCAAATCGCCAAAACGGGAGATTAACGCGATCAGGAAACGCATCCTTCACAATATCCATTGTGGCTCGTGCTGTGTGTGCGGTTGCACCGTCTTGTTGAAACCACATGTTCACCAAGCCCCGCTCCTCCAATTCCGGCAGTAAGAAGTCGTTTATCATGGCCCTGTAGCGTTCGCCAGTAACAAAAAATCGACACAATTATTCCACGCTCTTGCGGAGTATAGCGTTCCATTGCTTGTCTGTTTGTATTCTGCAGCTGTCTAGTTCACAAATGTCAAATATGGTTGACGTACGACGCCATCTGCAATAATTGCGCCATCTTCCGATAGAGTGATTAATTTTGCGCCACCCTGTATAATACGAAATGATACATGATACATACAGATTCTCACAACTATTATTTATTGTTTCCAAAGAAAATAATGAAAAACAAACAACAACAAGAATGAGAATTTATAAAAATAGAAATTAAGCTGCCCCATAAGTATAGGACCAGCATCACTTAATGCCGTTTTTCGAGAAGAAAAATTAACAAAGCAGTGATTAATCAGTCAATAGATGACACTGGTGATTACCTAATAGGGCTGCCTCCACAAAAACTTTCAAGTGGCTGTAAACAAGCAACGTAAACACAATGCCTCGTAACACCACCTTGTCAGACTATGAAAGGGGTCAAATTGATGCTTTGAAAGCTTCTGGAGTGAATGCACGAGGTATAGGAAAGGCTATAAGTCGGTCACATAAAGCTGTACTTAATTATTTGAAAGCTGGTGCTCAGTATGACCAGAAAAAGAGAACTGGGAGACCTCAGAAGACGACTAATCGACAAAGAAGGGCGATTATTAAAAAAATGAAAGACCCCACAACATCTTTGCGTGCGGTGGCCAATTCTGAAGATGTTCCAGTATCAAAATCAACTGTGCAACGGATTGTGAAGCAGGCATCATCTCTTGTGTACACGAAAAGAAAACAACAACCTGCACTCCAACTGCACCACAAGCAGAAACGGTTGGCCTTTGCCCCGTCAGTGATGTTCTGGACAAAAGATTGGAAGAGAGGGGAGAAAAAATTCAATTTAGATGGGCCAGATTGCTGGCAATATTACTGGCATGACATCAGGAGGTCAGAAGAAATGTATTTCATATGGCAACAGGGAGGAGGATCACTTATGGTCTGGATTGGCTTCGAATGGAATGGTAGAACCAATTTAGCTATTGTTAGTGGAAGAATGAAGACTTCAGATTATCAAGGTCTGCTTGATATTCATCTTTTATCATTTGGGGACCAGATGGGGATCAAGAATGGAGGGATCAGATGGATTTTCCAGCAAGATAATGCCCCAGTTCACCGTGCAAACAGCACATATGAGTGGATTTTTAGCAAGTTGGGTGCAAATTATGGACTGGCCTGCCCTATCTCCAGATATCAATCCAGTGGAAAATGTATGGGGCGCTTTAGCCAAATATGTTTACGCAGGTGGTAAACAGTACCGCAATATAGAAGAATTGAAGTATGCTGTGTTGAATGCCTGGGAAGAAATTAATTCAGATTATCTGCAAAACCTGGTCACAACTATGCCAAACCGAATTTTCAAAAATATTGAAAAAAAGGATGATTTATTGGGCATTAAGTGATGCTGGCCCTTTACTTATGGGGCAGCTTAATTTCTATTTTTATAAATTCTCATTCTTGTTGTTGTTTGCTTTTCATTATTTTCTTTGGAAACAATAAATAATAGTTGTGAGAATCTGATACAGTGACAATGTTTTAATTATTTTATTTTGTTTCTTGCAGACAAGGGAAAATATGGGTGGTCCTATAATTATGTGGCGCACTGTATTAACAACTAATAATAGAACAATAAAAACTAAAGAGCACATAGGAGAACTAAGAATGAACTTCAGATGGCCCATTTACAAACTTCTATAATATTGAAGAGTAACAGATTAAATATAAAAGAACAAGATAAGCTTTTTTTTTTATTTTGTAAAAGAATGATATAATAATAAACTAGTACTAGTTAGGTAGTTGAGTATTTATAGGTAAATTATTAAAACAAAAAGTCCGGAGAGCTCTTCGAAACGAAGAATAAGGTAATAGAGAAAGAATCTCCAAAGGCAAATAGGCCCAACATTTAATCCCTTTATGAGAAAAGGCTTCTATTCCGGTAATTTAGCTGTGAAGCTGGAACCCGTATCTCATTAGCAAAACGAGTATTGTAACTATGACTCATCAGTGTTAAGGCGAATTATAATTGGGGATGTAAGCTGAATCATAGAGTTAAGGGAAGACTCCTGTGCCAAAATGGTCATTTTCCCAAAAAATTAAAAAAAAAATTTTATATATAAAATAATTCCTTGATATATTGTTATAACATAATAGTTTTCAAAGTTTGAAATATTGCATTATATATATGCAAAAAGAAATTAATTTGGATACCCCTACAGTATGAATATTTGATAAAATATAATAATTTGGAAAAGCTATAAAATCTGTTCTAATTGTCTGATCAATATAATTTTTTTTTTTTTTTATTCATAAATTCTGCTAAAAGATCCGCGTATTTTTATTTCCCATCAACAGATGAAAATACTTGGTTTTTACTTCAAAATTAGCTTCTGTTTTTATTCGCCAACAACAGATGGCAGCACTTGATTTTTTACTTCAAAATTAGCCTCTCTGATTGGCCAATCCAACGAGATTAATATAATTATAGTGGCTAAAATGAATAGTGTCGCAATCGGCGAAATTCTCGTGTCTCACTGCCGGATGACACGGCCAGATGGCGTTACTGTTAGGGTATCATAGTGTAAGTTGTTCATAGATATATCATATTTAAACATATTTTTCCAACGAAATTTTGCTTTTAATTCGATTAAATTTCAGTAGAAATAATATTTTATTTTATTAAACACAATCTTCAATAAATAATTAAATGAATAAAAGATATTAAAATTGTTTTGCATGACATAATTTGAGCCAAAATTCTTTTCAATATTTATTTACAAATTGAAATACATGCATTAGGAACAAACAAAAAACTCATTAATTTTTAAGCTGTTAGCTTCTATGCAGTTTTAAAAATTTCATTTTGTTCTTATTAATTTTTGACTTGTTAATACCTTTTATAAAAAAAAATGTAGCCTTGTCAAAACATAAAATTTAAAAATTTAGAAGTTATTATCTTTTGATGATTTTGACAACCAATTAAATAAATCTAATTTCTAACAATTTAAATATGGCACAATACTATCCCGATGAATTTCATTGAAGGTAAAATTCAGTGTAATATTATCTTCTAAGTTTTTAATAAAATTAAACAGTTTTAATGAGGGATAAAGTAAACCATCTTTATCAAATTGTTTGGTGAAATTAACAGTTTCATCGGTCATTATCTCTCTTGTGCTTAACATTTCCGTTTTACAAACTTCACAGTTCAAACTTTTTAAAGTTTTTCTTGCCACTAATATAGTAAATCAATCTATCATTGTTTTTGTGAAAATAAGCACCATGATCTGCCAGCCATGAATTTTTCTGTAGTGTACCCTCAACTGTAATGATCTCCATGTAATTAAATCATCGGAAATACATACATGAATACGTGAAATGTCATGTCTTTTGAATACATGAAACTTCAATCTTCTTATTCAGTCGTCAGCAATGATATTATATCTTGAACTGGAGAAATTCCACGTTTGGGACGGACGGACATTGTGAAACCAACAAGTAGCTCCATTCTTCCGCTACTTAATAATTAGATAAAATTCTTTTACTTGGCAGAACAAGTATTTTATTTATTCGAAGATGTTCATATAATCTTGGGCTTTTCATTTTCATAAGAAGGCATTAAAGAATCCACTCCTTATCAAAAAGCATACCATGGCTCTTTATCAAAAAGCCACTCCTTATCAAAAAGCATATCAAAAAGCTCTTAAACAATCCATCACAGAAAATTCTTGCTTTTCCGGCAATGATTTTATTCATTTTTGTAACACTGGTTGTTCAATTTTATTGAATTTTTTTTCTTTAATTGATCTATTTCTATATTACATTTTTAAATTTTAATTTTCACTCTTTGAACAGTCTTAGCATTTTGGTTCTGCATTTTTTTTTTACTCTTGAGCGAACCTCATCAATGAGGGCTAGTGATTTTTTATTTTTCCTTGATTGATTATTTAAGAGCAATTTTTTTAAATATTTACATTTAAGACAAATTGTATCACTGTCTATTTTCTGCATACATTCTTTACTAAAATAACATACTATTAGAACACAGTGTTCTTGATAAATATATTTCTTTGTGTTGAAAATTATCGAATGGTCCCATTCCTGTACATAAATTATAATTCCCTACATCATCTAAAATATTCTGAATTTCACTCAAAGTTGAAATAGTTTGAACAAGATATTTTACATTTTTCAAAAAGACTGGACTAATATATTCCGTAGGAAATGGCATTAAAAAAATAAAAATATTGTTAAATATGTGAGGAAGATTGTGGTTTCATTCCATTAGGGTAATAGAATAGTACTCCTTAATCTTTTCAAAATTACACTCTTAATATGTGTTAAAAACTATCCCTTCCCCCCCCCCCCCCCAATTTTTATTCTCTTTATCCAATTTTTATTTTCTTAATGTCTCATATTTTAACAATTTTAGCTTGCCCAAGCGGATTTGAAACTTCCACAAGCAGTTTTTTTTGTTTTTTTTATTTATTCCAAAATGCATTTTTCATTCCGCAAAATAAGTTTTTTATTTCCAAACTACACATTCTGTTTCGCAAAATATATTTATATTTTTCCAAAACACTTTTTTTTTTTTTTTGCAAAATGCATCTTTTATTCTATAAGTTGCATTTAAAATTTTTAAAAATGCATTTTAGCATTGCAAAAAGCTGTAAGAATTTATTATGTATGCTCGATATGCTTTTATAGGCAATTTGTTTTAAGATCGAAACGCACAAGAGAAAAAAAAACGCATATTATTAAATTTTATTAAGAGATTCGGAAGAAATTCTGTTCATTTTTTAAATTAAGTTTCCTATAAAATATGTAAATATTATCTATCTTAAAATATTGAAAGATTAATTACAGATAAATGCAAATAAACTTTCGATCGCTCGAGATTCGCCATTGACTTCAATGTTGTAAATAGAGCTCAGTACCCTAACAAGCAAGGATAATAACAAGGATTGCTTATGCGATGCTACCATCTAGCGAGGAAATTTGCAAATAAACTAACCGTGACGTCACTCCTAGACCCGATGAGCAACGCAGGAGAAATGCTTGGAATACGCTGTTCTGCTGCCGCGTTTAATATAATTTAATAACCACTTAGAAAAACCAAAACTCGCAACGCATAAAATATTTGACATTTCCAAAAGATAATTGTTGAAAATTTTGGGTGAACAAATTTAAACGCATTAAAAAAAATCAATCTGAAATCATGCCATGATTACACAGAATACAGACGTACTTCCAACGAGATCTTCAATATGACTTGTTAGGTCTACCAGCGGGAGACTACCACCTCGAAAAATTTTAAAGAAGAGTGGTTTTAAAATTAAATAATAACGGTACTTAAAATTTTAATATCAGACACTAGCATCGACGTAGCCAAACGTGCAAAGTCCACCCTCTCCCCACCATAAGTCAAGTAAACGTATTTTTGAGCGAGCATCAAACCCCTCTCGATGTTTAGGAAAATGAGAACATTCGTCTGCATTTTAAGTAATTGAATTTAATGCGAAAACTTAAAAGATCTGTGCACTTTACTTTTATAAGAAGGCTTCGGATTTGCATATAATGCATATTTTTTTCCCGAACTAGTAATTCGCTCAAATGATGTTTTTAAGCACTTTTAGCCCCTTCTGGACCTTCTAGCTTAATTTTTGTTTTACATAAAAATGCATATTTTTGAAGGGATGTTGCTTACAACTACAGTTCGTTTTATCCAAGTATTTGTTGCTGAACAGTTTTTAATGCAGCTTTTACTGGATATTTTGGCGTTTTTTTTTTAGCGCATATACCATATTTGCACTTTTAGTGCATTTAAATCCGAACCCTAATTACAAATAAAATGGAATAACCTGCTACTAGTTTATCTGTGGTTCAGCTGATTTTTCCGAATAGATTGGCCATTTATTTTCCAGTAATGTGTTAAATTTAAAAGAATCACTGGAGAAAATGTATCATCAACACTTTATTAAGAGTCGCGTCAATATTTTTTCAATTTTTAAGCATATTCATGTAGGCCGCGCTCCTTTTTTTCTTTCCAGTATTGACATTTTCAAGTATTCAATTAAAAACATCATTTGAGTAATTTATTAGTTCGGGAAAAAGTATGCATTATATGCAAATCCGAAGCCTACTTATAAAAATAAAATCTTGTAAACATTCCAAGGAGCAGCTTTAGCAGTGAAGCAGAAATATATTTATACGTTTATTAAAAAGAAATTAGT
>JAHWFO010001074.1:10417480-10441646 GCA_023313115.1 Rhysida immarginata
TCCCCCCCCCCCTCCCGCCTCCCGAGTAGGATAAGGCAAGTCATCTATTTTTACCCCTTCATCTGCACTTTTACCTCTCCCCAAGTTTATTTAATCAATAAATTGATTTTCTCGAACGTAATATGTAAAAGATGTAAAAAACCTCGTATCTTCTTTCCTTTCTCATCATTTCCGAACGTATGATATATCACATGCCAGATGTTGCCATAGTTCTAAGGACCCAAGTGACTGTCACCCCCGCAAATCCGATCCCACTGGAACAATTGGGCCTAAACTTCATAGTAATGTAGATCTTGTCTAGAGGAATCTGGATACTGGATTTTACGCACATAGATATGTTGCCCTCTCTGAATCCCACCCCCGTAATTCCGACCCTCGTATACCAATCAAAACCAAATTAAATAGAGAAGATGGACATGCCCACAGTAAGCTATATTCCGAATTTCAACCTTCTGCCTCAAAAATATGTTGAAATTATGAAGGGGACAGACTGACATTATAAAACCAATAAGTAGCTCCATTCTTATTCTACTTACGAGGGTCAGTCAAATGAAAATCGGAAATATTTTTTTACAGCTCATTTATTACAGACAGAGTTGGTACACTATTTTTCAATGTAGTCCCCATCTTTTCGATGCATTTCGCCACCAATTCGGGAAGGCATAGATACCTCGGGAAAAAAAATCTTCATATAATGGAGATCTTGATTATAGGAATATGCATACCGAATTTCACTCCTTTATATGAATAAATACATCTAGACCTTTCGGTCCCCTCTAATATTCACCCCCAAAACTCCGACCATAGTGGGCTAATCAAAACCAAACTAAATAGTGAAGGTGCACATGACCATAGTAAGTTACATTCCGAATTTCAATCATCTACCTGAAAAAATGTAGAAATGATGAAGGGTGATTCAAATCGCGTATAAAATAAAACCAATAAGTAGCTCCATTTTTCCGCTACTTAATAAGCTTATAGATTATGAGCACTTGAGCAATCGTGCGTCGACAAAGCGATTTCACGTGCGCGCGCCGATATCAATAACGCTTAAAAGATGAACAGAAAGTAACAATGTATTCCTTCTTGATAAATCGACTGTTATATGACATGCCATTAGATTGGTATTCTTTACACTCACTGTTTTAGCACGTGAATTCGACTTGAAAGGGTCCACGAAAAATTCTGAAAAGTTGATACGGCCGAGCTAAGACTTTGATGGCCATACTTCTGAAAACAGAATTTGAAAAAGTTAATCCGTTTTCAAGTTATTGTGCAAACGGCTGCTGGACGGCCGGACGGACGGCCGGATAAACGTACAGACCAAGGGCGCATTCTTATAAGTAGCTTTTATGCTAAAGCTCCTAATAAAGTGCACAGATCCTTTAAGTTTTTGCATTACAATAAAAACGACATTTTCAGTTTATGAATTAAGCTAATTTTGAATTAATAAAAAGGGTATGAAAAAATATAAATAACTTATTAATATATCAAATCAAACATATTCATAATTATATGTAATATTTTGCAATAATATACATTATAATAAATTTTATCAAAAATTTCAAATAAATAAAAAGAATATGTTAATTGTTGCTGTGTTCCTATGCTTTTCCTTTGAAGCAAGGTCTAGGAGTGACGTCATCTGCACCAGCCAATCACGTCAATTTACCCGCATAAGCAATCCTTGTTATTTACCCGCATTTACCCGATTTACCCGCATAAGCAATAATAATATCCTTGCTGACAAGCTCTACTAACGCCATCTACTTCCGTCATCCGAGAGGAGGACAGCTGCTAGCATTGGGAGTGTTACGCGATTGCGACACTATTCATTCTAGCCACTATAATATAATTAGAGTAGAAATTAACTGGTCATCAGTGCCCCCACTATGAAGTCGTGGTAACTAGCGTCAGCCATTACTGTTGAGGTATAAGACGTATGCAAGCTGTAGCTAATAAGATGCATTTCTTTTCTTTGGATTTTATTCTAGCTTATTATTATAATTATTTAGCGATGTATTGATGCTATAAAACCTGCAAAGTTTGAAGCTCTATAAGCTTACACTTTTTGAGATTTGGCCGCATAAAGTTGGATGAAAAAATAAACTTCCAGAAAATAGGGTATGTTTGGGAGAAAATATTTCAAATGTTATAACCTCAAATTCCAAAATTTTTTATACTGTGTGAAAGAGCAGATATTTCTCTATCAGAATCATATTTGTTCAGCCTGGGATGTTTAAATATGAAAGAGTAAAAATTATTTGAAAAGTGACAAAGTTTAGTTATTTGCCATTTTATTTTAATGTAAACTATTTGTTATTGCATGTTTTTTTTTTCTTATACTTTTACTGTCTTTAACATGCTGTTGGCCAAATTAAGGAAACAGTTAGTTCTCATATGTTGTACTTTTTGTTTGAAGCTACAGTAGTTGCCTTAATGATATTATAGCCCATTGCACTGCCAGAAAACTACATGAACGAGTATTCTAGTGTGTATCATCTTTCATTGTTATTTTAAACAGTACTTGTGTTTTATTTAAATAAAAGTATTATTACACTTTGGTTGGTTTATACAAGTATTTAAATAAAGTTTTATATCTTATTCGCAAGTTTAATCAATTGATTGGCTATAATTCCTTGGGGCTGTTTCTTGCATTTTATTCAGTTGTGTCTAAATGGCTGAGCCTACATTTAAGTGCTCAATTGGAATCCTTGATGGCTCAGATTGCAACAGTTTTAAATTTATGCAAGGTGCTAAAATCACTCAAGACCATTTACTGAATATTCCAATGAAGACAAAGAATTAATTCGAAGAAGGACAGGATATGAATTGAGTCAACTTCAAGTGATTTGTAGAAACCATGAAAGAATGTTTCTAACACAGTATGAGCTGGCACAGATACGCTGCTGCAATCCATTTCCTAAGCAGGATCATACTATTAAAACAGGTCTTAGAGCAATGCTTCTTTTTACAGTTGATGGGCTCAATCAAATAACTCAAAAGGATTTCAAACCTGGTCAAAAATTGTGTACTTCCTGCAGAAAAGAACTTGCAATCAGATTGAAGAATGCTGAAGAGGAAGATTCATCACAGCCTGAAGAAAGTGATCCTGACGATGCAGAAAGTGCTCATGAAAAGGCTAACACCAGTTTAGTGTCACTTGGGATCTCACCTCAAGTTCCAAAAGGTTAGCAAGCGTGATAATCCTAGTTATTTAAAACGAAAGCTGTCAGAAGCCAAAAATGCAATGACTAAGCAGATAGCTGAAGCAAGTAATAGTATCTCCTAATCCAAAGGTTTGTCTTAGCTGCTCTGACTACAACAAATTGATTGATGAGCTAAAGCAAAAGTTTAGCATTTCAAATCATCTTCAGAAAGTCCAAATTTTGACACTGACTCCTGAAAGTTGGACCATTGAAAAAACAGCCTCTGAATTTGGAGTTTCAACACGAATTGTTAAACAGGCAAGAAAATTAAAGCAAACAGTGGAATATTAGCAATTCCTAACAAGGCATTTTCCCAACTTTTCAAGTAATTTTTACTCCTTTACTTTTAAACATCCCAGACTGATCAAATATGATTCTGATAGAGAAAAATCTGCTCTTTCACACAGTATAAAAAATTTTGGAATTTGAGGTTATGACATTTGAAATATTTTCTCCCAAACATACCCTATTTTCTGGAAGCTTATTTTTTCATCCAACTTTATGCAACCAGAACTCAAAAAGTGTAAGCTTATAGAGCTTCAAACTTTACAGGCTTTATAGCATCAATAGTGTCAGTTATATCTCAAAATAGCATCTAATTTAGTTCATTTCCGTGGAAGCTGTGTGCATTGAAAGTTGGGCATAAATTTGATGCGACAAATAACAATGGGTTTTTTTGTCAACTTTGGGCTACAGTTGGGCACTCAATATTTTAGTACAAGCCTCAAAGCTTCAATTTTTGGATTTGCACCAAAACACTGTATATGGCTTCAAATAATTTTATTTACAGCATTAATAGTTAAAACATAGCCTCAACTCAAAACTAGTCACTCAATCACATTTTGTCGGCCGCTGTTCTTTGAGCCGTTTTTTGGAGGGCTATAGCACACCAACCAAGCTAAATAGAATGTTCTTGCTTGGTATATTTTTATATCTACCCTGTAGGAATAAGTGTGTAAAATTTCAAGAAAATTGGAGAAGGTAAGGTGGGAGCCATTGGTCCACTTGACATGGAATCACCCATATATTTGGCATTCACGGAAGTGTAGCTGCACACAAGCAAAACAATAAGGGTACCAGACTCCAGTGGTATTTGGAACGCCGACATTGGACTGTCAAAGACAACATTTTGTGGAGTGAAGGAATTAGGCTGCACTCTATTCCATTCGTATGGGGTATTTGTGTGTGGCGAATGCTAGGGGAGCCCCTTTTACTTGAGTGCATCGTTCCAGGTGGAGTCATGGCATGGGTGTGTTTTTCATGGCTTGGGACCATGCATATGATTGAAGGCAGTTTGAACTCTGGACATTCTGGATAAAAAGATGCTTCTTACACAGTGGTAACTTTGTGGTAACGAGGAATATTACTTTCAGGACGATAATGCACCATGTCCTGTTTCGGCCTCCGTCAGGCAATGGCGTACAGATATGAATGTCAATCGCTTCAGTGTCCCGCTTAAGAGTCCTGGCCTCAACCCAATCGAACATGAGCATCGAGTTGGAGCGCCAGGGAGCTGTGTCCAGGGGCGTAGCAAGTATCGAGATGTGCAAAGTAGCCTACACAGGCGCACTGATTTAGGGGCGCTAAAAATGAAAAATGAACACGGGCGCTAAAAAGCTAGCTACGCCACTGGCTGTGTCCGAAATCCACTGCTGACATGGTTAGGTTATTGCAGCAAGAATGGGCTGTTATTGGAAACTGTTTATCGGAACCTTGTAGAAATTATGCCCGGAAAGGTCGCTGACATAATTTCAGCTGATGAAGTCCAACAAGATATAATCACTTTTCTCGTACCTGTCCGTTCCATTATTGTATGTGACGTTTTCACTAAAGACTTGGTCTTTTAGATGGTAATGAACATTATGTGAAGTGTTATTGAGAATGTGAGTTTATGAGAATTTTTGAAATGGGAATTAGTATTGTTTAATAATGATGAAAAATAGGAAAGAAAATTCCGCAGCCCGGAATCGAACCAGGAACCTTTGGCTCGGACCACTGCGGCCATGAAAGCATTTCGCTATTTGCATGACCTTAGGGCTTGGTTAGAGCAGTTACCTAATTCGCCGGCTGGGACTATCTTTCCTAAGGCGTAAATTCTTAAAGAATAAATCATTAGTTGATCTGTGAGGGTTTAAATGGTACGCCTACCTCAGCTGTTCGAATTAATGATGAAAAATAGGAAAGAAAATTCCGCAGCCCGGAATTTCGAACCTTTGGCTCGGACCGCCAACGCGCTAACCAATTGCGCCACTGCGGCCATGAAAGGTAACTGCTCTAACCAAGCCCTAAGGTCATGCAAATAGCGAAATGCTTTCATGGCCGCAGTGGCGCAATTGGTTAGCGCGTTGGCGGTCCGAGCCAAAGGTTCCTGGTTCGATTCCGGGCTGCGGAATTTTCTTTCCTATTTTTCATCATTAATTCGAACAGCTGAGGTAGGCGTACCATTTAAACCCTCACAGATCAACTAATGATTTATTGTTTAATAAATTGAGAATTGGTCGATATATGGGAGTTAATTGGAGGGGAGGTGTTATAACAGTATGAAACTAGTTTATAAAGTTTTGGGTCGAGTTAAATGAGGTTTCTTCTTTGAATTATTTGGCACATAGCGGTATTGAATTCAGATGAAGATAGTTTCTGAGATGAGTTTTATGAAAATATTAAACTGATGAAGATAATATGATAAATGCATATTGAGTTAGTGTAAAATGTGAAGTGAGAAGGAGACCGGAAACGGGTTTTCTATTTAAACGGGAACGTGGGATAGTGAGGTCATCACTAACTAGTCATCACACTGCCAAGGAGCCGTAGAGTGGGAGGCTGCGTGCACTCCACTCAGTCGGAAGCTTTCCGACGGCGGCTGGAACTTTGAAGGGGGGCTGGGCGCGATTTAAGAGGCGGCTGTGAAACCTCCGCAGTCGGCTGAGCTCATCGGATGGCTTCTCCTTTCAAAGTATACAAGTGGGGGTCTCATCACGAAGATGTTTATGGAACTTCCCCCATAATGGAAGGTCCCGCTAGGAATTGGCTTGTAGAGTAGGATGATCACTGAGGGGAGTGACAGGTGTCGTTGTTGACATGGCCAACCTATGCCAGGTAGATCACGTCACTTTGGGCACCTCACTCAGCCCACTACACAAAGGGACATTAAGTAAAGCACGGAGACATTAAGCATTACATGGAGATTGCGAGAATATACATGGAGACATTAAGTATTACATGGAGATTGCGAGAATATACATGGAGACAATAAGTATTACACGGAGATTGTGACGATGAGGAACAAATTGTCATTGTTGATGCGGTGCCTATATTCATCGGAGATTGGTGGATTCTTGAAGACAGCAGATTGCGAGTGATCAACGTGGTTTGATGTATAACATCCATCAGAAGACAACTTTATACAAAGAGTCATATGTAGAACTTGATGGGGACAGTTTGAGCCAACCACTGGACTCACTCATCAATTGATCCGGTTTCTCCAAATGTGTATTTTGTGTGTGTGGTGATTTAAAAAGTCAGTGATAAGTGAAAATATTATTGCCTGTTTAAAATTTTGTGCATTCAGAGTCTGAAGATGGAATACAAGAAATTACAATTTGTGGATATTGTGGTCGATATACAACTGTAAGTAGAGTGAAGTTTTGAAATTGTTCATGTTATATATTCATGAGTAGACAAAGTCAGATTATTGGGTGATAGGAATTCTGAGTGGACTATTATAGAGAAGAACTTTAATTGATCTGATTATTCTCAGAACTTTAATTGATCTTTCACAATGTTTTTACCAAATTAGCTATAAATATTTTGTAAAAGACCAAAAGATAGCGTTTTATAAAACAAACTAAAAGTTACCAAAATGTCTTTTGCATAATTTATTACCCAAATGTATAGAGTTACTCAGAAAGCAAATATCGGGAAAATTCAGAAAGATATCGCCGATAAAATGAGTTTGAATTTTAGTTGCTCTCAAAGATAAACAAAACGATAAGGGGTTCTCTCCAAGTTTTTATTTTGGACCGGTATCAACTTCTCCTCACGATGATATGAAGGCATATTGACTTCATATCAGCTTAAGAAGTTGATACTGGTGTCCGATCCAAAAATAAAAATTTGGAGAGCAACCCCTTATCGTTTTGATTACACTGGTCAACACACATTTTGCCTCCAATCATTTAAAAGTCATTTTATGGTAAATTTGTCGCACTGATTCCGAATATGAGATCAGTTTTTTCAAATTGGCTCTAGTTTTTGAGATATTTAATATACTTCATTTTCTACGTTTCAACGTGTATATTTATCCAGTAGAACTGCAACTTTGACAAACGTAGGTTTTCTGGACTAATTTGAGTGTGCTGATCCCATATCTGAACTCCAAATTTTTCTATCACGTCAGGATGTTAAGTTTCAGTGGTGTAAAACAGTCTCCTGATGTCAAATTTAAACAATGGCTACCATTAAAATTTAAACTATTTTTATAACTCGAGATCTTGACGTGATAGGGAAATTTGGAATTCAGATTTGGAATCAGCACGCTCAAATTAGTCTAGAACACCTATCTTCCCCGGTACCAAAAATGTTGTTGACCAGAGCTATTGGTAGTCATTTTATTATGTACACAATTGTTTTTGCAGATTACAAAAAACTAGAGCCAATTTTGCATTTTCACAGTCATATTCGTGTTCAGCACATTCAACTCATTAAGAAATGGTTATTTTCATATCGGAGGCAAAAAAGTTTTGAAAATTTGTTGCCCAGTGTTATTTTTGAGAGCAACTGAAATTCAACTCATTCTATCGGCGATATCTTGCTGAATTTTCCCGATATTTGCTTGGGCTTTTTATAAGAGTTGCTCTATACATTTGGCTAAGAATTTATGTAAAATACATATTAGTAAATTTTGCGCATGGGCATTTAAACATTATTTAGTAAAAATGCTCATATTTCATGAAATATTTAATGTGTATTTTAATATACTAATGCTCATACTAATTCAGGATTCGTTAATACTTGCGGAAAATAAAGATAAAACTTAACGAAATGTTAACACACTAACAGCATATCCTTTCAGTATAATTTCTTATGCACATTCCGCGTTATCCGTCACTAAAGAGGTGGTTTTCCGGAACGCTACGCTGTAAGCTCACATCTTAAGCCCGAGTAGCGGGTGTATAGCCCGCAAGATGTATAGCCCATTGATCTTAATCTTCTTGCTGCTGTTTTTGCAGATACATCTTTTCTCGTGATAAGATTCCACTATTCATTCACTTGTTTAATCGTCGATTTTTTATTTATTCGCATCAAAACCCTGAGATGCTTATCTTCCTGTGCAGTTGTAACGAGTTTTCTTTCAGAGCGAGGCAAAACATTGGTCGTTCCAAGTTCTTTTTAATGATTTTGTTGACTGCATTTGCTGTTAAATGCAAACATCTAACTATTTACACTTGCTTTTCATTATCTTTCCACTTTTTAATAATCAAATCTTGGATGTGTTTTTCAATTTGTGCGGTTGGTGGCATGTTGTTATTTTTTTTCCTAAGCCTTGCCTAAAAATGAGATATGAATGTTAATAGACGCAACAATGATCTAATTACATTTTTAGAATAGTAACTTAAAAGTTTAAACAATTTAAATATTTTTAATTTCAAATTTCCAAACTTTTGTCTCGGTCATTGTTTACTTTCTTTTATTTGTTTAATTAATTTATGACTAACTTGCTTGTTAATAAACATTATTTTAGACGTAAAAATGAATGACAAAGTCGATTTTTTAACCATTTTTCCCTTTAATTACCCAGTTTCCTGTTATTTTACTTTTTTCTTAATACAAATAGTTGCAATAATTAAAAATTTCCAAACTTTTGTCCTGGAGGGTATTCTACTAATAATATGCATAAATTTGAAAAAAAAAATTCAGAATAGCACCAATCGTTACAGAGGTATAGCATATCAATTGGATAATATGAACTGTGGTATTCACTCATTATTCAATATGGCGTTAATAATGTAAAGAGATACAATTTATCAACTCAGCAAATGAGAGACATATTGCAACAAATCTCATTGTCAAAAACCACTACTTAAGGGTTTCACTACTTAAACCGACGGACCCTAGAATTTTCGACGAATTTAAAAAGTTTGTTATTGAAATCTATAGATCTGTACAAGTGTCGCAAAAATTTTTAGATTTTTAAATTCTGACTTCAGCTCATAAAAAAAGTAGAATAGGCACTAGAAGACGAATTCGTCAAGAGACTGTGAACACAACGATCAACTGGGCGATGAACAGATCCACAGTAATGCCTCAGATGTATACTTCGGGGGCTACGCTACCTTCATCAAGAAATGGCTAACATCACGCTAATAAACTTAAACAAACATCACGCGAAAAAGCTTTTATTTTCCTTATAAACGTACACAAATTCTGAAACAACACTTTTATTCTGTGGTATCAGGGGTTTGAAAGAAAAGTTCGGTGAATATCATTGAAGGCCATACATAACTCGAAAACCATGCATTTCCGGACCCATGTGTAATAACGTTCTTTGTTGTCTACATATGGGGAGTTCATTCCTGAAATATGCTTCCCTATTTTACAAATACAGCTGTGTATATTCATACAAAAATATCCTGTTTTTATGGTTTCACGCTTTATTCTCACCCTCACCATTTTATCCATATTCACAAACTTGCTTGTTCATACACATCTACTTAACATCTCATTCAAACATGCTCATAGAAACTCTTATTCACCGACCCATTCATGTTTTCACATTGAAATTTCTTAAAAACTTTTTAAGTTCGTTTTGTTAATGATAGCTTGTGCATACTCATCTGGTTTTATTAAACTGTAATTTAATATTGCATTATGTTGTTGTTTTTTAGTAATTATGTACTGTAATATAGTATATATATATATTTTTTTAAATTAATAAAAGAAAACGGATTCATCTTATATTTCAGATAATCAGTTTTCACTTCGGTAAATATGGGAGCCGATTTGGGTTGGGATTGGTTTGGTTCAAAAACCTCGGTATATACTGTGATCTCAATCCGCCCTTGCTTGATATACACGACCCTCCAACCGTTCTTGATAAACCTTATGTAATAAATTTCTGCATTCTATAATAACTTATCAAGAATAATCAGTGTAAAGAGCATCATGAGCTTACAATAAGCAAACTTGAATAATAATAATACCAATAATATTAATGGCCTGCGGAAATTACAACATCCGTTCATTTCATTCGCTTGCAGGAATTCAAATACTTCCATACTCATTCACCTGACTCACACTAGACTCACCTGTGATCACGTGATCTATTTCACCTTATCACAGCTATCGTTGAGTGCTGGACTAGCATAAGGCGTTGGCACTAAACAACGCTCTTCTACATTTCATACATTTATTGTTTTTTTTTAAATTTACTTTTATATTTTAGAATTATTATTTTTGATAATATATCTCTCGCAACATACAAAGTGTTAATAATTAATCTGATATCGTACTTTATTTACTAAGGCTTGTGATTTCAGTTGTGATAAGATATATCGTTATTTACTTTTACCGATTGTAATATTCACTACGAAGATGTTAAATATGAGCACACCATTCTTGTCTGTATTATTATTATTACAGATCTGGCTGGGTATGTTAATGGATAAAAGATAATATTACAATTAGATATTTACAAATGCGAAATTCTATTCACCATCTCGTTTATTTTCTTTACAGTATTTTGCCAAAGGAATCCCACAATTTCCTTCATTAGTCGGGAACAAATAGTCAACATTGGGGGAAGTACTTCCCTCGAATGCTCCGTTCAATATAAACAAGATTACTCGGTATGTATAAAAATTATTTTTGCTTGTTTTACACGAGAGCACTTGATAATAAGATCATGTGAAACCTTATTGTTATAACTTTAGATTATAAGCACGGCTCATTGTATGAGAAATGGACGCGCATGCTGCTAATTTCATTATTAAACGCAGTGGCTTTTAATTTCCGTTATTACACACGACAATCGTAACAATATTAATCGTGTTAAATATTAACGATAAGTGCTTTGGTGATACAAAAGCGAATTCTAAGAATTTCGACACGTATACGTCTTACAAAGTTTTTTATCAAAGATAAATGTCAGATTAGGAAAAGACAATTGAAAAACATGGAAGATCGCAAACCAAATTTTTATTTTAAAAATTGTACTATTAAAAGTTTCAATTATTTTTCTTTCTTGGCCAGAACTGACCAACGTGATTAGAAAGTTAAAGCGATCTGTAAATTTCGCTTTAAATTGTTTTAAATTTCGCTTTAACTTTCTTTAAACAATAAATTCTCCTATCTGTTTTTTTTTTGTTTTTTTTTTAAAAGTTGGCTGAAATCCAAATGTCCAAAATTAATGCCTCAAATGCATAGCCAGATAAATATTGCCCTGTAAAATATAATTGTTATTTTTAGCCATATTTTGACTATTTTTTTTTTTTTCATATCTATGTATGGAAAGTAAATATGCATAAAATGTTGGTCACTTGTCACATTAAAGAAAAAAATCAAATTTTGATATCGATCCCTATATATCTTATCTCCTATGTGCTCTGTGAAGGACAATTCCCGAAATTACTTAACTGTGCAAAAGTAATTCCGGTTTTCAAAAAAGGAAATACCAATGATTTTAACAACTATATGCTCATTTCTATTCTGGCTTTCTTTTCCAAGATGTTTGAAAAACTGTTCTTTATTTGCTTAGAAAATTTCATTTACCGTACATACTCGCGTATATGATGAGAAATTTATTCCCAGAAATGGGCTCAAAAATTGAATTCGTCTTATTCATGAGGCAGTGAAAATTTAAAGAACAAAACTGTCGCCATAGAGCATAAACAGTCTAAGGCCATTTTCATGCATTTGTCAGGGAAATAAGGCTTTTTCTGTGAAAATGATTTTTTACAGGAGACATTATGTCAATTATTATTAGAGTCGATCCGTATTGGCTATCCAGTTAAGAACCAGTAGAATTTTATTGAGAACCAACAGAACCTAATCCAATCTAATCTAATCTAACCTAACCTAACCGATGGATGCGTTTCAGCTCGGACAGTCTGATGATGACAGTGATGATTTTTGAAGGCTTTTAAAAATTCATTTACATTTTTATTTTGTTTTCAATGTATAAATTTACAGTAATTTATTTGTTAATAATTTTTTTTTTTTTAATTTCGACATCAGTCAGAGGTGATTTTAATCTTTGGCTTATACATGGGGCAATCCAAAAGGCAAAAAAGGGGGTCGTCTTATACATCCAGTCATCTTAAACATCAGTATATACGGTATTCCCATGATTTCATTTCCCATGCACAGCACAGCTTTCGCCCAGGTAAAAGCATCTCCACAGCTCTTTATAAAGTATCAGAATATATTAATAAACAGATGGCTCAAAAGAAAATTGTATTAACTTTGTTCCTTTATTTTAAAAGAGCATTTGATATGGTTTCTCATGCTTTATTATTAAATAAATTAAATTCATTGTACGGTATTAAGGGACTGCCATTGACTTGGATAACTTCTTTTCTTTTAGCTAGACAATATTCTCTTATGGCAATTCAAAGCTTTCTCCAAAATTAATTAATAGTCAGAGTGTACCCCAAGGTCTATTCTGTCGCTGCTACTGTTCTCTCTCTCTTTATTATCTTTCATTACTGACAATGCACAATGTAGATTATTTGCTGATGACACTACCTGGCCAGGTGGCCGAGAGGACTAGGGCGTAGGCTTTCTAGTTCTCGAGTCCGCCTGGCCGTGGGTTCGAATCCCGCCGTGGGCATGGATGTTTGTGTTTGTCCCAGGCTGCGTACAGATATAACTTATAACTTGTGTAAAAGGCGCAAAATGAACTAAATATCTAGAAACACCCCCCCCCTCCCCCAGGTGATGACACCACATTCTTAGCCTCAACTGATTCAGAAGAACAACTTAAAAAATATAGCAAATTCTTTACTAAATAAAATCTTTTACTGGTCATTGCTAAATCAGCCTCCACTAAACCTAAACAAATCATCATCTATGATCGTCAACATAATAAACAGATCTATTATAATAAAATGAAGGTTTGTGTTACAGTAGTAATAATATCCTATCTAGAGTCTCCTCTAATAAATATTTAGGAATTTATTTTGCCCCCGATTTATCATGGAGTCTTCATATAAAACATTTAGCTATAAAATTGTCCCATACTTTAGGCATTATACCGGGTGAATAAAAAGTCCCAGAATGGTCTAATATCTCAAAAAATACACGTCTTGTCAAAAAAAGAAAAAACACCTGTCAAATATTTTTCTGAAAGCTATTTAATGATACCAAAATTAGCCCCCTGCACCCCTTGTAGGGGATAGGGTAGAGGCAACTTTGAAATTTCAAATGGGAACCCCCAATTTATTTTGCAGATTCGGATTCTATGGAAAAAATTACATTAATTTTATTCAAAAATTTTTTTAAATTTTTTGTAGATGGCATTGTAAGTGCAAAAAAAGTCAAACTTGTGCAAATATCTTGAGAAGTTCACTTCAAATCATAAAAGTACCCAATAGTTTTTGAAAGCTATGGTATTTAATAGTGCTAAAATTAGCACTCGTCACCTTTTCAGGGTTGGGTGGGGGCAACATTGAAATATCTTAAATGGGAACCTTTATTTTTTATTGTAGATTCAGATTCTTCAAATTTCTTTTTTTTTTAAACACTGGGTGGCACTGTAATCACAAGGGAAAAAAAAAAGTAATTTGAATGTCTCCAAAAGAAACACTTTAGATCTAAGGAAAAAATGCTCGTCCATTATTCTGAGTACAGGCACTTAAAGTAATTAGTCTCTGGAAATCAAAAAAATAAAAAATAAAAAAAATAAAAACTACTTTTAGCGTAATCCAGAAATAGCGATGTGGACGTAGTAGTTTTCTATACCCTTTGGGGTGACTTTTTTGCAATTACAGCACCATCTATAAAAGATTTTAAAAATTTGAATCTGAAAAAAAAAATTGGGGCTTCCCATTCGAAATTTCAAAGTTCCACCCAACCTCCATAGAGCGCCATTCCATGCTGGTGGTGACCTTTTGAACTAATTTTTTTTTTGGTGGGTATGAACTTCCCATGCCCTCTTGTATAATATTACCAAGTATTATAGCTTTTGGTCCAGTAGTTTTTGTTTTTTTTTTATGGCCATGTCAAAATGGAACTTTAATTATAAAGACCCTGTAGATTGAGGGGATATGGTACAATTCTAACTAAAATGAAAACTAAAGATTTGTTAAAGCTGATTTTATTTTAAGATGATTTTGATTGTTGATTACATTAAAGCGATCCACCGCTCAGTCATAGGGAATTAGGGAGTTTAGGGACTTTTGACTTTGAGACTCGTTATAAGGTGGTTATATATAGACCTTTTTCAGACGCACATTTCGCCGCTAGATGGCAGAGCAGCGCTACTTCCGTCCGCCATTATGAGATGTTGACTTTTAGAGTTTCAGGCTAGAGAGTGTATGGGACAAGAATGATTTCGGCCCTCGCAGGCAATCCCTTTTCTATTTCTAGTGTTTTTAGTGCTCAGAAGGAAAAGCTAAACAAGCAGAGTTCATGCTGTGCCGTGGTAGGTTGCCCAAATAGCTATTTTCGAATGCGACAACAAGTTTGTGTTGCTCACGTGCCTTTACAATATGAAGACTGCCCTTGCTTGGTGCCTTTTTCTTTATTTTTGTTTCCCAAAAATAATGCAGAAAAGCTGAAATGGATAAATGCAATTAACAGAAAAATTTTTGTATGTCTCAAGGAAGCCGTGTATTCGTATTATGTTTCCACAAATGAATTCTTACTCAACCGCAGTGCAGGATGTATGCAACCAGAGTTGAACAGTACTTGGGCTTAAGACGTCAGCTTTCAGCATATTGGTCCAGATAACCAACTTTTTAGCAACGGATACTAGGAATTTACATAAGAATTTACACAGAAAGTATATGCTGCTAGTGCGTTAACATTTCGTTAAGTTTTAATCTTCACTATCTTTAATGGTTAATCTTCACTAACCGCACATCAAACGATGACTGATCATGCGACCAAGGTAAGTAACTTTATTATTTAATAATAACTGGGGGGGGGAGCAGACTCCCCCTCTAATGAACTGATGTATACCCACTTTTCTATCTAGTCGCAGTAAATGGCTAAGAAGTGATAGTTAAATTGATAAAAATTTCATTTACTTCGGTCGCATGATCAGTCATCGTGTGATGTGCGGTTAGTGAAGATTAACCATTAAAGATAGTGAAGATTAAAACTTAACGAAATGTTAACGCACTAGCAGCATATACTTTCTGTGTAAATTCTTATGTAAATTCCTAGTTATCCGTTGCTAAAAAGTTGGTTATCCGGACCAATACACTGAAAGCTGACGTCTTAAGCCCAAGTATTGTTCAACTCTGTGTATTTCATCTGTATATTTCACATTTTCCATCCACTCTCAAATTCTCATAAAAATAGAGCAAACAGACTTACAGGCGAGGAGGAGATCGCCACGGTTCAGAAGCTCTGAATGAAGCAGACATATACTATGGATAAGCACTTACAATACGCATGCACCAGTTTCTTTTTCTTTCGTGTCGGCCATGTTTTATGTCTCAATCCTCGTATTAAAAGAACTATATAGTCTATAGTCTACATATATTTTGTGTAAAACATGTGCAATAAAGTTATATGAAACTGTAAGTTTACTGAAATATATATTTCTGCATCTTGAAATTTATGTAAATATTAATCTAACTGTTTAAATGAGCAAACACTTAACATTTTTGTATTTTAAATGAGTTTTTATCTTATTTGCGATTAAATCAGTCATTTTTGATCCAGAACAATAGCTTAATCCAAACGCTTCGTGCTCAAGCTTAGGCAAGCCGAGTGCCCAAATCGCTCAAATCAACATCTCGTAATGGCGGCCAAGTCACGTGATCGCGCAAGCACAACTTCCGCTGAAAAAGGTCTATTAAAAAAATTTGCATATACACAATTTCTTGATAGAGGATCCGAATTCCGAATCTCGGATCTAAGATGCGGATCTCGGATCTGTGACCTAGGTCTGAAAAAAAGATCCAGATATCCGTATCTTGACATCCCTAGTTTAGGGATCCCACCACAACACCTGCTTAAGGTTGCGTCTAGAAAGTAACCGCGAGGCGACCACTCGCCACCGCTCGCGCCTATTTGAACCCCAACCCGTCTCAAAAGTCATCACAAGGTGCGCATGGTCGACAGGAAGTCGTCTCAAAAGTTCCGTCTTCTCAACCGCGAGTATCCACTTGCAACCCTGGTCATTTGCCGGTTGCGGCGGTTGTTTTCTGAGCTTGCTCTTCGACGCTAGTAAAAATCATGGCTGCCGATCTCTCGATAGAAAATTTTCAAGTCGCTACACAGGGAATTTTTCAGTCTCCGTTGTGCGACAAGATTTTTTACGGATGAATTAGAAGCAAAGGAATATCATAAAAGTCATTTCAATATAGAAAGTATAGAAAATAAGTATAAAGAAGTATTTTTACCACCGTTATTTTGAAAATGATAGTTTAAGTTTTTTCACTTAGACGAAACAATCTTATTGGCAAAACAAATTCTGACATCATAAACTGCTCCATGCCGAGAAAATACTGAGATATGGGTAAAGGGGCATAGTGCCACTTATTCCCCAGACTTGATGCCCCCTGATTTTTTCTTGTGGGGCTATCTCAAAGAAAAAGTCTATGCCCACCCTATTGATGACATTGAGGAATTGACGGAACTGATAACCCTAGAATTTAAAACGATTCCTATTGAACCTATCACAAGGCGTGTGCAAACTCCAAGCAGTAATCGATCTCAATGGAGCACAGATTGATATTACACTGTAAAACAGCACATACAGAAACATTTTTGTATCCTTTGATGATGTATACCACTTCACTGATTAAATAATTTTCTACAATGGAGTTATTGGCTGTCAAACACCTGAACTTATTATGGGCCATTTTTTATGTTATTAAGTAGTGGAAGAATGGAGCTACTTATCAGTTTTACATTGTCTATCACCTTCATAATTTCTGGATTTTTTGAGGTAGAAGGTTGAAATTCGGATTGTAGCTTACTATCGGCATATCCACCTTCATATATAGTTTGGTTTTGATGTGTGCACTGTTGTCGGAATTATGGGGGTGGGAGTCAGAGGGAACAAAAAATCTATGTGGTTTGTAGGTAAAAGAGTGAAATTCAGTATCTAGATTCCTCTAGGCAAGATGAAGTCTAGGCCAAATTGTTCCAGTGGAGTCGGAGTTGCAGGGATGGCAGTCACTTGGTCTTTAGAACTGTGGCAACATATGGATGTGATATGTAATTCGATCGGAAATGACGAGAAAAGAAAGAAGATAGAACTCTTTTACATTTTCTACATACTATGTTTGAGAAAGTCAAATTTTTGATTAATAAACTTGGTGGGGGGGGCCGCCCCCGCCTGACAAAGGGGGTAAAAATTGATGACCATAGGGTCTTTTATTTGCCTACACCCTACTTGGTGGGATTAATTCCTTATTAATAAATGTATAAATGTAGTACTGCTTCACAGCTAAAGCTTCTTTTTGGAATGCTTACAAGAGTTTATTCTCATATGTTAATATGGAAAGTGATAGAATTATCTTATCATTAAGTTATTATTCAGACTGGTTGTTTGTTAATAAAATTTACAGTCTGATAAAATTTAATGTAAATATTCAGAACTCCTGTATTCCTATCAAATCATCCACTTTTGGACCCTTCATGAATCACTCTCCAAGTAATTTCTAATGAAATATAAGCCACTTCCTGTGTAACATTGCTATTAGTATAAAAAGCATTTCAATAAATCACTTGCAAATAAAACTGGTCTTTTTATATTGTGCTAGTTCATATTCACAGAGTTCCTAAACATTTCAATATTTGCAGGGTTTTTACAGATGTAACCCAGACAAATATGGAGCAATTACTGTATTAATTTTCAGTTATAAATATATATTTTTATCTTTTGAATAGTTCTTATTGTGAGACAAAATATTTAAAGTTCCTAAATTTATTTTAGGTATTATGGGTTAGAATAGATCCATCAAATCCAAGAGACTCTTTGACTATTTCTTCAGGAGCCTCGCTTCTCTTTCGTGACAAAAGATTTTCATTGCGATTTGAGCAAGCTACGAGCACATATACATTACAGGTATTTTTCATTTTAAAATGCTTCATAATAACTGAAGAAATTAATAACAATCAATAAAGTTGATAATTAATGTTAAATCACTGTTAATAATTCAATTTTTCAGATAAAAGATATTCAGGAGTCAGATGCAGGTACTTACCAGTGCCAAGTTGTAATATCACTGACCAATAAAATAACAGCTGATGTTCAAGTACTTGTGCGCAGTAAGTAGCATTATTGTAATCCTTATTGTTATACTCTTTTTGAGTATTATTAACTCTCATATGTTGAGTAAAAAAAAAAATAAATAAATAAACTTTCATATTGTGTCTTAGGTCAGTGGTTCTCGACCTTTTTGACTCAATTAGCTTTTTTTGTAGAATCTATTTCTATGCGTAGCCCCATAAGCCTACCTAATTTCTATGACAGAGTCCCGTAGGCAAGAAATCACTCACAGGGTGAAGGAATTTTTATTTTATTTTCCTGGAGCAGCCATGGAGCCACTCAGAAGTGCACGCGGAGCACAGGTTGACAGATGCTGCCTTAGGCTAATTATGGATTGCCAAGGGATACCGATTAACTGATAACAAGTAGTTTTAAGTGTATTATAGTTGCCACCATATAAGTTGAATGACAGAATGACGTCATTTCTAATGCCAGCCAAAAGACGTTAACGGGAAGTAAATCGCTTGGCTATTCCATAAAACATTCGCTTTCGTTTTCGAAACATTGTTTTCATATTTATATTTAGTTTCTATTTTCTTTTTCAATAGATAAATGAAATTAATAAATAAAAAATGATGCAGAATAATTGACTCAAAGGCAATTTGTTTTAGATTATGATTTTTAATAGGCTTTCCACGTTTCAACGATATCTCCGCCTTTACTGTAGTAGAACAAGTGCATCATGGGTAAAATCCAGACAAAGCATATTGATGAGAAGACTTAACTGTGCATGTCAAAAAGATCGTTCAACTTACGTGGTGGCAACTATAATAATAATAATTCTTAATTTTCTTCATTAATGGGATATTAATTATCATCTACATCTTCAACTATTAAAGAATTTTTCTGGTTATTAAATCACCTGATAAAACTCCTATAACATATCCACTCGCACATTATTTGACTTGCCTAAATTCACTGGAAATGAAAAGAAATAAAACATTTTGTGTTGCTAACAAGATGATGATTTTACAAATATATGATCGATGCAAACAGAACTGAGGAGATGCAAGCAGATGAAATTTTAAAACAGTTTCAACATTATTTACAAAATCCAGAATCTTTTTTTAACTTCTATGATAATTTTAAAGAAAGTTCCTTGACTTATTTAGATACTTTATTTTTTTGATGATATGGAAAAGAATAAATACATAATTAAGTTTGGCATTTAATTAAACAGTTGCTGTTACGTTCTCATGGTCAGGCAACAGTGGAAAGAGGGTTTTCAATTAACAAGAACAGTACAGTGGAGAAACTTGATATGGCGGATAAACTTGATTCTGCTGTCCATCTGCATTTCCATTGTGTATCGCAACTTGGGGTGCAAAGCATTGAATCATGTGGCCAACTCGTCCTCTGTGCAGGTTCTCGTGTCCAGAATGATGAGTGTCATCCACGTAATTCCTAAAAAGAGATATGGCATGAAGGGTATTGCTGATCGTATTGATTCTGTTGGAAGACTTTCCAACATTAAATAGATAAGAAATTATTGAATGCTGCTGGAAGTGCAAGACAAAAATATATGATATTTTTAAAGAAAATAAGAAATTAAAAGAAAAAGAAAACAAAGCTGGCACAAAGAGAAAATGTGAAGAAGAAATTTAAGAGATGAAACAAAAATTGAAATTGAAAAATTAAATGCTGAAGCAGATAAATTTGCAACAAAAGCATAAGAAAAAGGAGCTTTGTCACTTCTATCACAATCAATGCACTATGTAGCCATGCACAAAAAAAAACCAAATTGAAATTGTACAAATTGATAACCGACATCAATAGAAAACTACTTGAATTAAAAGCACTGTAATTTGAAATGCTTGAAATTATACATAATAAAGTATTTTTGAACAGATTTAACGCTTTCTTAGTAATTATTTATAAACTATATGAATATATTATCCTTAAAATTATAAAAGATTATGGTTTTGTAAAATGTATTGAATTGCTTTGGAAATTTGGAAATTAAAAATTTGGAAAAGATTTGGAAAAGTCATGGAATTTTATCTTTGATCAAGTGTACGAACCCTGTGTACAGTTTAAAGATTTGCATGAATTTCCAGTCTGATAGAAATCATTATTATGTAGTGCAGCTTTAGCTGAAGGAAAAACTTCTGACCATAAGAAGAAGAAAAGAAAAAAAAAAAAAAAAAGAAAAGAAAACCCCCGATATATGAAACTCCAGATATGCATTTCGAAGGCTATGCCTTCATTCTCAATAGCAAGGTTGCGACCGGCCCACTGTAGAACATGTTAGTGAACAAGATCTGTCAAATTCTTGGATTTTAAAGCTTGGTTTTTCCAAAATGTCCATATGGCAGTGCTGAGAACTGAGGGCCTGGCTTAAGCACTTTTAGGCTACGTCTTAATGACTTTGTTTATTGTAATGGATAATTGCGCGAGATTGCCACCAGATGCCAGTGCTCACGACGCAGTGCATGCTGGGATGACGTCACAATTGAAACATGAGACTTGCGGCCTAGAATGTGATGTGTACGCACGTATTGACATCAGTAGCAGAGACTGATATATATAGACTTTTCTTTTTCATATAAGCTTATTATGTTTTATCTCATGTCCTACTTCCTTTAACCACCAATAAATATAATCGATCCACAACATTTATTTTCATTAAGGGTGCTTTTACTTTTTTTACAATAAATATGAATTATTACTGACAAACCAAAATTCTTTATAAAAGCACATAACACACAAAATTATAGGAATAACCTGGTTTATTACTTCTATCTATCTTCCTCTTTTGTTTTTGGTGTTGAGGATGTTAAATAACCATTGGATTTATTGGAAATTTAACCTAGCAGAGGATCAGCTTAGTAAGTCTTTGCTTGGTCTTCCAAACTTGTTAATAAAGGGACAAATACAAACATTCATTCCTTTAGTGGGATTTGCAGGTTGCAAGCGAGACAACGCCTGCACTCAAGTACTCTCAGCCACTGAGCCAGTGTTTTTTTTTTGTTTGTTTTTTTTTTAATTGTTATAGTGGAAATCAAACACTCAGTGCAATTTTTAAACAATGATAATTACAAGCATTTAGTCACCAGGATTATTTCAAAATTTACAGTTAATCGAATTATTTTGAACAATCATATGAAGCACCCATAAACTTCTACGTATTCAACCCCTTTTTATTATGTCAACCACTAGAGAAAAAAACTTTTCCTTTTAATTCCTTCAAGACTTGGAATGAAATACCATTAAACCTTCACCAAACAATTTTAAAATGCGAGTTAGAGAAATGTAAAAATCACAAACAACACATTCAAACAATACTCACAAACTATATATTGACATGTCAACAAAAAATCTCTAAATGATAAGAGTCTAAACATCACGTTCAGTTTGCTGAAAACCTGGTGAAAACTCCATTTAATCTCAACCGGTGGTGCAGTTCATTATTTTGTTATGTGGCATAGACTGAAATGCTTTTTGATTAGGACATTATTTTAAAACATTTTGTATTGTTTTAAAGCACAATGCAAATGTTTTCAAAACCATTAACCCTTATCGATGTGCACATTGGCATACTAAACTAAACAATACAAGATGCATGTCAGCATACTCTGCATTTGTGTACATGTGATCACAGTATAACTTTGCAAGCACCTCGAAAGGACATGAAACCTAATGCGTAAAGAAAAGTTCCAACAATTGAAAAGATGCAGCTCTACAGCAATAATATGCATTTGCTTTGACTAAATATGCTGCATCGTTGTGACATCATACTCATTAACAAAGCACTGCATTGTTTTTTAAAACTTTCTTGACCCTTTGAATTTAATGAATTGCTGGTGCAGAAAGTTCTTAAATGACGTAACGTTTTTATTACACCCCTAATTTTGAGTTTTCGACATTTTCGATTGATGCATGGAACTTTTTGCTTCGATTGATGCATGGAATTATGCTATGTACTTACTGTCCTTCCATTCAGAAACTCCCTGTATAGTATACCGTATAGATCAGATGACTCCCATAACTCTGACCACAGTGGACCAATCCAAACTAAATTAAATAGTGAAATAGGACATGCCTATAGCAATGTAGGACCAAATTTCAATTTTCTATGTTAAAGGGAGTTGAAAGAACTTTTCTTAAAAATTTTACAAGTTCTAATGTCAGCTTTTAATAAATTAATTACTATATGTATTTAATCTCATAAATATCTCAAACTCAGAGTACAGAATGGTGCAGAAGTGATGGAGCAACTAACCATACATACTTTTTATAAGGGCTATAGATGCCTTACAGTATATTTTATTTAAAGTAAAACTAGTTTCCAACTGATTTTGCCATTTGTGCCTGGCTTTTTCAAGTTAATGGAAGAAGGAATGGCTGCAAGTTATAGTTCAAATTTAATTTCAGATGACAACACTAGTTTGTAACTATCTTTACTAAATAAAATATAGCGCAAGGCATCTACATGTATATCCTTTATATGTGTATCTGAAATCAATACAAAGACCTCCAAATACGTTTGATTACAGCAAGCTTAGTTTTTTGCCAGAATAAATTGTTAGACACTTAACAGCATTTTGTTATTGCACAATTTTATCAGCACCACCTGTAAATTAAAAAAACTCATTAATATAAAAAAAATTAATGAGTTTTAAATTCCTTAATAATCTAAAAAGAAAAAGGTGTTTTATTTTATAATTGAATCATTCATATTAAATTTTACTTTTTTTTTTCTCCCCATTAGTGCAACCTGTTATATTTGATAATAGCACCCGAAATCAAGTGACAAGCGAAGGTAAAGCAGTGCGCCTTGAATGTTATGCAAGTGGTTTTCCACGTCCAAAAATATTGTGGCGTAGAGAAAATAATGCAGTCTTACCAACAGGTAACTACATTGATGCATTATATATTTACTTGTTTGGTAAATTTAAACTAAATTTTAAGCTAAAAGATGTCTCAAATAAGAAATTAAGACAATAGGCATGATTACAGTAGAGCCTCTGTGTAGCAAAATGCAAGGGACTGGCAAAAGCATTTCAGTATATAGATATTACGTTGCATGGTGTTACGTCGGTCAAAATCTTAAAACGTGCTGATTAATACTCACATGTGAGCACTGTTATGATTTTGAATGCGTAACTCGGAAACTACTCGTTGGAATTTTAATGGTATACACAGATTTATGTACCATATTATTCCTCCAAAATTCATTGTCCTAGGTGTTGCAGAACCTGAGTTATTAACTTGTTGATCTTGGTAGCGGCATTTCTATTTCTGTTCATATCTCAGCATTCAAATTCGGACCCATGTTCATATGAAGTTTTTGCTTAGAATCACCCATACTACCACCCCTCCGAAGTTGGTCATCGAAGTATACAACACCCTGTATATTTAATTTATTTTATTTAGTTATCTTTTTATTTATTTATTTTTAATTCATCGTAATCCTATACGTCCATCCAGAGCCTGTATGGCCTGAGGCCGATGAGTTGGGTCTCTGGATGGACCTGGATTAACGACTGCTGTATGATGGTCACAGCAC
>JAHWFO010001074.1:10455643-10507035 GCA_023313115.1 Rhysida immarginata
ATTATGTTTTTTTATACACAAGTTTTGATTTAATGTTAAATGCATTTTGATAATATTGATGCAAATTAATTATTTTGTTCAACCTATGAAGTAGCAATAAATCATTGCTTATTTTCATACCCATTTTAATGTTACAGGTTATCCTGTAACTTCATCTCCGTCCATTCTTTTATAATCATTTAAAAAATAAACTACTAATTAATAGAGGGAGTGGTTCTGTGTACTCTGCAAACTTCCAGCATAAGTTATACTTAACATGAAGAAGAACATGGTTTTAAGTAATTTTTTTTTTTTTTTTTTTTAGTTTTGGATTAAGAATTATTTTCTCATAACTTGATTGTAAGTATCCAAAATGCAGCTTTCATTTAAGATATTTAAACACAGATAAAGGCGTAGCATATTAGGATAAGAATGAGCATTATTCCCCTTTCTCTCTGAACTGACTCCGAATACACACACAAAAGTGTCATTGGGACATGCTAATATTCAAATGCCTGAATTTTAATTTCTTCATAATAAGCTTTAATTTACAAAGTGGCCCTTTTTCTTTCCACCTATAAATAAACAGATTTATACTAAAAAATTTATAATTATGGTTTCATTTCTATTTTGAGCATGATAGAGATGCCAAAATTGTATATTACTAATTGTATATTGTAATTATATGTCTTTTATTCTTTACCTAAAATTACTTCAGTATGTGTAAAACTAAAGTTTACTTCACTTTTTCACCAAGAAATGAGAATTGTGTATTTTTAATTTCATAATAGCAGCCATTTTATCGTTCACTGTAGCTATTGAAGTATGTAATCTTTTTTCAAAATGTAAGAAGTATTTCTTATTATCAAAAACTTTCTTCCTTAAGAAGTTTGTAAATTCTTTTTATGTGCAGCATTTCACTTTTCCTCATAGATGATGTTAATAGGACTTCATAGTTGACATTTGTACACATTTCATTGTAATGCAGAAAGAATATGTTTGCTGTAATTTTCATTATTTCCAAAGATAAGGCGGGCATTTTTTTAAGTGTTTATGTTTCGAACCTTGGAATTCAGTTATTCATTTTAGATATTCATAGCGGTATAACAGCACTTTTTTGCTGTCAGTTATGAAAGCAATCCACATTTTTCAAACATTCCGTCCAAATTAGCAATATATGCTCAGTCAGTGTAAAGATTAATATTTTTATTGAATACTGTACAAATATAAGATTTTGTATAATATATACTTAGGTGTGAGCAGGAGTATTTTTTTATTCTTTGTATATAAGATTATAAATAAACTTTTTAAGAGCTCATGTTTTCGTTTAACTATATTCATATCTGAATATAAATTGAAAAAAAATGTGATTTTTTTTTTGTCTTTTTTTTTAACATGGTTAATTCTATAAATTTTTTACCTATATGTATAAATTTTAAAGTGTATTTTACCATTGATGAAATAAAAAATAATTTACTACAAATTTTGCAATGTGTTTTAAATTTTCATGTTTTGAGATTTTAAACATTTTTATAAAAATGAATCTAATATAGAACCGAATTTTGATATCCATGCTTGTATCTAAAGAATTTGTCATAATTATGGGTTTTCAAAAGGAGCAACGGATTTGCATCAAATTCTTTGACAACGTGGTATATGAGGAGGAAATAAATCCTCACCAGTAATTCCCCACTAATATCCTGGGAGTATGGTTCATTGAATACCATATACAGGGTGTCCAAAAACTCAAAGCTGCCAATTTGAGATCTGATGAGTGTCGTTTACAGGTAATGGGCGAGGGGGGATTCATTGCCCCACTCAAATTTGACTTTGATTCCCCAATTTAAGGTCATCCATTTGCTCTACTCGAAAACTATTAAAGGTAAAGAAAAATTTCCGATTGCTACCCTATAGAGCAACACCACATTAGTCTAAAAACAATTTTTAATCACGCCCTTCCCCTTGAAAGATTTTGAGAAAATGGGCGAGAATTTTTTTATATAAACACAAGACGGGAGGATTTTTAATATCATCATTTTTCATTATCATCATTGTATAAAGAAATCTCCGTCAATGTCAGCAGTTCCGCCTATAATTTTTTCCGTCATGTGTTCGTGGAATTTGCATTTGTGTGTGATGTCTTCTACGAACGTTTTCAAGTGCCATCCATCGCACCATTTAGCCCTTTCCATTAAGGACACTTTACATCATGAAGATTTTCATCCTAGAAGACGCTTTTTGTAAAAACATCACCTGGCTTGTTTTTAATTGTATGTATTCTTACCTTTATTGCAATCTTCAGACCACAGATTTTAGACTTTTAAATGTACTTTGTTTTTAAATTCGTGTGTTTGATTGGCATAGTATTGTTTTTAAATTGATAGTGCGATTTTATAAATTTTGGAAAATTTATAAAAAAAGATAAAAAAAAAAAAATTCTAAATTTCGATGTAATTAGATATTCATTTTTTTGAATGGTTACATTTAAGTCAGGGGGTTGGCGGGCTGTTTGTCCTTCATGGTAGATTCCTTTATTTGTACAAATTTTTTTGTTGTTAGGTTAATTTTTTTAGGTTGGGTTAATAAACAATTTTCATGTTTATATTTGGAGGAATTTTCTATTTATTTGTACCCTGTATTGATGTTTGTTTTATCGAGACCCAAATTTGGATTTCAACAGTTTTTTTTTTTTTTTTTTTTTTTTTTTGAATCTATCTATTTCTTATCCCTTTTTTCTTCCAATTAAAGGAACGAATGAAAAAAAATATTTTTATAGCCAACACTTTACCTCTATGAATCAAGTAACAATATATTGATTTGTTTCATAAGTACTGTAATAGCTTAATTTGATGGAAAGGAAAACAAGGGGAAAAAATACATTTTATAAAAGTGAAATATCTAGCCCCAGCAGCTTTACATTGTGCCCAGCATACTGGCAATGAAAAAAATGGTGACCGAAGTTGGCATTATAATGTTCCGAAAAACTACTGACAGCAGTAATGACAGCATCTCGATCAGCGAATCGTGTGTCCCACAAGAAATTGTCCAATTGACAAAACTTGTGGAAATCACTTGGAGCCAAGTCTGGTGAATATACAGGATGAGGGAGAACTTCGTAAATCAAGGCATTAATTTTTTTGCAGGGCTGCAACTGACATGTGGACGAGCATCATCTTGGAGTAGTATTGGACCTGTACGATTCACCAGTGACTGTTGTTTTGTTCACAATCTCTGATGGTATTCATCAGAAATTGCATCAGCAGTAACGATGCGATGCAGAAACTGTGTTAGAGTCTTCCACTGTTTGAGGGCAAGACATGTTTCTAAGCACTGTTACGCACCATGCAGAGCAGCGTAAGCGAAATCAGACAATACTTAAGAAACAATCCAATAAGCGAAAAGTTAAGGTGGTAAATACAGCAACACGAATCTTCATAGAAGTCTAATATGAACGAAAGTCTAATATTTTTGGTAAATAGTTTTATATTTTCTGTTAAAATAATTTCATTATTTCAATTATAGTCCAACAGAATCGCTCAACTTGCAATAAATCACGTGTTCATTGACGTTGGCTAAATTCATCAGCCAATTAGCGGCTGCCTTAGCCTTATTGCAAGGATTTTTTTTTATATCTATCGTTCATATTTCCTGTTTAAAGTGGGCTTTTTTCAACATTTGTTCAAGCACCATGTCAGACAAGAAAGTATTACGCTTCTTGTGAGGAAAGTTAATTTCGCCTTAATTGGAAAAAAAAAATGCTCCTTAAAGTAAGGGCTACCAATTTAATAGTAATTCAATTCCAATTCAACAGCAAACTCGATGCAATGCTAAATTTTACTCTAGCTGGTTCCGTGGTAACGAATGATTTGCTAGTAGGGGCATAGTAGCCCTCTTCTAAAAGGGGGGTTTTAAGAGGTTTATTTAGCCAGCAGGGGCAATGTAACATTTGTTTAATACATGTTGATTGCGTTTAATCTTAACACACTTCATTTATTTGACAGGTGGCAACTTTCCATGTTTATATCGTTTAACTTTTAAAACGTACAAGGTGAGACTAGAAAGTTCGGTGAATGACTCGGAAAAACAAACAGGGACAGGTATTTCAGAGATGGTACTTTACTGTCCTTCAAAGTAACCCTCATGGCCACTACGCTTTTGACATCGTTCGTTTAACTGTTGCATGGCGTGCGAAAACTCCACTTTCTGTTCTGCTTGAAGTTCCCTCGGCATACCCGTTTGAATATACGGAACGTCGAGAAATCTGTTCCTTTCATTGTTATTTCAAATATTTTGATTATTTGTTGATTTCAAACGAGGAAACGGGAAGAAGTCATCTGTGCGGTTAGTCAGTTGGTGGAAGGCCTTTCACATTGTGGTTCATCTTCGATGGTTTCTCGTTCTTCGCGGAATCGATTAAACCACTCATACCCACATTTTCGAGTCATAGCGTCTTCACAATGCACTGTCTTTAACATTTCGTGGGTTTCTTTTGCTGTTTTACCTAATTTAAAAGAGAATTTCATATTGACTCTCTACTCCATTATCAGTGATAAACGCATTGCACTCTAAACACTGCTGCATCAACGTACGCCTGTCAACAATGGTGAAGGTACATTTACATATGTTAGTTGAAATACAGAAGAACGCTTTGCGCATGTTTTTACAAGTTGATTTGATCTTCAGTAGATTGAAACCTGTTCTGGCCGTTACAATTTTATTTTCCATAATTTAAGAGAAATGAGGGAGGGGGGGACTCTAATCTCATATTAATTAAGTATTAATTATTTCTTAAAGGCATTAAGAAACACTAAGATTTAAATCCTGGAAAACATTTATTTTTTTTAACACAGTTGTACAATATTTTAACATATGAATGAACATCAATTGAATTGAGATTTAGTCGGACATTGAATTGATTTCAGATTGAAAAAGATTGTTTCTTCTCAACTCTTTTACGAGTTCTTGGGTCTGCATCAGGACAACACAATCTCGGGTCCACCTTGCAGAACAGTCACTTTGATAATGAAAATTCAATGTTTTGATCTCTTGAGTTGTTGGACGAAATGAATCGTTTGATGGTAGAAGTTGAAGTAAGTTACATTGCAGATATACCAACTTTCCAGCTATCCTGCAAAGATATACACTTTTTATTGTAATAGTTTTTTAAAAGGAAATATTATACCTTTATAGTAATATTTATTTATTTATTTATTTATTTATTTATTTCAACCTTATGTGAAATATTTAACATACGTATTTCAGATAAGTTTTTTTTGACTTAACAAAAAACAAAAAAAAAAACAAAAAAAAAAAAAAAAGATTGGAAGAAGACTTAGTCTAATGTTACCTACTGAAAACAGTCGTATATATCAATTTATTTTAAAGATTATAATTGCTAGAGTAATTGGAAGTTGTAATGAATAAAACAAATGAGATAGAATAATATTGGCCCAGTTTTTCAAGAAGATTGCCCTTGATTATTAAGGAAAATGGTACATTGAGAGAAATCCATTACGAAATAGATTTCTATTTATACTAATAGATCATGATGTTCATCCAATGTCTATTCTGTATTTTTTGTTCTTCCCTCAACAGGAAAACAAACACGTTGCTGTTTCAAAGGTTTTCCTTTATGGACTGATAACTGCGTAGATTTTATGCATATAATTTTCCACAAAAGATTCGGATCGAAAGGGGGTTTATTTATTCAAGTCTTATTTGACTTGAAACAGATGCTTGCAGCATAGTTCTTCCGTACAATTCCGCTGGCACTCTATGGTTAGCCTGTTGCAATATGGTTTTCGTTCACAAAAGTTCGATGTCGCACACCATTTTGTTTTGGAATGCTTGCTTTAGTTGCTCATCTTTTTTCATCGTTTGATTGTACATCATTTAAATCCTTTGACCGCGCCTATAATCGAAATTTTATACAGTGTCTGCGATGACCTAGTAGGTAGAGGCGTTCAGCGTGATCGAATCCAGGTCGCAGAATTTCTCCTCCTATTTTTTCAAATAATATCATTAGCTGATGTCTGGGGAATTAACTCCAGTTCTCATTCATTATTTCTTATATTAGATGTTTAGAATAGTTTATATTTGCTTTTTCACCCATAATATTAATGTGAATGAAAAATTAATATGAATTAATGTGAGGACGCCAAGGAATTAATGTTTAATGCCATGGATGATTGATTTATAAGCTTAAATATATTTCATAAACGAATATTTACATACAAAGTTATTTTTAAATTGTTAAATAAATTCAAAACGACCTGTTTACATACCTCATTCAAATGCTACATAATCATGAACATTTAAGTGCGTTGGATCTTTTTTGACCTAGTACCATTTTCTACAAAAATATATGTTTAACGATGTCACCCGAGACATTTACTAGAAATATACGTATTTCTAAATCCTCGTAGAACATCCAATTATTATTCTTTAACGATTATTACGCCAGTAGGAAAGATAGTCCCAGCTTGCGAACTGAGTACTGCTCCAGCCAGCCCAAAGGGCATGTAGATAGCGTAATGCTTCCATGTCCGCAGTGGCGCAATTGGCTGGCGCATCTGCACGGTGAGCAGAAGGTTCCTGGTTCGATTCCAGGCTGTGGAATTTTCTTTCCTATTTTTCATCAATAATTTAAACATCTGAGGTATGGCGTGTATAAAAATCCTCGTAGAACATCCAATTATTATTCTTTAAAATAGATAGTTAATACTGGGACACCATGCGGAATAGCTGCACACGACATTTTGTGCTTTTAGTATTGACACCTTACAGATCTGCACCTTTTATACTTGTCAGTTTTTGTCCACTATGCATTAAAAAATTATATATCCTACGCACAATTTAATAGATATTATCTAAGGACTTCCATAGCAGCAAAATGGAAAATGTACATCCCAAGATTATTACATATATTGAATGAAGACGACCCCGATCAAAGAAGACCACTTCCAATAGATCCAATGGTCATCCACCAAAGGTAAAAGAGAAATAAAAGATAGATAGATACGAAATAAAGATGTTAAAATAGGAAATAATACTGAAAATAGGAAAGAAAATTCCACAGCTTGGATTCGAACCAATAACCTTCAGCTCGCGCTAACCAATTGCAGACATGAAAGTGTGGCGTTACTGTAACGTGCGGGCCTCTTTTGTATCGCGCTATTAAATTGGCCCCTTTTCGTTATGACACCCTGTCTTTCACACAAGATACGGTTACTTTTGGCATAAAAGAGAAAACAAGCTCAACACCCTCGATTCACGATTAATTGAGCCTGCGCTGCGTAGCAATAACTCACACGCATACACATTCAGAGAGCAATTGATATTAATATTATTTATCTAACTAATATAAATTTGAATACATACTATAAATAAATGTGAATGAATTAAGTTGCTTAACAATGATTAATCTATCTATATATATAAAAGAAGAAACTGACTGAATGAGTGATCAACGCACAGCCCAAACCATAAGGCATAGAAACTTGAAATTTTGTACAGAGGTTCTTTACAAATTGTAAGTGAGCACTAAGAAGGGGCTTTTCGAAATTCAACCCCTAAGGAGAGGAAAGGGGGGTTGAAAGTTTGTTAACACATTAACTGGTGTGGCACTACATAATTAACCATATTAACCTCTTTTAGGGAGGGGGTAACGAATTATTAACAACGAGCATAAATATAATTATGCAATGACAGGACATAGATAAGGCAATGTTTATCGAGGAGGATAAGGAATCACACGGGTCTCCCTTGAGCTCCCTAAAAACGTCCAGACGACTGGCGAAAATTTGTGTGTTTGGCCAAAAAAAGAGAAAGAACGAGTATTGATCAGTGAAATTTGCAACAGAAAGATAAAAAAACTATCCAGGCATTGGAAACATCTGAACACAGAGCAGGAGGGTATAAGAGCTTCTACGTCAAGGGCAAGGAAAATTTAAAAGATAGGTCTAAAGTATCCAGTGATGCTCCCCGGGGGTGAAGATGAATAACATTTTAATCTGAGACAGAACAACAAGAGGGTAAGTAAAGTCCCGGGCAAAGAATATAAGTAGGTTCATTAAGAATGATGGTTCCATCCCACCTCTAAGAATTATATAACAAAATTGAATTTGTAACAATACGTAGAATTCCTGTTGTTCGGGCTTTTCTTAGAAGTTAACATTTTCTTAGAAATATATAATAATGATTAGTAACTGGAGATAATGGAGAGTTAGCAGACTATTGAGAAAGAGTGAAAGATGACAGAGGATGCAGTTCCTTCGTTCGAGCTACAGTTGGCGACATAACCGATAACAAAGCATACATGAACTCAACTCTTCAAACCAAAAACCATACGGTGTTATGTCCTATAATAATATTTCGAAGGATTATAACAATAATTCATATTTATTGAAATGCCAGCGAAGAAATGAATGAGTATTGGGCAGAGATGACAAAAAGTTATCCGGTCAAAAAGTCATCCGGAAACATCTGAACAACTTCATGAGGTTGTTTGTTCTGTTTAACCTACAACTGTAATTATCTCGGGTAACGCCGGGTGCCTCTGCTAGTACTTAATAAATGGGATTACAATTGCTATCATTTTGAAAACACACGAAGTCTGAGACAATGGAAATGATCGTTCCGTTATTGAAAGAATCGGGGGGAGGGGTATAATATCTCTATAACGATCGATCGCTAATCTTTGCGTTCCTGGATATCTTTGATCACTAAGTGTTATAGTGGGCCCACTCTAAACATTGGTACGTACTTACTTACACTTTCGACATTATACAAACACACACATAAGCTACCAAGTTTGAGACTGCCCGTTGATTCCCGTAGTTTGCCTCACCCACTGGTTGATCGAGCTTCGTCCCGCTGATCACCTGTGCACCGCAAACTACCACCTGAACTGTGGACCTATTATTGCTCGTCTCATCTGCCTTCGTAAACTGTCACTGACGGTCGTCGCTTTCAGTCAACATACCACATCAGATTCGTTAACCTGACGACACCTAAGTTTTGCGCTTGATTTGCACCGCAAAATGTTAAATTGTTCATTGTTCATTGATAACTAATGCAATATATCCATGTTGTTCTATTTTGCAAAATTGGCATCAGTACGTGTCAACGCCAGCACTCTCCTCCAAGCTCTCTTTTTCTTACCCTACTCATTCCTCTTCTTCCCTTTTCCCTTTTTCCCCACTTGTTCGCAAAGATCCCTCCCAGCCAATCCGTCTCATCCTCCTGTTGCTAAGTTGCCCAGGACTCCCTCCTTTCCTCAGTTGCTGCTGCGTAAGAAGCGTCTCGGCAACAATGGGTCAATATTGTTTGTCTACCTCCCTTCTCGACGTGACTCTTGAAGCAGCGCTTTTAGAGCGATGCTTCCGAAAGGGAAATAAAGAAAAAAATTAATAAAGCCAATTAGAAGATGCGAGGGTACACAAATTGAGTTAATTATCGACTCGTACCATTACGCTATTTACATGTCTTTTGGGCTTGGTTAGAGCAGTTACTAAGTCCTCAGGCAGGGACTATTTAGCCTTGCTCTAACAACCAAGCCCATAAGACATGTAAATAGCATAATGCTTTCATGTCTGCATTGGCGCAATTGGGTAGCGCATTAGCGGCATGAGCTGAAGGTTCCTGGTTCGAATCCGGACTGTGAAATTTTCTTTCCTATTTTCATCAGCACTTTCTTATTTGAAGTGTGTATTTTTGGCAGATTCAGTTGGTAAGTTATCACTTCAGAATCTTTTAATAATGATGAGTGGTTTTTACTTGCATTTTTCTCTTACGTATTATTTACTCATATTATTTTTTCACCTTTAAAATTTAAATACTTCCCAGAAACATATATACTATATTATACAGAGTGATCCAAAGTCAGGCACATCGAAATAATAAAAAAAACAGACGACATTAAGTAATACCACTTGATATAGTATTTACATACCACATGTATATTTACAACATATGCTCAAAATGGTGCCATCTTGCGGTAGCCGATAAAACTTTTCAATATTACACTATTTAAAATAATCGAATTTGGATGTGCGGGACTTTTGGATCACCTTGTATATATTATACACTGAGTGGTCACATTATTATGACCACCATCAGTACTTCGTTGGGCAGTCTTTTGCCTTCAATACTACGGCGATTCTTCTTGGCATTGACTCCACGAGAAGTTGAAAGGTGATGCGAGGAAACTGACACCATACCTTATAAATAGCACTGTCCAGTTGTGTGAGATTTGATGATAGTGGAACCAGCTGCCTGACGGTTCTTTCAACTTCGCCCCACAGATGCTCAATTGGATTGAGATATGGTGATTGTGGGGGCCACCTCATGTTCTTGAAACCACTCCTGCACAATACGAGCATTGTGACATGCCGCATCGTCTTGTTGGAAGACGCCAATGGCGTATCTCCATTGGAATACGCCATCAACATGATCGGATGAATACTTAGGTATGTTGTACTATTCAGACGTTGTTTCACGTGAATTAAGGAGCCCAATCATGCCAGGAAAACAAGCCCCAAACAATAACACTGCCCCCCCCCCCCCACCAGCTTGAAGGGTTGTGCTCATTCATGTGAGGCCCATGCTTTCATGCTATTTTCGCCAAATCCTCACTCTGCGATCCGCATGATGCAACTGGAAACGTAATTCATCGTGTTCCGCATGATGCACATGACTTTTTTCCCAATGCTTGACTGTCCAATCTTTGTGTTCCTGTGTGAATTGGGCACGTTTTATCTTGTTAACTGCAGACAGCAAAAGTGTTCGAAGCACTTCGGCTTTCCATATTCCATACGAAGCAGTGTACGGCGAACAGTGCGTTCAGAGATCATTTGAGAGAATCTCTACAGTAATTTGATGCACTATTGCCGTTCTGTTGTCTCGTACCAGTCTCGTACCAGTCTCGTACCAGTCTTGACGGCCACACCTCGCAGGTTTAGACCCAGTTTTCCAGCTGACATTCCAGTCCTTAAACACTTTAACAACAGCTGCTCTTGAACATTTAACGAATTCAGCTCTTTTTCTGATATTCGTTCCATGGCTCCGAGCGCCAACGATCATTCCACTTCAAAGGCAGTTAAATCGCGTCGTTTACCTATATCTTCAGAAACAAATCACTTCTACTATGGTAGTAAAGAATATGCTTCCCTATTTATAATTGTTTGGGCCTCTAGCAACTTTATCGCGAAATCATAGCTAATTTGCCTACAAACGTCAGGTGGTCATAATAATCTGGCCACTCAGTGTATAGAGTACAACATTACTTTAAACTTAATAATTTGGCCACTCCTCCTCGCAACACGGCTTTACCCCCAAACGTAACACTACAACAGCTTGTTATGAACTCATGGAATACATAATCACCAAAATGACAACTAGCAAAATCGTCGTGGGGCTGTTCCTTGATTTCTCGAAAGCTTTCGATTCTATTCCCCATACTCTCCTCCTATTTAAACTTACTCATTTTTTCAACATTCATGGTTTACCGTTTCAATGGATTGCAAGTTTTTTTTTTAAAGACAGACAATACTCACTCTATCCAATATCTCTTCCTCCATTTTAACTCGAAATACCGGTGTCCCTCAAGGTTCAGTCTTATCACCACTGCTCTTCAACTTGTTCATAAATGATTTACCTTTAGCTCTAACTCCTCTCACTACTATTTTATACGCCGATGACGCTACTCTATTATTTGCTGACTCATCTCTATCACTAACCCAACACACAATTAACAATATACTCAACAACCTATCAAACTAGAACAAATTAAACAGCTTACATTTAAATATCGAGAAATCTACTTACATCATTTTTCATCAACGTAACAAAAAATTAGATCTCCTGAACTTCTCTCTAATTTACAATAATCTGACCCTTAAACCTTCTAAAAATGTTAAATTTCTAGGCATCAATCTCTCAAATAACCTTTCATGGGATTCCCATATAAATATCCTCTCGTCCTCATTAAATCAACGTTTAGGCATGTTTTCCCGCCTCCACTTCCTCACAAAAAAGATCTTACTTCTTCTATATTACACACTAATACAATCTTCACTTATATATGGAATACAATTCTGGGGTTATACCACCAAATCAAATCTATTACGATTACATCGCTTACAAAAAATGGTTAGTAAGAATCTACCTAAACTTAAATAAATCCGACCATGTCTCCCATCTATTTCCTTCTGTAGGAATATTACCCATTTCCCATTTATACTCATTTCACTTAGCTCTCTTCATATATAAAGTCTTAAATAAAAAGTTTTCAATAATCCTCCCTCCTAACTTTTATAATTCTTCCCCTCTCCACTCATAACTTACATAACAAAGATTCCCTACCCAAGTTAGCAATAAAATACACTTATCAACATAACAGTGTCTCCACCTCTGGATACAAGCTATGGGGTACTTTTTCTTCCGAATTACGCACTACCCCTTCCATATCTACCTTTAAATCCAAACTGAAGACTCTTCTTACTAAATCCACCTATTAATATCTTACCAATTTTGCAAGTGTTCTCAATTTAATAACTATCTATTAGATTGCTTCCACCCAGGGACCTAACTTGTCGGCCAATGGCCATATCGGACCTCGGTGGATATCTGCTGTATTTCCTTCAAATAAATAAATAAATATTTCATTTATTGTTAATTTTAGAGTAATTATCATATTATTTATTTTAATGGGATAATAAATGAAACATAATATTACTGAATTTAAAGATATTGATTATTTTAATTGGTCAATCAATATCTTTTGTAGATGATGTTGAGAGTAAATGAACTGCAGAAAGCATCATAGAAAGATTGTCATCCACTATTTATTGACTAGTAGACCGAAATACCATTTCACTAGAAGGCTATCTTAAAATACATATGGTAAGGGCCAAATTGTCGAAAACATACCTTCTGAACTCATCGGCAGAACTGTGCGATTTATTGATACACACAACAGGTGAAGAGTCGTGTTCGTGGGCGATGAAATACAGATGTGCAGCGTGATAGACTAATGACTTGTACAGTGATTCCATAGATTCTTGAGACTGATAATAAATAAGGAAAATATATAGTTATTAAATACATCATCATAATGAGAATAAGTTACATAATTTTAATAGCAATGTAATTTCTGTTATTAGGAAATTATGTTAAAAAACAGTAAAAAATAAAATGCACATAAATTTTACAATAAAAGAAAATTGTGTAATTGTAGGAAACTTTTTTTATATTATTCTTATTCGTCTTATGAATATTTTCTTAATTATTAAAATAAATAAATAAATAAATAAATCTACCTTTTCATCAGTTATTTTTGGAACCGGAGGTAATGAAGCTAAAGAAAGTCCATTGCATTCAGGAATGTGCTGAAGAGAGGAATAAAAATGATACTTCAAAATAAGATATAGAGATTTAAAAAAAATAATAGTTTACCCGAACTGATTTAGAATTATACAAATATAATGATGTCTAAAACGATTCTTTAAATGAGAAACATTAATGAGAAAGGAGAAGAAGAAAACTGAAAGCTTGTTTCATAATTTTGGATAGTGGGCATATTATTGAGAGATGCAGTCTATTTTCTGACTTCTGACCTGATGCTAGCACTTTCAGATGGCACTCGTGGCATATTCACTATTTGCCTAGTCATGCTTCAGCTTGTCTATAACAAATCTCAAAAAACTTTTATCAGAAGCGAATTTTAAGAATATATTTATACTGACAAAGAAAGCAGAACGAAAGCATTTGAAAACAATAAAGAAAAAGCAACAAAAAAAAAACAAACTCTTTCACAGTAAACGACGGATCTCAAGGAATTGCTTATCGATGCACCTGATGGCAAACAACTTTTCAGAGATTAAAAAGAAGCGACTATAACTCCTTGATATTAGCCAAGGACAATGTGATAAATTATCATATTCTAACTAGAAAAGTTTAAAACATATCTAAATAAAAAGGTCAGATTATAGTTTATGGTATAGTTTTACGTCTCTATAATGAATAAATTCTCGTACACATAAACTTATTCTGAAATAAAAAAAATTTTTCTTTTTATTTTCCCAAGTTAATTCTCTAATTTAACCTGAATTTTGAATGAAAAAAAAAGTCGAAATTGAAAAAAAAAAAATAAGAAGAAAGAATCGAAGTGCGGTTAAGTATAGGAACTGCTTTCATCTGAAACTGTTCCTGCTGTAATTTTTCTGTTCCCCAAATTTCTCTTTAACCCTTTCAGTCCCTGTGTCCATTACAATGGACATGTATGATTTTTATGTATATGGCTCTTAAATTCATGTGCAAGTATTTTTTACATATTTGTATTATTCCTACGTTTTTCATTTGTTAATTACATTTTAAAAATAATTTTTAAAGACACCCCATCTCCATTGAGATGGATGTGGGTGGGTCATGTATCGTCGTGAAACGCAATTTTAAACTATTGTATTTTTATCATTAGCACATGTTATCTAGCAGTTTTCAAACAAGGAAAAAATTCTGCCATTAAAAGAAAAAAGTGGGGTCTGAAAGGGTTACAATGAAGCAATTTTCAAGTAATGAATCAGATTCAGAGTACCATTGTAAGGGAATAACAGCATTTCAAAAACGAACATGCACAACGAGTTTACTACTGAGGGAGGAGTATTTTGAAAGCAAACAAGAATTCATATTCATATTGAAAGTATGTGTATTGTAGCTTTGACTCAAACTCTTTGGGTTGTAAATTTTTAAAAAAATTTAATTATCTTTTGTGGATTTGTGGTTGGTTTCGTGTTGTGGTTTGTTGATATATGTGTCCACAGTTGCTTGGCTTACTTCTGCTAGATCTGAACGAATTTAGAGACTTTTTAACGAATTTTTTAACAAATAAATAAACTTTATCTGCCTAAGGACGATGAGATTTTTGACCTATGAACGATATCTTCAATATATTCACAGATAACGCAGGCCTTGCCTTTTTACGCTTTTAAAAAATAATTTCTAAATATTTCCCTTATGTAATATTTGTAAATAGCTAAGAAAGGAAAGAAATGAAATAAAAACGTGATACTCGTAATTTGAAGTGTTTAAAAGGCAGGAATCTACCAGAGAATGCTTCGTTGACGTCCAAAATAGCAAAGCAACGTGGACACATATATTAGTAATTTATTATGGAGACACCTTACTAATATAGATGATCAGTGTAATTTTGAATACAGTCATATACTTGTTCATGCTTCTTTGAAGCACACTACAGATTTTTCTTAATAATGACTCAGTTAGTTATCCATTGTGAGCAATAAGATATTCTTAACGAAATAGAACTGAAGCAGGACTGTTTCATTCGAATGCCATCTTTAAATACAGGGTGCCCGAAAAAGAACCCCAGAGCTCTGATTTCAAGTTATTTTATTACATAGTGAACGTAACGTATTGTGAGGTGTAGATGACCTAAAACTCGATTGTTCATATACTCCGGAATTCTTTTTTCACACGGTATTTGACACTATCGAACGTTTAATTCATAGCTCACTGACTTTTTAACTCGTTTAGGTAAGTAACTTTAAACGATTAAAGACGTCTGGTCAGGATTTTTATTTTATCTTCCTAATGAAAAGTGAAAGGAGCCATCAAGAAAATCTCTTGATCAAAGCTTGACGAAATTTATGATAAGCTAGCGTGATATAATAAACTATATTCTAAACTTAATAAACCATATAATATATGTTTTGGTTAAGTTTATTTTCAATAAAATTTCATACCATTGATAACTGAAGATTGTCCATTTGTATTTTGGTCAACCAGGCTGTATGAAGAACTTCGTGTCGAATGCCATTAGGTGTAGTGAGCGATAGGTGGCTGAAGGGTCTCTGCTGTAGGCCACAGGGGTTAAGAAGTTGCTTGAAGAAGGGCAGCTGCGTTGCCAATGAGGAGCATCCAGCACTCGATAGACACTGAACGAAGGCGCAAAACGAGACCAAAGCGATGACTGTCCATATACAGAGTAATGAAAAGAGTATTAATAATCAAACTCTTATAGATTCCTTTTTTCACATATTACTTAAAGTTTATTTCAGTTATTTATTCTTGCATTGTGCTATCATTGCCTTTACTGATCAGGTTTTGAACCACGATAAGTACGACAAATATTAATTGTACTTTATTCTAAAGTAATGATATGATTATTTTCCATGCAATAAAATGTATAGACGGAATGCACTGATAAAAGTAAATTAAACTCACGATGACTTCTTGTAGATCCAAACGTTGGAGACTTTTTCTAGAAGAAATTTTACGCAGATGTTGACATTCGATGATAACACAGTCTTAATTGAAAAAGTGATAAGATGACTGTTTAATAGGTGCCAAACGTTGAAGTCTCTTCCCAGATTGTAAACAATCTCTTACATAGGATGTGGCGACAAATTATAAATTAAATGGAACAATGTTGTTAGTTTCTTAATTCTGTGTGTATGTATACATACGATTAAAGTGATAACAATGAAGAAGAAATGCAAAATAAAATTTAATGTGATAACTAAATATTAATAACGTTTTTGTGGAAAGTCAAGTCACATCGTCAGTTATTTTATAAGGGAATTTAAGTGAAGATGAAGATGTTTCCTAAATGTGTTTGTTTAATTAAATGTCTATTGTTCATTGATTTTTCTTATCTTGATTGTTGTGTATTTTAATTTTAATTTATTATTTGCCAATTGTTACTTATGTTGATGGATGTCCATTTAATTTATAATTTACCGCCACATAATACCGTGAGAGATTGTTTATCATCTGAGAAGAGACACCAACGTTTGGCACTTACTAAACAACCATCTTACTACCATTTCAATTTCTTCTAGAAAAGCCTGCAACGTTTGGATATACAAGAAGTCATCATGAGTTTTAACATCCGAGTGGTCAAATTTACTTTCATCGAACTTAAGTACATTCCATCTGTATATTTTATTATAAGAAAAATATCATGTCATTACTTTAGAATAATACTACTTTCCATTTTTCAACTCAATATTAATTGTACTTTAATCGTGTAAGCTAGATAACATTTCTGAGGGGGGACAATCTTGAATTTCATGGTATACAGTGTGTAAGAAAACTAGTGGACTAGCAATACATAGTCGGTTAAATAATATAAGGAACAAGTTTATATAAGAATAAGTCCTAAAATAAAGATATGCCCTAAAAAGAATAATAGCCGCATGACGTTATTCGTTTAATATTTCCTTACCTGAGAAAAGTTTTCGAAAACGACCTACCGTATCTCTTTCATTAGAAGATATTCCGCTGAATGTTAGGGAACGCATGACAGAGCGCCGGCCCACTTCAGTCTTGTAGCACGCGAGTTCTTAAACACAACATATCCCGAAAGATGATTGGTCGTGGAGGACTTTCAGCATGGCCTGCTAGATCTCCCAATCTCAACCTTATGGATTTTTATGAGAATATAAAATCTACTGTTTATTCCACTCCCGTTCATGATATTGAGATCTGAACAGACAATTAGGGGCACTTTGGAAATTTTTGAGCTTAGCATGCATTCCGCTCGTGGAGATCATTTTGAACAGTTGCTATGACTGTAAATGTTAATTCCTCGCATTTTCATTGTCACTCATTTAACCTGATTGAAAATGAATGATTGTTAATCTAGACAACTGAGTAAACAGGACCTCTAACTCAGTAATGAATCACAGTAGTCCTGTATGTCAGTAAAAATCTTCTCTGTGCAAAATAATATGCAAAAAGAGCTCTATGAAAAAGAATGAACATCTTAAAAATAAAGGCTAATATCATTAGAGAAGATTCCAAAATTCGAACAATTGAGTCTTTATTTGGCTATATGCGCTCAAATTTTTTCGTTTTCGCGGTTTATTTTGAAAGAAACAAAATGTTGCGATTTTTAATTAATGCAAGCATCAACAGTAGTTTTAGGTGAGTAACATATTTCAATTTTGTGTGAAACTGTGAGATGCAGGTTCGGATGGTTCCCTTGCTAGAAGTTTCGGCTAATTAACCATTATAAAGAGCCTTGCAATGCACGCGTTCACTGGAGAATTAAAGGGTCATCAGAAAAGTTTCCTGATTTCCCTGCCATTACGAATGTCAGTGCAAGTTACCTTAAATTAAATGTAAGCATCACTATTATCTGCTCAGTTTTATACTCTATATACTGGTATAATTTTTTCGTTTTTATTTAACCTGTGTTCATTAAGTATAGAAGTCTTGAGAAAATTTAAAAACATAATGAAGTTTATAAAATTACAAGAAAATAGTAAATTTAAAGGCTAATTAACAATACTGCTAAATAATCTTAAAAAAGATTAAATGAGAATCATTCTAAATTACTGCCTAAGGAAGGAGAATGCTATTTAAAAAAAAAATTAATTGTAATGAAAAGTAGTTTTATTGCTTTATAAATTAAACAGTTTTAAGTATAATATATTCAATCTGCTTTACATGAAGAGAAAACTCTTTTTGGCTTATTGTATTATGTATAATATACACTTTCAAATATAACATTCAAGATTTTTTTTATATTCTACTCGTTGTCTTTAATAAAATCCGTTATTTTTTATTTCTAGTTTAAACAGAAGTAATTTGTGACTTATCAATTTATTTTACATGGGCAAACATTATAGATAAAGTTTACTAAGTAAAACCTTGATTGGAATAGTTAAACAGTTTGTAAACAAAGTATAAAGTTTTTTTTTCATTACTTATCAATATGAATAAAGGAAAAGAAACTTGACCATGAATATCATAAAATCTATAGCTAAATTGGAATCAATATTTCCGTTCGATTAGAGTCTCTCTCTCTCTCTCTTTCTCGCTCTCTTACCTGGTGACTCTGTTAACACCAAAAATGATTTTCTCTTCTTCATAACCATTTAATAAGGTTGTGTTTTCTTTTGTTTTTTTTTTAAAGCATCGACGAGGCAGCAGTTGCGGCCGCGTTCAGTCCGAGTGAGAAATATTTTTTCCCCTCATTCGATACACTGGAGCGATAGATGACCACGAAAAGAATTAAACGAGATGCTTTTTGAAAAGATGAAACCAAAATATGGAATGAAATTACACCGACAAAGAATTTGTTTAGGAAAAAAAAAGCTTAAGTCAATCGGGGATTTTTAGCGTTGATTCAATGAAAGCGTTTGGGTCGAAATTCTTCTTTTTTTAATGAAATTAAATCGCTTTCAATCGAAAATTCTTTTCTCGATGAAACATCTGAAATCTGTAAGTAAATTGTTCCTATTTCATAAATAACTATTTTTAGCTTTTTGTTTTTACCTTCGTTTTTCAGTTTTTAAAGGAGCTATTATTCTAAACACCCGAAGTTCAATTCGCAACCGAACATTCCTCTCTTTCATAAATTTTTAATCTTTTTAATTTTTAATCTTGTTAAAAGAAAGACGTGTGAACAATTCAAGTTAATTGTTTCGGCGTTTATTTTATTTATTTATTTATTTATTTATTTATTTATTTATCAAAGAACGACTCTTAATAATTCTTAATATTTCGGCTTTTAATTATTCGTATGAAAATTCAGATTCATACAAGAATACGTGAAATCCATGAAATTTTTGTCAAAATATTATATTAGGAATTAAACATTAATTATTCCGTAAGTTTTTTTCATTATTAAACAAGAAGTAGCGGAAGATTATGAAGTTGCAAAATTTTCTCCAATTTAAGACAAAGTTTTAAAAGAGAGACTGGTTTATGGTTTCCTAGCTTGAATATATAATGATATTCTAAGAATTTTTCAACTTCGCCAATGAAACGAAATTGAAAGCGATGTCAAGCATTTCTATTGCTACTGGCAATCTCACTTGATTTTTAAATGTTTACTAAAAAGCCTTCACTGATAATGTGCCTTTAAGTATGCTATAAAACTGAGTTTTGCCTTACCTTGATACATTTTCTTTAAATCTTTTCTTTTCATTCCTCGAATGAGATCTTTTTAAGATGTCAGGAGCTATTGTGATAATAAGTTTCCTCAAATGTTATCTGGTTATTTATATAAATGGAAATCTTAGCGTCCCACACAAAGGTGGGTTAATTTTATTGAAAGCCAAAAGCGCCACAAGCATTTCCTGCGTTCGTGAGTCGCAATGGCTCCCCTTTTCCCCTTAATTATTTATTCAATAACAGAAAAGAAACTTAATGGTAATTCGAAATTCCTTCTGTAGGAGGGTTTAACTCCCTCACACACTCTTGAAGTTAATGGCAAAAGTTTATTAAGTGACGTTGGATTTCCGTGCTTTATTATCTAAATTAAATTAAAAGTAAGGACCTTCCACAGAATATGTCTTAAGCACTTAATCGTGAGTATAATAAAACAGAAGAACTATACTTTCATCACAACCATGTGACACATACTCAGCAATTACTACATTATAAGATTTATTGCATTAAGAGGATTTTTTGCTGTTTAAATGAGGGAAACTTGTTTATGACATTTACACCTTATTTTTAAAAAGTAATTTTTATTAATTTTTCTTTCTAATGTTTTGATCAAAGTAACAATTTCTTTTAAATTAAAAAGTAAAAGATGAGTCTATACTAAGTTGAATTTTTTTTTCTGTGCTTTTCAATATAAAAAGACATTCGTGCTGTCTCCGTGCAACTAAATTATCTATTTTTCAACTTAAATATTCCACCTATATAAAGGTACTTATCATATCGTAAGACCAGCTTTTTAATTCCATCCTCATAGAAATCGGCCGCCTGATTTGCTAACCATTCCAGACGGAGATACACAAAGCAATCGTTTAGCCGTGACGAAACATGGGTTGCTCAGGTTAAACAGAATAACTGTCCGTGGAATGGAGGCATTCAACATCACCCAAGAAAGTGAAGTTCAAGCAAATAATTTCAGCCCGAAAAATCATGTGCAGACTGTGTTTTGCTTGTGGATTTTTTGCCAGGCGGCCGTTTCTCTGAGGATGGAATTCAGAAGCTGGTCGTACGATACGAAAAGTGCCTTAATTTCCTGGTGAAAAATAGATTAAGGTCCAGGCTTTCATTTAAAAATTGAAAAAAAAACACGCCTCGTAAATCCCCATTTGATAGGTTATTGCATTCTTTTCTCTATAAGGATACAGAAGATGTTGGGAAAATAGACTTAAATTCTGGCATTTTCATAATTAACTTACTAAAAGCTGAGCAAAAATTTCAACTTCTCTGAAATTTGTATCAAAACACGTACGATCTTAATGCGTTACTACGAAAAAATTCTTTTTCTTAAGGGTGCTGGAATATTTGCCCGAAAAGTTTCTGCGATCAAGAAACTGAAGTTATCAATCATAAATACGGGAAAATGCTTAATATTGTGTTTAAAATCGCCTCTACAGAAAACAGACTAATTAGAAAAGAAAATTAATCTCTTAAAATTCTATATCATAACTAATAAAAATATCTAGTTCTCGTGATATTTGTTTTCCATTGTTAATTGTACCAATTGCTTCGATTGAACCCATCAACAAAATGGAAAATATTAAGACCATAGGAAATATCTGTAAAAATTATTTTGTCACGGTGGTTATTTTTATTTAATAGATATTTTAAAATTAACCTTTTTAATGAAATTGCTGACGAATGACAGACAAATAAACAAAAGAACAATAGGAACGGCCAAGAAATGAGGAAGTGACGACGAAAGAAAGAAGAGTTGATCGAGTATGAAATAGGGCATCAGGTTGTTGTCATTAGTACAGCAACAACAGTTGGAGGCAATTTGACATTAGATATCAAGTGCGATGTATTTGTTCACTTCGACGGGAAATTTATCATCGGTAAGTTATATGTTAATTTCAATTTAAATAAATCAGTTCAATAAACATATTTAAACTTTATTGGGTTTGTATCTGCCTGAGCAATCTTCCTTGATTCATTATGCTATTACGCATTACTTTAACGTCAGAGTATTGAGCCGAAACTATTGCCATTATAAAAATTTTCAAATACTAGAGTTTGAATTTTATTTATTTACTTAAAAATAGCAAACTTCACGATAAAGGATAAAATTAAATTAATAAATTTATTGAACAGGAAGAGAATAAGTATCAATATTTTTGGTAAAATGGGCAGTACAATAATGGGGGGCAATGCTAGCTTTTGTGTATAAGTTCGAAATTACGAGTTCGCGTTCGATCAAGGACACTAGAAATTCATTTTTCTTAGGAAATGTATGTGATCTTTCTGCTGTAAAATAATCGTTCAACCTTGGCTAATAACGCAAGGATAACGATTATCCATGCAATTATTAATGAAAATAATAACAAAAATATGGGACATTGTTAAAAAAAAAACCCATAAGAACTTCATATTTAACAAACTTTATAATTCACATTTTCAAAAATAAGCTTACCTATATCTGAAAACGGCTACAAAGTGTAATCTGCACGATTTTCAGCATGGCACGGAAGAACACTGCCGCAACATCTTAGTAAAGTCACTTCTGTGCCTTTTCACAATTTAGAATAAATTTGTACGATCTTTAAAGTAAAAAGTTTTTGCATAATCAGAATGCTATCGGTTAACAGAAAAAAAAACTAATAGTGACAGGGGAAAATCAGAAAACCAATTACTTGTTTGAATAAATAAGTCTTAATAACAAGGGACCTCTAACTTCTCCGAGGTAAAATACAAGTCAGAAGATATAAGGTCGCTATTTGGTATGCTCGAGATAGTTATTTGATGATGCTTATTTACACCGGAATTCGTTACAACCAATTCCAAGTCTTCCCTTCGCCAAGGCTCCACTGTTCGCCAAAATAAAACTCTCATTTTCAACCTAGAAGCTCTCACGGCCACCAAATAGCACCGTTCAAATAATAGTGTTGTTTAAGCACGCATAATACTGGGGAGAGGGCGGTATTATGCTCCGGGGAAACATTCCTTTTCAGCGATTCACCCTATATTAATGCAACAACGAAACAATGACAGATTTACATCAAAATCAGGGCCTGATTTAAGGGCCGAATATAGGGACAGATGAGGCAATTGCCAATTGGCTCCCACATTTTAGATATTTGTGTGCCTTTTGGCCAAGGGTCCTCGTAAGATGCTTGTTTGCCTTCTGGCCACGAGTTCCCACAGTGCTAAATCCGTCCTGATCACAATTATAAAATCGCGTAATTCAGCACGTATTCAAAAGTACTCACATGGCAATCTTATTTTATCCTAATTTTATATTTTCCTGTATCAGCGGTAAAAAAAAATCCTCTGTGGTCTGGATGAATACAAATCTCCATATTTTAGTTAGTAATTACGACGAGGAACTCACGTCAACACTAATCATTTCTTAATCTTATTCTTGATCTTAATAATGTGACCAATATTGATATCAGTCTTTTTAAACTCTTTCGATTTCACAACATTCTATCAATAATAAATTAAAAAATCAAAATAACAAGTGTTTTCATCAATATTAAAAGAAAAAGAAAACAAATGGGTTGGGTCTTATCAAATCTATTAAATGTTTTCCCCTCCGGATATTAAAAAACAAAGATTAACAATCTTTTAAAGATAATATCCTGAGATAAACTTTTAGTACTGGTTGTATTTTTACACGCTCTTCTTCCGAGTTAAAATAAATTAAGTTTGCTTACAAAGGTTGTGACAAAATACTCTTGCTTTATCAAGTACTCAGAAATATAAGAAGTGCGACAACCTGGTCACCGAGCACGACTCTAAACAATTTTTGCATGCAATTTTCGACAAATATCAGAAAACGAATTGAAAAAGTAGCAACACTGGGCTTCCTCTTTCCAACGGTGCAACTTATATTTCCATTTAATCGTGATGTCTTAGCAGCATTATCGTCAGCTCAACATCAAAAATCGGAAGCATTTTGTTTCTCTTCAAATCCGCAAACATGCGCAAAATTCTAGCTTTTTCCTGGCCATTCCATGATTTGAATGCGCTCCTCATTCAAGTAAATATATATTCGAATTTTAAGTTTTTAAATTATGCTTTCAGAAGCACAGAGAGAGTGTTAATTTAGAAAAATCAAAAATATTAAATTAAAATATCAATTTGCACTAATTCTTGAGTGATATTTGAAAAATTTATCCATTCTATATCATCATCATCATCATCATCAATTTCAACCCTTATCAATGCAATTCTGGATGTAAGTCTCCTTCAGACACTTCCAATGGGCTATGATTTTCCAATTAGCGCCCACCTGTTTTCTCATGTAGTCGCTCCCTCTGCTATGAAGACGTCGTCATGGTCTTTTAATACTTCGTGAGTACCAGTCGAAGATACCTGTAGTTTATCTCTTATCCTGTATTCTGGCAGTGTATCCAGCTCATTGCCAATTGAAATGTCGTACCTGATTTATGATGTCGAACACTTTTGTTTGTCTTCCGATCTAAGTGGCCCGTTTTTTGTCCCTCCTTGTTATACCTAACATGGCCCGTTTTGTATCTTTCGTTCCATGCTTCCTTGGGTGGCCTTGCAGTACGAGTATAGTGTCCAGTCAAGGTTGCTGGCTTTCTTGGGCAAGCTCTTGAAAGATCCTTGATGACCCTAAGCATATGGCGCATCCCTGGCGCACCCCGGGCAACTGGCCGAGTTGCCGGTACCTTGAGCCGGCCCTGAGCCCAGTTATATAATACAGAGTGTATCTATATATTTGTAATAAACGTCGGGGATGAGTCCTGGGATCAAATCAAGAAAGAAAGTCCCTATGAACATATGTTCTACTAAACTAACGTTGTTACTGAGTTACATGCGACGGCGTTACAGGATATACATTGGCTAAATTACAGGAGATGCTCGATGTGTCCGCTACGAGCAGCAATGCGTCAACATGCACTGGCGAAGCCGCTTGAAGATACCTGCATCCTGTCGAATAGCTACAAAAGCGTTGTTGATACGCTCTTCCAGATCGTTGATGTCGTCAACCGAAGTAGCGTACACCACACTTTTAATGTATCCCCACAGAAAAAAATCCAAGGAGTCTGGGCAGGCCAGTGCAATCGACCTTCCCGAAAAAGAAACGGATCAGAAAAATCACAATAAATAACAATCAACACAAAAATCGAAGAATCCAAACAAAACAATCTTGATACTATTTATAAATAAAATGCACAGCCGTGGGAGGATGTCATCCAAAAACCGACGTAGAGTACTCACACTGTAAGGTGAAATGGAAGAATTCACTTTAACGCGCTCAATTGGTAGGGACTTCATAGAGATAGTATACTTTATACCCTCATGGGCGATCTGTGAGCTGCTTTTTTCCACTCAAGCCTGCTCGCAATTGCTCGTTGCAGCCTATTGTTGAAGTGTCAGGATTTAAGAAAATTCGAGCATTTTAAAAAAAATTTTCTCTACCTATCCCTACCTATTGAGCGCGATAAAGTGAACTCTTCCATTTCACCTTACAGTGCGAGAACTCTACAGCCAAACTGAATACCCACATCTGGGTAAATACGCATGTAATCCAGTAATAACGCTTTGTAGTACATAAGTTCATAGGGACATTCTTTCTTGTTTTGATCCCAGGAATCATCCCTCGACGTTTGTTACAAATGTATATTACACGAAATATATAATATCTATATATAAATATGGGAACGCATTTTTTGTATTACACTTTTACCTGTGTTAGCGTGGACGAATACGCATGAAACTTATATGGTCGGAAAGGTCCTGTGCTGTAGATATGCACAATATATTTTGTTTGTGTATTTTTTCACGTTAACACAGGTAAAAGCGTTTCACAAAAGGTAGCATTAAGGAATAGGTTGTGCGCCATATTTGTCAACGCATGTAGCATTGCCTTTTTTATTGTTTTTTTTTTAATATTAAATATCAAATTAAATGAAATCATTGATGATGTTCATTTGAAAGCATTTATGTGCAGGAACTTGATGAAAATACTTTGCAGCTATTGAAAGTCCACGAACTGATTTCAGAACCTGAAGGTACCCAAGTATAATATAGTACTTATAATGTACTTATACATTATTCCATAGAAACAACTGCTTAAAAATTGTTATTAACCAACTATTCAAAATATTTCTATAATTAGTACGTAAGCATTTTATGTATTTTTCGTCGTTTTCTAAGCTATTTTAAGGTTTTTTCATACACTTTGAAAGTAATATTTTTAGTTAAAAATAAAATAAATACCAATTTTGAAGTTTTTGATTTTTATTTATTTTTTAAAAATTTTGTATTACGAAAAATTCTAATAAAAAGCAATTCATTGGAAGCATCGTATACTAGTTTATGTTTGTGCAAAATTTTAACACTCTTTCTTTAGTAACAAAAAAAGTTATCGATTTTTGGTTCGAAACAGACCTTAATTTTCCACAGTGGGGGAGAGACGCAGAGATAGAGAGGGACAATTTAGCGTAAATATAAATATTATATTTAGATAATAATTCGACAGATATATTAAAAGATACCTTTAGATGTGCTTTAAATATTCTTCTGAGAAATTTTCAAAGTTATCATTGCGGTGAAATGAATCGGGAGTGTCAGAAATGTCATGCAAAGCATTTTGAATATTTATTGTGTTATCTATTTTTCATTCTTCAAAGTTTATTAATAAGCAATATTGAGGCTAGAACAAAATATATTTTTTTCTCAGAAATGTGATCGAGTTTCGATCATTGGGGGGATTTGCATGGCAGAAGAGGATTTGCTGTAGGTGACTAGAAAACTAATTGAAGCAATACCGAAATTTCTGGACATGCGAAAAGACATGTCTAAACATTACATTTTTATTTACTTATTTAGCTTCGAATTGTCAGCGATTTGTTTATAGGCTGATTAGATTATTCTCATAACAAAGCGATCAAAAGTATAAAAAAAATTAAACAAATTTATAAAATCTAGATTTGATTAATACGTTTAATTTTGTAGAGGTTAAATGTTCCATTTTATATTTATTTAATTTAGTCTCCTGTAAAAAAAAGAAAAGAAAAAAAAGTGAGGCAGAAACATGCAATAAAAAACATAAATCAGACAAAATATACACAAAAATAGAAACTCACACAATAACAAAAATTTAAAATAGACTTAAAGAATATAAAGTTTAGGGAATGGAAAAATAACATAATTATCATTTAAAGAATAAATTTTACTTTTAAGGAAATCAAGAGATTTATTATGAATTTTAATTAATGCAGCAAGATGTGCTTTGTTTATTGCCTTGTTCATAAATTGTTCTAAGAATAAATATATATTAAATTTGATGTAATAAATTAACAGGGGATCAGTTGCGATGATCGATGTTCTAGTTTAAATTTTGCGGCTAGCCGAGGTTTTTAATGTCACCAGTCAAAGTATCGAAACTATTAAGGGAATTTTTTAATGAAAACATGCACGAACACTTTTCCTGGAAACAATTTCCCCGATTTTGGCAATATTTGAACGATGATTTCTAACGTACGGACAAATCACGTTTTTTATCAAGGTTCGTATCTTAGTTGATCAATTTATATAACCGAAGACCCAGTAGATAACAACTAAATTTTTATTTCTCTGATTAACCATGAATCAGTAACTGGCTAATGATATTGATGAAAATAGGAAAGAAAATTCCTGGATTAGTTAGCGCGTCAGCACGGTGAGCTGAAGGTTCCTGGTTCGATTCCAGGCTGTGAAATTTTCTTTCCTATTTTCATCAATAATTTAAACTTCTAAGGTCTGGCGTGTAAAAATCCTCACAGACCATTCTTTATTTATTGGCTAATCTAGCTTACTAATATAGGGTATCCGCTTGAATACATATTCTGAGTAAACAAAGCTCAAATCAACATGGGTTCGAGTAGCAACGGTTTCTCAATAAAAATATAAATTATAAATTAATACATTATTACTTACAATTTTATTTTAAGGAATGTAAACACATTTTTAATTGTCACGTTTGAGGATCGAAATGACACCATATTTGTCGAGGCATCTTTGATCTCTATCTGTAAGATCACGCTCATTACAAACCGCCATCATTGTACAAGCTTTCAACGCATTTTGCTATTTTCTAGATGACTTTGGTCCTTGCCTTTGATCGAAAAATCTACACAATAAATTTCATGGGCCTCCTAAGGATATGATCCGATCTTGGTAACAAACCATTGACCTACTCGACCAATCCAACGATCTGAAAACTGCTGGACATAAAGTAATAATCTAAAGAAAAACTGTTGATTCCAAATTTAGTTACACGCAAGCCAAAACTGTAAATAAATCACGAGTAATAAAATTATTAATTTAGGATTTATGTTGTTTTTTTTTGTTTTTTTTTTTGAGAAACCGTTGAATTTTGATTTCATGTTGATTTAGACTTATTTACTCAAAATAATCCCAGGAACATATAGTTGATAGACCATTCTGTTGAGGGATATTCTGTGTAATTTCTTTTCCGATTTAACTCCAAATCCAGAAAACGAACCTTCAGCACGGATTCCTTCGAGTAGAAAGCATTATCTTCAGCTTACTAAGCAACAAAATTCGGTTAACTATAAAATTTTGCTAACACGTTATATTTTAGTATATTAATCTTTACATGTTAATATTAATTTATCATTATTGACATCGGAAATTAAACGTGAAGCAAGTAACTTTGAAAGTGGCTCGTAAAGTGGAATTGAATCGATTACGAGGTATATGTGATACGTTATCAATTAGCAACCAATTTAAATAATTTTCAAGCTCATTAAAAGGGTTTATTTTTTAAATAAAAAGAGAATATGCGGTTTCACGTTACATAATGTTCCAAGTAACAAAGCAAGTCTAAAACGGAAAATTTATTCAGACAAAGATATCAGTCACACTTTGCTATGAATCTTTCCCTTTTCGAAATCACTTGGAAATCGTATTCACGAATCAATTTTACACTTCACCGAATAAGTATATATGGGATAACAAAACGTTAAAATGTTAAATTGGAAACTTTTCGACGGCTTATTTTCGATTCGATGCGAAATTCCTGGAATTACTCTCTGCCGCTTTATCAGCCAGGAAGAACAATGGAATAAGTTTTGAATTTTATTATAAAACGGTTTCAAATGACAAAAATATATTAAAATGCTTTTATCATTTTAATCATGTTTTGATACAAGTAACATTTATCTATACGAAAAACAAATTTTCAATATTTTAATTTGAAGCTGATAATTTTGATTATATAAGTCATTCGAGATGAAGTTGGTTTAAAATTATTCTGAAAATGTTAATCTTAAAAATTGATTCGGTCGATATAATATAGTACTGAGACTGCTGGTTCGAGGCCTATCGGAACAAACTAAAATATTTTTTTTTTATTTTTTATTTTTTTCTCTTCCCTACTATGAATATCTACTCATGCTTTAGAATTGAAACAGAACAATGGATTCCCTTCACAAACATTACCTGCCGCACGATAAAACTATTATTCCTTAAATTTGCTAGGGTTTTCTTATTTATACCACAATGATCCAAATTATACTAAAGCAAAATTATATGTATCATCAGTATAGCAAATGCGGACCCTGAGTGGATGCTCCCTTACCGTGGGTCAGGGGTTTGGGTGCTTCAGGAATTCTGTCAGCTATGCTGGTTGTAGCACTGCTACTTCAGGGTCACCCTTACCAGAAAGGTCATGGCTGAGAAGTGAAACGAAGTGCATCCGAACATACATCTCATGCTATCGACGAATGAGAGAATTCATACTGCATCAGGTGTGCCGCAGAGTCACCCGTGCTCGGAAGTTAAGCAGAGGCTCCCGTTCGAAAAAAAGTCGACAGTCTCCCGGCTGTTATCTCGGAGCAATGCCTCCGATAAGCTCCACCAGTGCACTCGCTATGAGCTTGGGAAAACGGTCAAACGATTTTACCTGAAGGAGAAACGGGTAAAACGACAACGGGATCGAGTGTTGTCAATCGGCACATGGAACAAGAAAGGAATCCGAGTTAGTGGAGGAAGCTAAACGATATCGCCTGGATATCATAGGTATTACCTCTACGAAACGTCCGGGTTCAGGAACTGTGAGAAGGAGGGTGAAAGCTTCTCTACTCAGGTGTCGACTCTAGTATGAATGCCCAGGGGAGAGTGGGGATACTCACAAGTCCCTGTCTGGCAGATTATGTTGCAAATTAGACCCCTTCAGGTAGAAGACTGTGTCTCCTAAGGCTTCAGATAGAGAAACGGCCTCTCTCTCTCTCTGTTCGTTGCGTATGCTCCGAATGCAGTCACAGAGTACCCACTCTTTCTAGATGAAGTTGATGCTATTCTCAGCAGGAAAGGAAGTGCAGATTCTGTCATCCTGGTGGGCGACTTCACAGGTAGGGGCTGATGACCAAATGTGGAAAGGCGTGATTGGGAGGAATGGTAACCCTGATTTAAATGCGAATGGAAGGTGCTTGTTGGATCTCTGTTGTAACAATGGACTTTTCATCACGAAGACCTTCTTCCAGCACAGGGATGTCTATAAGGTTCCATCGAACCACTTGGGATAATGGTAGCTATGCCCCTGTTGGGTGAGTATATAAAATGTGTTGTTGGCATTCAAAAAACATTTCAATTGTTGCACTGCAGAAACGGAGCGATTTATCAGCGTACAAAAAGGAATGGTCGGAGAATACTCACGGTAGTATCACCGCAGTAAAAGTTAGATGACAATTCAGTCCCTGAAGACTGGCAAAGCTGCAGGTGATGGTGATATCCGGTCTAAGATATTAAAAGCCTTAAATCAGGATGGTATTCTGCGGCTGACTCGGGTGTGTCAGGTTGCTCGGATATCTGGCCAGACCCTAAGCAATGGAAGACAAGAAATGTGATCTCTATCTTCATAAATGGAGGTCGGAGAGATTGCAACAGTTATCGAGGCATCTCTTTGCTCAGCATTCCTGGGAAAGTGTACGCTAAGTTTCTGGAGAAGAGAAGTCGGGAAATAGTCGACTCCAAAGCACAACGGATCGCATCTTTGCTCTAAAGCAAATCTTTGAGAAATCCTGGGAGTTTACTGAAGATGTCTACGCTTGCTTTGTGGACCTCGAAAAAGCATATGACAGAGTTCCTAGGGAGAAGCTCTGGCAAATGTTGCAAAAGTACGGAATGGATGGGCAATTACTGGTTGCTATCATGTCTCTGTAGGAAAGCTCTGAGATGTGCGTCCGGCTAAATGGCATTAATTCAAGAACATTCACCGTGGCCATTGGATTCCGCCAAGGGTGCGTATTGCCGCCCATCTTGACCATTATCTTTATGGAGTGGATATAGAGGGGCAGCCGAGGCGATGAGCGTGTTCGTGTGAGCGGCTGCTTGGTGGAGAGGTTGCTCTTTGCTGACGACCTTCTCCTCCTTGGGTCTTCTCGCACCAATCTTCAGCATGCCCTAGATCGGTTTGCAGCCAAGTTTGAAGAGGCTGGGAAGAAACTCAATGTGGCTAAGACTGAGGTTCTTGTCCTTTCAAGACAGCCTGCTCAGTACGTTCTCCATGTTAAGACAGGTGGAGAAGTTCAAGTATCTGAGGACTGCATTCACGAGTGATGGGCGGCAGAATAAGAATACGATGCTCGGATCGGTGCAGCAAGCTGTGACAAACGCGAACTGTGGAAACAAAGCCAAGCTCTCTGTTTTCAAATCTATCTGCGTCCCCATTCTCACCTATGGTTATGAGTCTTGGGTAATGACCGAAAGAGTGCGATCGCGGGTACATGCAGCCGAAACGATATTCAGAGATGTGTAGTAGACGTTACCCTACTAGATAAAGTTTACAGCAGCACAATAAAAGAGTCTTTAGGTGTTGAGGCGCTACTTCTCCGCATTCAGAGATCTCAGTTGCGTTGGTAAGGTCAAGTGATACGGATGCCGCAAACTGGTCTTCCTAGACAGTTGCTATTTTCCAAGCCAGTGGGTAAGAGACCAAGGGGTCGGCCTAGAACCAGGTGGCTAGACTACATGGAGAATCTGAGTTCGAATTGCTTGGGTATTACCATTGAGGACATGCGGCTGAAGATCCTCGCGAGCGCTGGAGATCCTCCATAGGGCTGCTGCCCCCGCGACCCTAACGGATAAGCGGATTTGAAAAATAAATCAGGATAACATGCGTGTGGGTGTCTATGTGTATACGTTTATTTTTGGGGTATGGGTGAAGATTGCACGTGTGTGTGCATGAAAATGCATAGCGTTCTTTCACGATGATTAAAATCTAAACTTTCGTATAGATCTTTTAAATGTACATTATAACAAGAAAATAGTAAACGCAGAAAGTTTTAAAATATCGGGAATTCTGATTAAAAAAAAAAATTATTGAATAGTAACAATATTTTAATGAAATTTAACATTTGGACATTAAATCTCCAAATTATATATATTCTTTCCCTCGACATAAATTGTAAGATTAGCAAAAGAATGTCAGCACGAGTAGATACATATATATAAATTTTTAACTGTAATTAAAAATTCTAATAAATCGTTGGTTCTATGTTTAGGCTCTAACCCATATTAATATTTTCCATGAAAATTCTTAAAAATTGATTCCTATGTTTTTGTAGTGTATTGATTGTCGAAGGAAATTGATTTTTAATTTAGAACAGTAACCAATTACTTTAAATGAAAATATGTTTTTCAAAATTAAAAAGGAAAAGAGCAGCAGGCCTCATTTTTATTAATCTTAAAATAGATTCTAAAGACATTAAAAGAATTGCTGTCTGATTTTGCTTTATTCTTTTTGAGTGTGCTGAAACTAATTGATGTGGGAGTGCTAGCCTTATGCGCTGATGATGATGATGATGATGATGATGATGATGATGATGATGATACTGATGATAGTGATGATAAAATATGCAATAAACATGCAGAATAGAAATCGCTTCTCCTTCTATTACTAGTAACTCTTTCTTAACTCAAAATACCAAAACGGCCACAGATGAGATATTAATAATTATCATGAGTACCGTATATTAAAAAAAAAGCATAGTGTTAAATAGTTTTGATAGATAGTGACAAAATTCAAATGGTCTTTTAAATGCATTTCTTATTCATTTATTTTTACACTGGAGCTTCATCCAGCAATTTTGTTTTGTAGTTCAAGGTTTACTTATCTCAAGGTAAGAATTAATTTTTATATAGCCTATTCATAGAATCTGTACTATTTTATTTATTTTTTATTCGTTAATTCTACATCATATAAAATGTTAAACAATTGCTCACACTGTTAACCATTAGTTTTGGACAATTGTTGTTACATCTATTATTATCTTGACGTCGGACATTCTTAATTTGCAGCTGTGAAACGTGAACAAAATCTTAATATCAACTGTGGAAGGTTACTAAACGTAGAAATTAATAATAAACCGCAACTCCACAAAATTAGTTTATTTATATTCATGACATAATTTCTATGTTTCTATGTAGGAAGAGTCAAAAGAGTTATTTAATTCAGATTTTTGCACAAAGACCAAACATCTTAATCATCATGAAGATCAAATATTAAATATAATAAAATCTTGTAAACATTCCAAAGAGGAGCTTTAGCAGTGAAGCAGAAATACATTTATACATTTATTAAAAAGAAATTAATCCCCCACCCCACCGCCGAGTAGGTTAGGCAAGTAGCACATCCGGCAGTCATCTATTTTTACCCCTTTATCTGTACTTTTTACCTCTCCCCGAGTTTTTTTTAATCAAAAAATTAATTTTCTCGAATGTAATATGTAGAAAATGTAAAAAAGCTCGTATTTTCTTTCCTTTCTCATCATTTCCGAACGTATGATATATTACATGCCATTTGTTGCCATAGTTCTAAAGACCAAGTGACTGCCACCCCCGCAAATCCGACCCCAATGGAACAATTGGACCTAAACTTCATAGTAATGTAGATCTTGCCTAGAGGAATCTGGATACTGAATTTCACGCCTTTACGTACCTAAATAGCACATAGATATGTTGTCCTCTCTGAATCCCACCCCCGTAATTCCGACCCCAGTGTATCAATCAAAATCATACTAAATAGTGCAGATGGACATTCCGAATTTCAACCTTCTACCTCAAAAAATGTAGAAATTAGCAAATTATTGAGTTGCCATTATAAAACCAATAAGTTGCTCCATTCTTCCGCTATTTAATATAGATTATGAGCAATCGTGCGTCGACAAAGCGATTTCAAGTGGGCGCGGCGATTTCAGTAATGCTTAAAAGATGAACAGAAAGTAACAATGTATTCTTTCTTGACAAATCGATTGTTATATGACATGCCATTATCTTTGTATTCTTTACACTCACTGTTTTAGCACGTGAATTCGACTTGAAGGGGTACACGAAAAATTCTGAAAAGTTGATACTTTGATGGTCATATTTCTGAAAACAGAATTTGAAAAAGTTAATCCGTTTTCAAGTTATCGTGCAAACGGCCGGATAAACGTACAGACCAAGAGCGCATTCTTATAAGTAGCTTTTATGCTAAAGCTCCTAATAATGCGAAACATCAATGAAAATATTAAATATCTTCTTAGTATGCCATTGCATGCTTTTACTTTATCCGTGGTTTATACTACAGAGTCGAGTCACATTATTATGACCACCAGCTAATATCCCGAATAACCACCTTTAGCGGCACGTTTAGCAACTAGACGGCGAGGAAGTGAGTCAATAAGATTCTGGTAGGTTTCTACTGGTGGCTGTTGCCATGCAGACTGTAAAGTATCCGATAGCTGCTGAAGGTTACGCGGTGGTTGTTCCATAGCATGCACATGACGATCGAGGTGATCCCAAAGGTTCTCGATTGGAAAGAGGTATGGGGAATTAGAGGGCCAGGGTAGTACTTGGAAATCTTGGTCGTGTTCCTCAAAGCACCCCCGAACAATTGCAGCCGTATGACACGTCGCATTATCTTGCTGGAACGTGCCATCCCCCTCTGGGAAGACAGTCGCCATGTATGGGTGTACTTGATCTGCAATTATGGATAAATAACCGAATCGGTTGAGAGTGCCTTCCATAGGTATCAGTGGGCCCAGACAATGCCATGAGAACATTTTTTTTACTTATCTCAAGGTAAGAATTAAAACCCCATACCATGACGCAGCCGCCGCCAGCCTGGATTCGTCCAACAATGGTTGCAGGATGCTTGTTCTCGGAGGTTTCTCGCCTTACCCGCCAACGGCCATCACTTCTGTGGAGCAGAAATCGTAACTCATTGGAGAAGGCAACCTTTTTCCAATCTAGTTTCTGTACTGTTGGGAAAATTGAAGCCATTTTTGACGATCAACCATGGTTGTGGTAGCCATCCGTTTGCTGCGGAGGCACGTACATTGCAGGGTTCTCTGTACTGTGGTTTTAGAAACATGTCTGGTAGCACCCTCGTTAGTCCACTGTAGCTCTTCGGTTGGCCTTCACACACCTTCGCAGCTGACGTTCACCCCTCTCATCAATGGCACGTGATGCTCCACAGTTCCCATACCGTTTATTCCGAACGGTCCCATTTTTCCAGTCATGGTACACTTTAACTACAGCAGCACGAGAACAGTTTACAAACAGCGCGGTTTCCGAAATACCGCCACCCTTGGCCGGAAAACCGATTATCATCCCCTTTTCCCAATTCCCAACACGTGATAGTTCCATCCTTCCCCTTCACGATAATATTCCTAAAGAAACTGTTACGTTTATTTTGCTGTATAAAACACCAGAGAGGAAGTGCCGTGAACGATGTTTGGGAGTCCAAATGCAAATACACGCACATTAGTATATAAAATTGAGTATACATTACTTCTGAGAAAATCCATTGATAAATAGCTATCATTTTCAAATACGGTCATGATATGGGTGAAAAGCTTAAATATCATAAAAGATGATTAATTATCTCTTAACGCCTTCACTTTAATGCGGCCAAAGTGTGAACAATATAGTATATCCAAACATAGTACAACGAATGTGAAAGAGCAGTTTAAATTCTATAATAAGATTGGCTCGGTTATTTTCCAAAAATATGACCACCTGCCAGCATGTCAAAAGAGCGGTAAATATACCAAGCCTTAATTTAACATGGGAACATTTCGATACTTGTGGGCGTTTAAGATGTTCAATACAATCAAGCTATTCGCCATCTGTGAAACGCAGTCTGTCATCCGTTTCTTAAATGCAAGAAATGTGAAACCAGCAAACATTCATCGTGGCGGCGTTATGTTGTTTCATGACAATGTTTAACCGAACATTGCCGCCAGAACTCAAGACATTTGGCTGGGAACAAATTGATCATTCTCGTACAGCTCAGAGGAAAACGAGGGAAACCGACATACTACATTGCCCGGCCAATGAATAAGAAATTTCGGTTCAATATATGGCAGAACCTCCGTTAGCCTAAATGACACCATGTATACGGTTAGGCATCGATTCTACCAGTGCATTCAGATCAAATGATGCTCATGCATTCATCAAAGCGATCTTCAGTTGCTGTAAAATTAACGGAAAAAGATTAAATGTCTGTCCAACATATCCCAAACATTCTCTATTATTATGCTAGAGTAGACGGTGGAAAATAGTGTCATGCTCAGAGAATCAATCCTCTTGCACAATCAACCGTAGCATTGTCATTCATGAAGGATGCTGTCACAAGCAGGGAGAAAGTGCATTATCTCAGATGTGCTTGATCGGCAACAGCATTTAGGTATTCAAGAAATATCAGGGGTCTCGGCACCGAACTTACAAAACACATCCTATGCCATGACACTCCCGCTAGAACCTTGAGTTGCTGAGACAAGATAGAATGGGTCCTTTGCTTCATGAGCCTGCCGCCACACTTTCTGTCCGCCATCCGTACAGAATAACGTGTAGCGTGACACGTCAAGTCATCTGTTGTCCAGCTACGCCGCTACAAACACCACTGCATATACGCTCGGCTCGCCATCCCTATTCTCTTCAATTCCCTACGCATTATGCTAGTAGATATGTGTTGGGACGAACCTTAATTGAAGTCTTCCGTCAAGTGCCCAGCATCCATACTGTAGACGTTGCGACAAACATTGCTGGTGCTGCTTCCACGAATTAAACACTTTAGAGATCTCGCCTTTCGAGATGCCGGCCAGCTGTGCTGTCTTAGCTATTGTGGCACCTGCTAGCCACAGCCTGCAACAACGCCTTTTTCGAACTCGGGCAGTTTTTTTTTCCGTTTTTCCCATTCTACACCACTTTTACTGATTACATACCCATTGATATGAGCAGAGACTCTGTTGCAACTGACGTGATCCAGGTAATTTTGTATGCTCTCCTTTCCAAGCACGTGGCATTTACATTTTTATGACATGTTTCTAATTCTTTGCCAGGCAGAATAATAGACATCGTCCAAGTAGAGATGATGGCTATGAAATTAAGCGTATACAATAATGTCTTCTCTTTTAATGGATAATATTACCAAATGACAAACGGTACCCATGTGGGGAAGCAGTTTTAGGCCAATCTGTATGTTAGGAAACTTTAAAAAAAAACTGACTTTAAAAGAATTTAAATATTTCCTAAATCTTGAGGTGGTGTGGATGACATCCTCGTGATTTTCAACCAATAAGAATGTGATATCCAATTTTTTTTAATTACCTTCATAGCCTCAATATTAATGTCACCACTGAAAAAAGGATACTATAAGCTATTTTTGGATCTCAAGATACACCGAAATAAATAACCAATTAAGGTTTGATATCTACAGAAAAGATGAACCTTGATATCTCGAATTTCGTGGGAAATAAAAAACAAATCGAGATAAAGAGGTTTCGAGATATGGAGTGTTACTTTTAAATCAAGATTTTTAGGTTATTTAAGGTACTGTGAGAATACGGAGAAAAGAGAAGATAAAACGGCACGTGTATAAATTTTGTACAGAATTTCATCAAAGAAGAATCGAAACATTGCTACTCCCAGAAGTTAGGAGAGCCTTCCATCACTTAATCAGGAGAGCCTACAAGTTATCTCTACACGATTAAAACAAGAGAAAAAAAATACTCAATAGGAAATAAAAAAAAAACTTCGCCCGCCTAACGGCTACAACGAATGTATAGCCGAAATATTAACCAGGAAATTAGTGAAACGTCTGAATTTGGAGAACATCTCTACGTTAAAAAAATAAAGAAGACCATACATTATCTGATTCTGCCATAAAACAAGTAACTGAATAAATGGATATAAACATTAGCCAAAGACTTCGGTTTTAAAGTGGCCTTTAAACACGAAAATTTCCTCAAAAAATTAATAGGTGGACCAGAAGATGTAATTCCGATGGGGAAAAAAGTCCGGAATTTATAACATATTTGTAATGCAATCTCAGAGATCTATTAAAATAAGAACAAAACAGCTTTTTTTTTACATTAAGAATGAAAAATTTGGAATCTCCAGCTTCGCCGACCATATCAAGGCGTAACTTCGACTACAGTTCCGTTAAAGTTCTGCAGATCCACTGTTGGCATCCGATTGGATAGGTATAGCAAAACATTTGTTCACTTAACCTTCCATTAAGTGCAAAACCTCATTGATTATTATTCTAGACTGCCATGTAATTTTAAGTCCATTGGGCAATCTTGTAACGATTTTTGTCCATTTCCCTTTTCTTTTTGTATCACGCTAATGAAGGAGCCTTGCACCGAAATGTGATTTCGTGGATTAAAAATTATTTTGTGAATTTTTTTTAATCTCTCTGGTGATTAAACAGTCAGAATTATTAATAATTATATAGCACAACAAATTTAAAACTAATTTTCTGTCCCTTGGATGAAAAGATTTGTTTTTAATAAATTCCGCTGTGAGAATTGCTCTATAACGTACTAATTCAAATCTGCAATCAGAATTGCTCTGTCACGTATTATTTTTACGAGACGATAAGCTCGATTTTTTCTCTTTCACCGTTTTATTTACATAAAAATGTATTGGTGTTAAACAATTAGAAAGAAAAAAATCAAATATATTTACACAGTAAAATAACTTTAACAACGTTTGGTCTTATTCTTTTGCATTCGGTTTCCGGAGTGATTCTATGTTCCCCTGAGTGGGCCCCTGAAAAACAAACCTGTCGTGAAATTTAAAAATTTTATTATAAATTGGTAATACTTAATGAAGTATTAAAATTCCCAAAATGTTTTTGAAAATTTCCATTTGTTAAAAAGTTATAAACAAATACATTTTTTGATACTTTTTGAACTTGATATACATAAACAGGACCGATGACAATACATGTACATGTTAATTTTTTTTTTCAAATCGGTTCACTGGTTCTCTTTCTAATGGTACTAATGCATTACTACGAACTGTTCAATTGGCACAACAAACAATTCATTATATCCGTTGTTTATTGTTGCTAAACAATAATAAAAGCGTGGTTTGGAAAAAAAACTTTTTTTTTCCTCTCTTATCTTGTTTTTACGTGAATGCCATCATTTTTTTGTCAAGCTATTCAATCGTGCCACTGGGCTGCTAAGCAAGTAACTCTTCATCCTTATGCAATTTATTACAACAAAAATAATGAAATAAAAATTAAAATTTCATAATCGTATCGGAAAATTTACAACATGATTCTATGGCAGTAAATTTATTCAATTGCAAATTAGTTGACTATTTAAAAAATAATTTCGGCTTACACAATGTTAACAAAATATTTTATTTTTCCGACTGTGCTGGTTCTCAGTACAAAATTCGAAGTCTATATTTTTTTAAAATGATTCCGCCCATTCGTATAGATCTTTCGGTCGTCCATTAACAACACCTTCTAAAACTCCATTAGAGTAACAGCAGTAGGCGTGCCCGAGGCTATCTGACCTTGTGTGAGCCTTGCTGCGTGTGGTTTCGCGTTGTCCTCCAAGAGCACAACACCTTCACTGGTCTCTTTCGTCGAATGGCGGACCTGAGTTTGGTGAGGTTGTCGCAGTAGCGTGCCGCATTGATAGTCCCTTGATGGAGGAAATCAATGAGAATTACACTTTTCGCGTCCTAGAACACTGTTACCATAATCTTTTCTGCGGAGGATGATACTTTGAATTTTTTCCTCACTGGTGAACTTGGATGTGACCATGTGGTCAGTACACGTCTGTCTGCCATCGTGATGTGTACTCGAATAGCCTCGGGCACGCCTGTCTGCTGCTACTCTTTCTTCAAACTTACTGCACGTTACGACAAATGTCTCAATGTCGAGAAATAGTGCAAGGTGTATAATCCATGATGCCATACTGTATTTTTTGGCAATAAAGGTTTCAGTGTGAAAAAAATGACGACACTTACTTTCATAACAACCATCGTATAATAAAAGTTTTAAATTTTACGAGATGTTTGTTTTTGAGGGGCCCACTTCAGGAATTCTTACCCAGCAGTAATCTGCTAGCATTGTGAATTCCGCGATCCAGCATGTCTCTTCTTTTCTATTTCCATAATTCCGGGTTCTGGCGGAATCCAAATTCAGAGGGAAAATTCCAATAACAAGTAAATAAATTTCTCAAAAAGCATAACAATTCAAATGTCATTAGAAAAAGGGGTAAGTGATATAAATAAAAAAAAAGAGAGCTTCAGGTTTGAGAATTTCATCTCGACATACAGGGTGCCCCATCCTTTCTTGGTCCCTGACTTTTGCTTATATGTAAAAATCAAACTAATGGTCAAAATTTAATAATATTTGTTGCGGATATAACTTGATGTTTGAGAAGCGTGATGATCTCACAGCAAATGTTGGGAAGTGGTCGTCATTAGCATCATACCTCAAGATAGGCCTGCACATGCCTGCCCATGTCATTGGGAGTCGCCAATATACAGTGCTTTAGTCAGTCTATCGGGAGTCACAGCGTAAATTTCCCGCCGGATATTGTCTTATACCCGAATAAAGCAAGCGTTCGCACGATTAGAATTAAATGAGAGACTCTCGCAAAGTTTCTTTAATTATGACCATTAGTTTGATTATTATAACCGAAATCAAGGACGGAGAGCAACTGAGACACCCTATACATTAAAATATATAAAGAAAAAAAAACACCATTGTCCTCATATAAAGAAAAAATTTAATAGAAATAAATAATGGTGTATACAGAGGGTTATTAGGAATCTGTGGTAACAAATTACAGAGGGTCACAAAAGGTGGAAAACCCCTTTCGCCACCATCGAGTGTGTTCAATCTGGTGGCCATGCTAAAGCAGACCAAAGCCACAAAAATCCAAAGGCAATGCGTCCGGCGACTTGACGGGTATGTGGCTGAGTGGAATGGAGCGTATTCCTATACCTTCTTCCATGTGTTCCAGTTACAGTCAAGTTGATGCGGCAGTGTGACTCGACGCCTTGTCTTGGTGCAACTATATTTTGTTTATCTCTGTATCGTACAAACAGGGGATGAATATGGAGATAAATATGGGGGTTAGAACGTTAGTCTGATAGTACATGGCGTTGACTGTGGCCTTTGGCCTTAGTTAACTTGCCGTTGTAATTGGATCTCGCCACGATCATGAAACCTTTTGAAAATGTTTCCTTGCATTCACGGTACTATTTTCTGAAGTCCTTAGAACCCCTTGGGTGGTAAAAAATGACTCCGCTCTTGTTGCAGTCGCTTAAATAAACATACATCATCTACTGTGACCAGGTATTTCTACTTTTCATCCGTCGGTATCGTTCATACACAATAATCACGGTTGATTATTGCGTTTACCGTGTACACAGATATCCCTGTGTAACACTTTAACTATCTTCTGTGCAATGGCCCGTTGTGTTGGTGTCTTACATCCGGTTACGAGAGCCCAAACTTTCCGGAAGACGTCAGGAGTACGGCTAGTGAATTACTAATCCAGAGCTTTATAGTGAATGGTCTCGGACTGGCCTGTTTTTTACCCGCAGGAATATCACCGCTTCTGGTTTTGCCAATAGTCGCATTCAATACCTTTCACTTAAGGGAAAGTGACTTTGTCTTTGCTTTTGAAAAGCAAAGAAAATAGGTTTTCATTTGAATGAAACCGGAAGTGAAAAGATCACCTTTGCTGCTTTTGTTACTTTTGCATCTAAAACTGCGTCAGCCATAAATAGCATGATGAACATATTGAAATTGTTTGAAAAATAGTGACTTATTGATTGTGAAAACCATCGGCGGATTTGGGGGGGGGGGCGCCCCCCCCGGGCCCCCCCCCCCCCTGGCGAGTTACTTATTACCATAGTATTAGAAGGAGTTATTAACCCTCCTTCTAATATATGTTATTACTGTTCTAATTGAGTATGACGCCAACGACCAGTGGATGGGGCTTAGCCCCCTCATTCATTTTACTTTAAATCCGCCGATGGTGAAAACTGTTTTTTATTGCTCTCCATGGTTTTATTATTCCTTAATTTATAACCAAAAATATTTACAACGTTAAATACTTTACTTATGCCTTTAAATTACAAGTTTTATCGGTGGGCAAGCATCGAAACGAGCGAAGCGGCGATTCAATATGGCTACCACTTAACCGGAAGCTAGTAGCTGTAAAGCCAGAAAAGTAAGAAAAGCAGGGGGGAAAGTGGGTGCTGACTCGCTTTCAGAAAAGTGACTTTTGAGACTTCGTTTTCCTGAAAGTGACTTAAGCAAGAAAAGCGAGAAAAGTTAAGAGGTTGTGAACGCGACTAATGTTATTTAGTACATTTGCTATCATTTTCTTGGAACTAAGAAGCCTCGCTTCTTGCATGCTTTCATAATTTCGGAATAGCTGGATTTTACGTCGGAAAGATCTGTTATGTAGCCCTCCTAATACCTGTCAATTTTCGATGGCATAACTCAATGTTTTTAGCTCGCTGATCGAAATATTAACTACATGTATTTTAATACCTACCCTAACAATACTCCACGAGATAGCTCACGTGAAATGAACGCTTGCGCCACATTTAGATATACTATTGTTACCATAGATCCCTAACAACCAACACCTCCTAGAAAGAAAGCCTGTGCACTGAAAATTCATACATTGTTACATGATCATAAGAAGTCATAATTTAGGGCTTATTATTGGTAGAAATACGATTAACAATGCCTTTTTATGATGATGTAACAATGTATGAATTTTCAGTGCACAGGCTTTCTTTGTAGGAGGTGTTGTAACAACCTCCTGTAGTTTCCCCATTTTTAATCGGTATTTATGTATGTATTTATTTATTTATTTATTTATTTATTTATTTATTTATTTATTTATTTTTTACATGGGGACAAAAATGTAGGATATAACAGAGCTCAGAAAATTTTAATAATTGGCATTACAGAAGATTTAGAAAGGTTTTCAAAATTTCCTTAAATAGTTTAGAAGGGTTAGAATAAACATTTATATAGTTCAATTTCAAAGAAACAAAAAAAAAAAATTAAAACATACAAGAATATTATTTTTCGATGTTATTGCTCAATAAGGAATCACTTTTCTATTATTCCTTCTTAATTTCTGTAGAAAAAAATTATTTTGTCATTGATTTTACCAAGACTTTTTTGTTTGTTTTTTGGGTGGATGATTGATTTATTTTTTATTCATTATTCTTTTATCTGTAAAGATGACACTCAACAGGATTACAGGATTACTTCTTTAATAAATCAAAAATCGAAAAAAAATGAATTCACTTCTTTGAAATCCAAATTGTATGTACTTATTTTAAAATTTGTTGAATTAATAGTGTTCATTATATAATTTTAGTTAAATGGCATTAAATTAACCCGTAAGTTAAATACGAATTTTTCCCGGCGTTCGGATTTTATTATTAAAGCAAACGTTCAGAATGAGTTTAATGAATCGTTCAGGGAAATAAAAAAATTGAGATTAATCTATTTACTACTCTCCATAGAAACAGAAATGTAAAAGAGAATCAACTTCATAAATCAATTAGTATATGTTCTGATTAAGTCCAAAATTTCATAAATTGGTTCTGATTGACTCACGTTTACTGACAGAGAAAGTGGCAGCTGACAAGTGTCATTTAATTGCGCTCTTTGCAAGTGGCTCGTAAACGCGGAATGAAACGACTGAAGTTTTATCTTTATTGCTATCTCATGGAGCTGTCAATACAGCATTGTGGCCCATTATAAAAAAGAATTGTTTAAATTAAAAAAAAAAAATGAAGTCATTAAGAATATATCTAAGTCACTAAATGGGAGGGGAATACGTGTTTTAGACTAAGGTGCTTTTCTTAATACAACTATTTAAATGAACTTTTCTTTGTTTCATTGAAGAACTTTTTTGTTCCAACAAATTCTTTCATCCAAATCATACTTTAGCTCGATTGGGATTTATTTTCTTTTCTACTTATGAGAGGTTTCCCAGCAGCCTGCCCTCATGAAGAGAGAGGGTGACTTTTTTTTTCTTTTATTTTCGCAATTGACGGTCGCCTGGGTTTGTTTCTCGGTCGACACCCTTAACGCAATGAGTTATTTCCGTCCTATTTTCTTTTGCTCTATTTGACATTGAAGATATAGGACGTCGTTTATTAGCGACACGAACACATTTCAAAAGCTCAGCCAATAATGGAATCCCTGTTTGTACGTCCCGACAATTTTCGAGTACTACTCGATGAGACAAGAAAATGCCGCTGCTCTCACGTTAGCATTCTCAACACCCATGACAAATTAACGTAATCTAGAGAGGCTATGTTTGCCAAACGAAAACGCTATCTTTTCCTAGTCGTTAGTATATTTTCACTCAATCTTGCCTTCCGTTTTAACCTTATAAAAAAAATGGAGGGGCTGGGGGAATCAATGCTTTGTTTTAAAGTGAGTGACTCAGAAAACAATGACCAATGATGTCATTGGTATTATTTTATTTCACCATAACTCTATTTTTTTTACTATAATTTATTTCACCATAATCACATTTACATACCTATCAATGTCTCCTAGCTACTATCTTATCTGATAAATTGTCACTTGATTCACACTATGTTAAATAAAAATTTATAGAGATATGATCTATGCAGTCATCTTTTGACTCTATTTAGATTCGCAGGTGTCTTAACAAAGTTCGAGAACAGTGTAAAAACGCGCTGATTTCTAATTGCTGGGTGGTTTTTAAAAGCCATATTCTAATAGGGGGTGGGGAATTAAGAATCCAGATCGACACATCGATATTTTTACATTTGAGAACAGAAATAAGAAGTCAGTTTATTTTTTTAATCAATCTTTACCCCCAAAATCCTTCCTTTTTTCGTAGAATGTGAAATTGACTAGTACGTGCTGCATCATTTGTAAAAGAAAACTGTTGATCGTGAACGGATCGGCCAGTAAAATGGAAGAGGAGTCGCCAGAAGAAAAATCAGAAATGGTGGATGTATTTCATCAAGAATTTCCTAATTTAGAAGAGGGTGAGTAAGCATTCTTGTGAACAGGGATTGTGTCAAAGACACCCACACTCTTTTCTTTATTTATAAAATAGATTCATTTCGCCTCTGATTTTTTTTTTCCAGATCATAACAATCAGACGTTTAAAATTTTAAAGGGTTAATGCTTTTGTTTTTAACACTAGAAAACTCTCGAGTCGGTCTCTGATAAGTGTAATCCATTCCCGCGCTTTGATGCTAAACAATATTATTAGGGATTTATTAAATGAAGCTGAAATCTTCATAGAAGCTGTTTTTATAAACAGCTTAAAGCTTAACAACCCTGTTTTGACTTTTGATTTCTTCTAAAGAAATGCTCAAAACTTTTTCATTATCAAAGGATTAAAGGCGCTCGTCATGTTATCAAAATCAATTTACTCAAGGTGGATCGCCAATATCAGGCTTTTTTTTTAACTGTTATTTGTGCGATCACTTAGTCCTCTTTTTTTTTCTCCTCCTCTTTTTAATCATAAATGTTTGTGGCAGAGAAAAATAATTATTAATTGAAAAATTTCACTTATTAATTTTAAATTTTAGTTATAACAAAAATGAGTAATTATATGCAGTAAACACCTACTCTCGTATACTTGCACTTGAAAATATGAATAACAGGTTATAAAGATGCAAACAAATATTTCATTCAATTGTCTTATTTTACTGGATCACAACTCAGAACGGTGTGCGATTTAAAAGCGGAAGCATTAAATCGTTTCCTCATCTCAACGAACAATTAACGTCATCCCGATCAAAGTCTGAACCACAAATGGAAACCTATTTTAATTTGCTGAAATTTAAAGCTTGTAGAGTTCTACTTTAAAATGTAGCTCTTTACTTTCACACAATTATATGTAATTGAACGAAAAATCAAACATTTAAAATTATTAATTAAAATTCAATTTATCAATTTTTTCATGTCTTCAGTAGATTAATTTAGATTTACTCAGGTTCTAATTACTTCGTAATGAAATGTCTCCTTTATTTTACTTGACGCTAAATATATCGCAAACATAGTAATTAAGTCCCATTAGGATATAATTCAGCTTTAAATACATTTCTTTATCCCTCTGCAAAAAAAAAAAATTAATAATAATAATAAACAATAAATATTCAAAATAATAAGGAGGAGGAAAAAATCACAAGTATAGGCGTGATATGTTTTTTTTTTAAATGTAATTATCAAAGTTTTTTTATTTTGGTTATCATGTTTAGATATGTAGATATCAGACTTCCATTGCCTTCATTCCTTCCAGTTTTGGTTTCATTATTTTACACGTAGCTAACGCCCGAGTTATCGGTCTTCTATCTAATTAAATAAAAATTAATTGTTCTTGTTCGTCTGGGTGTGTGCTCTTTATCGCAATTAAAAATTATCACAAGAGGGGAAGGGAAGAGAGAGTTTATGTCAGGTTTCTAAGTTTCTTAAGTGGAAATGATAATACAAAGAAATATTCGAAGTTACCTTGTTTAGTATAATAAAAAAAATTCTCCTTTCTTTCTCTCTCTCTCTCTCTCTCTCCCTCTTTTTTTATGCAACAATAGCAGCAAATAGAACGTATACAACACCAACCCTCAAATAAATCGTGTCTCATGACGTGACTCTCTAAAAATAGAATAGCTATTCAAAGCTGCCAGTCACATTTTAATTTTTGTAATTAATCATTTAAGCGAATACGAATACTAATTCTTAGAACTGTTGAAAATAATTAATTCTTTTTTTGTTATTTTAAGGGTATGGATTTTGAAATAGATTTCCTTTCCCTGAAGACAACTGCAAACAACATCCCCGTTAATTTTTAAAATCAAGGCTTGTTTATATAATTTAAAGAAATCTCCTTTATCTTTTATTTGATCCTAAGACGCCTGCTACCACATTAAAAAAGAAAAATTAAATACTAAAATAGAAAAATCAGATCTAACCCCGAACAAGTTGACTTCTAAATGCTCTTTGCTTTAAACCAAGTTCGTTAAGAGATGTGGAATAATTTTGATGTTTTTTTTTTAAACCAAGATGTCATTTGTTTAGCTACTGAAAATATGAATGCAGTGCGTAATTAAAATTGAAGAATATTATTTCCTGTTTTTATATTTTGCAGAGACAGTTGACGATAGCGATTTACGAGAGATTAGCGAGAGTGTTTCTACGGATGACGAATGGACGGGACTAGGAAAAGCTCTGGGCTTAAACGATATCAGCATTAACATCATCAGATATAATTTCTACGCCCAAGGCATGTCTGAAACGTGCCATCAGATGCTCAAAAGTTGGAAGAAGAAGCGGGGAGAAAACGCCAACAGAAGACAACTGTGTGAGGCGCTACTAAAAATCAACAAAGACGGCGTCGCGCGCAATCTCGCTACACGTGAGTAACCCCCCAACAAATGACACTCTTTACCTCATTTCTTTACCATTCTTTAATAATAATATCCTATAATCCATTCTGTCGCGAAAAGATCGTATATTTGATATTATTTTTTGGGGGGGATCGATTGAGGGAAAAGAAAGTTTTACCAAGATGCAAAGATGGAGGTACAATAAATGCATATGTAACCCCTCCGACTTTAAGAGTCTGATGCATAGAGTCTGATGAAGCACTGTTCAAGTGAAGAATTCTCATTCTTCCTATCTTATCGTGTTTAGCTCTGATATGGCATTTGAAAATAAACATTAAGGTTTTGTTTTTTTTTTGTTTGTTTTTAAATTTCATATTTTTTTCATGAGTTGATGATATTTTAGCAAATGAACAATCGAAACGGAAAAATATGCTGATGTATACTTTAAATACCAGTAATGCCTTTGAAATACTTAATTCTAACGTATTTCATGAGTTTAATAAGTTTATATAAGCAGTTTCTTTGTGCGAATTGCAATTTTATACAGACTTATAACGGACTAATATATCAAATTACATTTACAGAGCAGAATCCTTTAAAAGGAAGATGTACATTAAATATGGTAAATAGAGGTTCTAATGATTGTTACAGTGCATACAAAAACCAACATTTCCGAGATTTCCGTTTAGCAAACATATTCATAGTCATCAGGTTCTGTACAATAATGGAAGAAAATAAATTCATTTCTAAAAAATTTATGGCTTTTTAAAACTACTACGAAATTTTAGCAATAGCACAAAAAACTTACTAAAGGGAAATGTTAATGAAAATTTATTAAATATAAACAAATATTTGAACGACGAAAATGAGTTTTTAATTTGACGGTGCGAACTAAATTTATGTAAATAAAAACGCAAATCAACTACAATGTAAAGAAGAAACTTAATGAAGTTCCTTCAAAGGAATGGCCGATGATTCATCACCATGATAAAAGTGATTGCCCTTAACTTCTCTGAAGGAAGATTTGACTCTCTTTTACATTTTATCATGTAGATTGCTTCCAGTTTTGGGCTTCCCAACTTTGAATGCTAATATCATAATGAAAATTCATTGCATATTTAGGGAAATAATATATAGTATGGATATATGGCCATTTATACGTCCCCAAAGCATTATTACAACAACCATTAAGGAGAAAGCTGATTCTGTCATCATGTTGAAAAAAAATGTTTTTTTCCAGTAAGCAAAATATTAAATGCGATTATAGCATTTTCTTTACCTACTTTCCAAACTTGAATAGAATTAATTGAACCGCTGATTAGTTAATTTTTGGGATTTATTAAACACTAATTAAGAAAGTGCAAACGGCCTACAATGATAGAGGCCGCCTTGAATTTACCTAGAACAACATCCATTTCGGAAGTCTGCGCTCATTATGACTTACCTTCCCTTTCTCAAATTAGTAGCTTTGCCAGACTCAAAGAACTTTATCGCGCTATTGTTAATCACCCTATGCATTTTGTTAAATCTTGGATCGTTGATATTGATAAAACTAGAGAGACACAGAGACTTAAAATTTGTCCACCAATGAGGAGTTCAAATTTTCGAGAAAGATTTTTTCCTCATTACACTTTCCGTAAATGGAATGCGATATCATTTAACATTCGATTTCAGATAATTTATTGCTCCAAGGATCGATGCGTGAATTATAAACAATATGTTTCTCAGCTATTATGCCAAGTCGCTTTGGCCAATTGTTCTTTATTGGCTTAAATTTTAACTTATTCCGTTGGGAATGCAAACTACTACTACTATAATAATAATAATAATAATAATAATAATAATAATAATAATAATAATAAACATGGCGTACGAACCTGCCATCTGTCTGAAACCAGCTTTCGACAACCTAATCAACCAATTAAACAATTACTTCGTAAAATAATTATAATATTTGAAAAAAAAAATCTGCGCAGGATTTAATTTTTCAATGTCTTCTATAATTATGGCATAAAAACTAAGCTATATAGTCCAAATTCGGTGCCAGTTTACCTTTAAAAGCGTTTGAAATTTAAGATTGAAGAGCGCGGGGAAAAAACAAACTAATAAATGATGAATAATAAATGTACGCAGATTTTAAAATGTATTCCTATTAGAAAAGAATTTGCTGTTATTAATCAAAAGTTTTTCCTCGTTACCTTGCTCTGCGTTATTAATCAAATACGATACATGAAGAACAAATTGACTGTAACCTTTGAAATATGTTTTCCTTCTGGAGATAGAGAGGCAGAATGTTGACACAAAGATAAACAGATTATCATTCCAGGAAATACCCCTTCCGAATATAATTAACCATAAAGCAGAACTTTTTAACAGTCGTATAAAACAAACTTGTTTTTTCAATAATAGTCTTTAATCCAGCTTTTAAAGACTGGATTAAATTAATTTACTTTTAGACCCGATACATCGGTCGGGTTTAACAGCAACCTCTTCTTTCTATTCCCATCCCCCCCCCCCCTCCCCAACATTCTACCTATTCAGCTATTGATCTTTGCTTTACTAACTTATCTACAATATAGTTCAGCAGTACAATAGATCTCGCGATATCAGACCATTTTCCTCTGCTAACAATATTTGGTGGTAAAAATCCATTCAAAGACACCTATAATTAGTCGACCTTTTCAATCACGATATGTTTCGTTTGCACGTTTAATTATTTTTGATTCCTTCTTATTAATGACAGACTGGTGCTTATTATTTTCAAATGCTAAAAATACCGATCATCTCTTTTCTCTTTTTCTAAAGCAATTTTTATTAGGTTATAATCATTATTTCACATATAAACCCTGCCACAGTACACATATCATATTATCATATTATCATTCACAAACCTTGGATTACACCTAACATACTGACACTGACCAAGAAGAAAAATGAATTATATCGCAAAACTCGACCCCACTCAATCCTTCGACATTAACTGATTTTCTTGCAGCTCTTCTTCCTTCTTCATCTGAATCTGTTTTTTTACCCTTACTCTTTTCCTAGTAATTCTACCTCCTTTTTTGCTACACCTACTACCCCAACAGAAGTTACCAAAATGATTTCCCAAACTTAAGTCTTCTCCCATACCCGATCCTCTAGGAATTCGTTCAGATATTATTATTATTTCCAAACAAGCGTTAGCTTTTCCGCTTTCTTATATATTTAATTATTCAATATCATCTGGTATTTATCCCTCTAATTTAAAATTGGCGAGAATTTATCCCATTTATAAAAAAGGGGACCCTAAGACCTATACAAATTACTGTCCTATTGCCACACTCCCGGTTTTTGCAAAGATTTTTGAGAAATTATTTTATATTCGGTTATCCCAATTTATCTTTTCTAATAATCTTATTAACCCTTATCAACACGGATTCGTTCCTAAGAGAAATGTCGAAACCGCTTGTTTTGAACTAATTGAATTTGCATCTAACGAAATAGCCAAGAACCTACTACTCTAAAGCATTCGACAACATTCCTATTTCTCTTTTGCTTGATAAATTATCATTATTTTATAACATTCGTGGCCCACCTCTATCTTGGTTATCCACCTTAATAACTAACAGGCAATACTATTTGTCTCATGCGAACCAGTCTTCATCAACTATATCAAGAAATCGGGGTGTCCCTCGAGGGTCGATTCTATCCCCATTATTATTTAATGAACGGATATTTATAAGAGAAAAGGACGAGACACAAAAACCCTGGAATACAATAAATAATAGTTAATAAATAAAAATGAAAAATAAAATAATAATTAACAA
>JAHWFO010001074.1:10523073-10559141 GCA_023313115.1 Rhysida immarginata
TCTGGTCTGATCAAGTTCTTGTATTCGCTGAGGAAGGCAGCTTGGCTGCCGAAATGCGCATACGTTGTAATAAACATCTGATGTGGAATAGTGGTTTCCTGTTGTTCTTGTTAATCTGTGTCCACAGTTTCTGGCTTCATCTCCTTGTTACTAATTATTTAGATAACGATATTAACATCTCGACTTCTAAGGATTTTCATCTCTCTTTATTTTCTTAACGTGTTTGGTTTCTTTCTTCCTTTTTTAAATTTTGTTTTTGTCTTTTTTCTCTTCTCTTTTATTTCATTAACACCGTTTTGGCCTTCGATCTATAGGGTGACAACTCGGAGTTTGCCCTTCGGTTTCTGCGATTGGTTGGTCCCGTTATTGTTGCATTACGTTACATTAAAACACCTAAAACGATCCACTCTCACGTTATTTGACGATCCACTGGAAATGAAAAGAAATAAGAAATTTTGCGTTGCTAACAAGAAAATTTTACAAATTATGATCGATACAAACAGAACTGAGGAGGATGAGGCAGATGAAATCTTAAAACAGTTTGAACATTATTTACAAGAACCAGAATCTATTTTTCTAACTTCTATGATAATTTTACAGAAAGTTCCTTGACCTATTTAGATACTTTCTTTTTTTAATGATATGGAAAAGAATAAAATATATGATAAGCTTTGGCATCTACTAGGTAACCACAAAAGTTCTTGCCGTTTTTAATTCCGGAAAACAAAATGATGTACACAAAAAGTAGCATATCGCTAGTCCCCAAAGCAATCCCCATTGGCATTTAGCACTTTCTGCCAACTTGTCTCCAGTTGATCAGTTCCCTGGCTGTAAAACTGCCGGTCTTGGACTCAAAGAAGTCCGTAATTGCCTTTCGCAGATCTGTATCATTGGTGTAGGGTTTTCCACGAAGTTGGTTGTCCAGAGAATGGAAACGGTGATAATCCGTTGGAGCAAGATCTGGTGAGTATTTCCAGCCAAGTCGCTCTCATGGTTACCCTGGCCACCCGCGCCACATGTGGCCAGGCATTGTCATGAAGGAAGAGTATCCCTTTGCGATTCACTAATGCTGGCTCCTTCTGCTGCAGTGCCTGTTGAACTATTATGAGTTCAGATGGAGGGCTTCTGAAAACAGAGGAGAGTGTATTGCTCAGACGGAAGAATGCTTTCATCTCTTCTTAATCCGGTAACAGCAACAACTAAAGCGCTTGAGGTGAACCTTATAGTCACGATAGTATCACCGCAGTAAAAGTCAGATGGACAAGTAATTCCCTGAAGACTGGCAAAGCTGCAAGTGATGATGAAATCCGGTCTGAGATGTTAACGGCCCTAAATCAGGATGATATCCGTGGCTGAATCCGGCGTGTCAGGTTGCTCGGTTGTCCGGCCAGGCAGCTAAACAATGGTAGACAGGAATTGTGGTCCGGGTGCAAGCGGCGAAATGAGATTCCTGATATGTGTAGCAGGTGTTATCCTAGTAGATAGTTTGCAGCAACACAATAAGGGAGTCTTTAGGTGTTGAGCCGCTACTTCTCCGCATTCAGAGGTCTCACAAGTGGACCGCAGGTACAAGTAATCACGGATTTGGTTGAAATTTTAGGAGGTCAATCTACATCATTATCGTACCTTCTGTGTAAAAGGATTTGAATCAATGAACTTTCGGAGAAAAAAATAAAATATTTTGCGTTTATTATAGTAGTACCAGATAAGCCAAGTGGGAAGAAAGGTATGCAACTTAACAGCGGTAGCGCAGTGGTTAAGGTCGGGTTCTATGGATTTATTGGTCTGGGTTCGATTCCTGTAGTATTAATATATTATTCTTTCTTTTTTTTTCATATTTTCCCCATTTTTTTGTGTTTTTCGCCGTTATGATTTGTTTGCACTTTGCATAGTAACATTCACATACATAAGTAGCCTATACATAAGCAACGTTACAGGTCAAAAGAATTGCAAAATGCGTTGTACAATATTTTCACGGATGGTCATTGCCGTCGCGTGTGAGATGAAAAGAAACGAAAAAGATCTATCGATGGTCTATGTGCAATCGTCACCGTCACCGCTAATATTGTACAACGCATTTTGCATCTTTTTTTGATCTGTGACGTTGCTTATGTATATGAATGTTATTATGCAAAGTCCAAACAAATAATAATGTCGAAAAAACCCAAAAAAACGAAAAACAGTTTCAATACTACAGGAATCAAACCCGGACCAGTAAATCCCCAGCACCTGACGTTAACCACCACGCCACCGTTGTTAAGTTATATACCTTTCTTCTCACTTGGCTTATCTGGCACTACAACAATAGACGTAAAATATCTCCGAAACGAAAGGCCATTGAGTCAAATCCTTTTACACAGAAAGTATATTAATGTTATAGAATTACCTCTTAAAATTTCAACCAAATCCGTGATTACATGTCCGTACGATCCCCCTTGTCAGCTGCGTTGGCATGGTCACGTGATACAGATGCCGCAAACTGGTCTCCAAGCCGGTGGGTAAAAGATCAAGGAGTCGGCCTAGAATCAGATGGCTAGACTCACCATCTGGAATTAGACTAGACATGGAGAATCTGGGTTCGAGTGGCTTAGATATTACCATCGCGAAACATGCGCCTGATAAGCGTGTTTGAAAAACAATTAAGTTCTTATATGTGAATTTAGACTATAATCAGTAGCTTCATTTTCATTCGAACTTTTAATCTGGTCTCCTGGTGGTTCGAATTAACTTTGATAGCATGTATATGTACAGGGGTTGGACAAAATAATATGAACACCTTTGATTTTAGACGTTTTGTCGAATATCTAAAAAATACTTTAGCCGAATTTTCCTGAAACTTCAGAGGTGTAAACGGCATGTACACCTCATATACTTTAGCGAAGGTTTTGTCCCGAAGGCAAACAATGGACCAGCAACAAATTGAACAAAAAAAATATAATGCTTGGGATCACCCTGTAAAAAATAATGCTTGAAATGCGTTGTAGCTATAGCATATGATTATGAGGCTTCTTTTACTTATCTGTGTTCATTTTTATGAGAATGAGCCTACTGTGAGACTCTTCATCGCACTATCCAAAACAAGAGACGTGGAATGTTGTCTGCAGGGATTGCGTTGATTCACGACAACGCTTGGCCTCATGCAGCTGCAGCAACACAACAAGAATTGCAACGTTTCAAGTGGGACGTTTTTGACTACCCCCTTACAGTCCCACTTGACGCCAAGTGATTTTCACGTTTCCCCCTAAAATGAAGAGGTTTTAATGGCTTCAGTCATTGGCAACTGATGTGAAAAATTGGTCTCATGACAAGTGCCTCAATAACAATGGTGGTTATGTAGAAAAGTAATGTTAGATTTAGTATTGTTGCAAATGAAGTTTTGTTCTGCTATCTTTTGTTTTTTGTTGAGATACGCCCGATCCTTATTTACTTTCTGGACAATTCTCGTAATAGTTCTTAGTAATAAGAATCATTAGTAAACTCGCAATTTTCGAATGCAATTATAACTCGTATCAGACTACTTTATTTATTAATTTGAGTTCTGAATTGCTTCATATAAGGTAAAAAGGGAATTCAGATGCTCAAAAATTAAACAAGTCGGCCAATTATTGCATTGTATAAAAGGAAAGGCATGGTTTAGGTTCGAGTCGCGGAACTTTTACTTCCTTTTCTACTTTGTAATTATATGATTGAATAGTTATTTTTCCTTCATTTTAATTATTATCTTCTCTTTAAGTCGACCAATGTAATAATATGTTTTTTTAAATTTCTCAAGGTGGCCTGACAGACAACATGCTCCGTTTAATGAGTGTAAGACTGAACGAAGAGCAATGGATGGAGTTGGGAAAAGCATTGAATATGTCACCAATCCGGCTCAACGTGTTCAAGTATAACTACATCGCAGTGGGCGGAGGCGAAGCCTGCTTTCAGATGCTCTCTACTTGGAGAAAGGGGAAAACGGAGTCCCGTCATTTTCTAAGTGAAGCTCTGAAACGCATACAGAGAGAAGATCTCATCGAAATTATCAGTAAGATCATTATTAGCTTTTTTTTTTTATAAGATTTTCTTAGTGCTTATGTTACCCGCAGATGTGAAATTGTACTCGTATAACAAACAGTCTTGCACACTTCGTGATATGTGCAACATTTTTACACAATTCATGAAATGTGCACAGGAATGTATTATACAAGGTGAGACTGGAAAGTTCGATGAATCGTCCCTTTCTGTGATAATGGGAAATGTCCGACTCGCGGCGAAATGCACAGGGAGTTCTTCTGTATCTCAGCTAACATATACGGTGACCAGACAGAACGGGACAGAATCATGATGTTTCAAATCAGGAGCATAGATGATGCTAGAGCCTGTTATAAAATACTTTATTGGTGTGTCATTTTTAGAATTGAAAGCTAAAATAGGAATTATTGATATTAAATTTAGCTCTAATCCTATTCAGATTGTAAATCATATAGAGGAGGTAACTGCAATTAGTGTTCCCGCAATTAATGTAAGAGTGAATGTTAATATAATAAGTATTTAAGAAGGTAGAACCTATGAGTGGGGTATGAACCCAATAGCTTAAAAGTTAGCTTATCTTAGTGTACGGGGCACGCAAGATTTTGAATCCTGAGGATTAGTTCGACTCTGAATATTATAACAAAAGTATAAATTACATAAATTATTTTATCGAAATAATCCTTTAATCAGGCATTTTGTTTTCCAAAAGTTTCAATATATGAAAGTTTGAATGTAAATAATTTTTACAATGTTGATTAAATTATCTCATTTTGAATAATTAACGACTTATATTAAACGTTTATCCTAGTCAAAATGCATGTAGTATGCGGGATGTAGAAGAGTATACTCATTTTGTAAATACTTTTGTGCAAATGAACTTATTGTTATAATTAATTATGAAAATTAACAAATTATTATTATTATTATATATATCTATCTATATATATAAAGAAGGATGTTTGTGGGTCTGTTTTTTATACAAATCTACAGTTTTAGTCCGATCTTGATAAAATTTCGCATACATGACCTTTAAAGCACGAGGAAGGTCACTGTCTACCTCAGATTTCGGAAAAATAATAAATATCGATAAAAAATCGATATTTATGGTTATGGCAAGGCATATTAATGAGAAATATCTCATGACCAACAATGCAAGTCAAAGTTGGTACAACAATAGGTATCAACAATGGTATCAGCACGCAATTCATAAACACACTGCATGGACCAACAATCAATATATCATGACTAACAATGAAAGGAAAAGTTTGTGCAAGTGTAATTATCCCGGGCAACGCCGGGTACCTCTTTATACCAACAATTTTTAAATCCGATCTTGATAAAAGTTAATAAAGAAGATCACTGTCTACCTCTGATCACCAACAAAGGTCAATTGACATTTGACAATATTAAGACATGGATTTGATTGTAATTGTATATTTAAAGATGTAATTACGCCAACTATACGTGACGGGAGAGCTCACGCCATCCGGTGGCACATCGTATCATGTTAGTCATATGATCAATAGGACTCCGGGAGGAGTCCCAAAAAAGCTAAGGGGATCTCTGTGCTATCGGAAACCAGATAGCGACCTCAGGGGATCTATTTATACTAGTCATCGGCCATGAAGGGTAACAGTTCTCTGATATCTTATTCATTATAAGTGCGCATTTAGTGAAAATACTTAAGAATATGCTTCTGATATTCTTAAGTTTATATAAATTTTATAAACTTTCGTGGAACGTTTTTGTGTGGTGATGAATCGCTGTAAAGAAACATCATGATTCTGTCTCGTTTTGCCTATGTCCCGTTGTGTCATTGTCCGTTTTTGTAATCGTCCCTTTTTGTCACCGTCCCGTTCCGTCCTTTCCCGTTTTGTCATGTCCCGTTGTGTCAGGGAACCAACATATACAAATATGCCTTCACTATTGTCGACAGGCATACGTTCATGCACCAGTGTTTAGAGTGCAGTGCGTTTATCATTGATAATAGAGCAGATAGTCAGTTTTAAACTGGGTAAAACCGCAAAGGAAACCCACGAAATGTTAATGGAAGTGTAGGATGAAGACGCTGTGATTCGAAAATGAGTGTGTGGGTGGTTTAAGCGTTTCCGTGAAGGACGAGAAACCGTCGAAGATGAACCGTTATGTGGAAGGCTGCCCACCGCTTAATAGCGAACGTGTTCGTGAGTTTCTGGTAATCAACAATGAAAGGAGACAGATTTCTCGACGTTCCGGGTATTCAAACGGCTGTGACCATGGAACAAGGTATACCGAAAGAGGATTTTTCACACGCCATGCAACGGTTGCCATGCTTTGAAGGACAGTAAAGTATAATCTCTGAAATACCTGCCCCTGTTTGTTTTTCCCAGTCATTCACCGAACTTCCAGGTCTCGTCTTGTGTTATATTGGCAGTGTGACTAACTTTTTCAAAAATGGGAGGCTACGTCCCCAGATCCTCTCCCTCTCAACAACTGTTACTGGAAAGCATTATAAAAAAAATATGAAGAAATATTTGCATCGTTTTTGCCTCTTGATTACGCGCTTAGGCATGCCATTTCTCAAAATTACAGATTTCAATATTCTAAATATTTAAAAGAAATGTCAAAATTGATTCCTTTTAATACAAAGTATTAAAATAGGGGAGACCGGGGCAAGTTTGGTACAGGGGTAGGTTTACACATTCGCTATACGGTAGTTCACTTACCGTTGGTCGGAGCGCACCGCCTTTGAGTCAGGAGAACCATTAGCACCACAGTTTGGAGTCAGTCGCGTGTGAGAAGTGAAATATACAACTTTTTCTAATTTTTCTTCTGGTACGTAACTTTTCCCACTAATATATTGGCAGTTATAGGATTTGTACCATTAGATTATCGTAACTCATTATTGATTATCCTGTTAGATCGCTCTTTTGCGGTTATTGAGATGATTGAGTCGATTGTTAACCTTAAGAACAAAGCTTACAGGCTTAGTTGTAACCCATACACGGCGATGGGGCAGATTTTTACACTGAGTCCATATAAAAAAGTCAAAACCTGGAGAACAGTGCATACCATACATATGTTCACTGTATTCAAACAGGTAATTCAGTATATTTTGTATCCTGTTTGTTTCTAAAAAATTATCAGTTATCTATCAAATGTCTTTATGTTGTTCTGGTCTATAGTGCTAAACTAAATATGCAACAAGTTAGAAAATAATTTTCTTTATTTCTTTTTCTTTATAAACTATTTGTTCAGAAATGGAAAACAAAATCATGTTTCAAAAGTATGGATGATGCCAATACAAAATGTCATAACTCGTAACATTTCTTTAAATTAATTAAACTTAACGCTTTATTTGTTGTCCTCGTGCACGGATAAGTTCCAGTACACGATTCTTCATTGTTTTAATCAGGTTTTGGATGATAGTCGGATCAAGATTGTACCAACAGTCCTCTATCGCGGTCTTGAGATCACCAACAGTTGAATATTGCTTCCCATCAGCATAAACACGTCGTGACATTATTCCACATAGATTCTCGATGAGATAAAGGTCTGGGCTTCTCGCGGGCTACTTCATTGTCGTAACGTTGTGCTCTTGAAACCACGTCTTTGAGGAATTGAATTGAATTTAAAAGGGGTGGTTTTCAAGAAACCAAGCACCGCGACCTCAGGTCTATTGTACTATCCCCACTATCCTATATTAACCCTGTCTCACTAGTAGACCAGAAGTGTCTGCATATCTTAAGATTTACCTAGCAGTACTATTTTGAATTTCTGCAGGTTGAAGTATATAATCCCCTAAATGTTTAAATCTAAGAAATGATAGATTAACACAACTTCAGAGAACATGAATTGAACTTTCCTCTGCTTCTTGGCATTTCCTACATGTAGTATCAGTTGTAACTCCAATTAAGGTCATATGTCTATTAAGATGACGGTGCCCTGTGAGGAGTTCAACAACTCTTAATTTCTATTCTTTTGAGTTTTAACAACTCACCTTTCCTAGAAACAGGATATTTTGGATTAAGTTCCTTGGCTTGTCTTTGACCATACTCCTTAATCCATATATCATAATGCTGTCTACCCATATGGTTTTGGATAGTCAGTTTAATCAAACTTTGGGACAATCCCAAGGATGGTTCAGGTCCTATGAATGGAGTCATGGACCTTTCTTTGGCAAGACAATCAGCAATTTCATTGCCTTCATAACCGCTGTGAGAAGGAATCCAACATAGTTTTACCTTGTTGTTTCTTACTAAATCACAGAGGGTTCGATGACACCCAAATAAGCTTACAAGGGGACATTACGATCTCGGAATTTTAGTTTAATACGAGACTTCGTATAGTTGTAGTGTACCTTTAGGATGTTAATATACTTAAATATTAAGGCGCACAGATCAGCCAATTTTGAGAAAAAAAAAACGGTTTAAAGTTTCGAGCACCATATATAAGGTAAAGTTTTCCTCTTTGATTGTAAGTGATCCGATAGCTCAGACGGCAGCGTGGTTGCTACTCACAAATTATTAGTATGAGGTGGCGGGTTCGAATCCGAGTTGTAACAATTTTTTTTTCTTTACCCAAATAATTATTCAATATATTATATTTACAAATTTATTTGTGACAACTAACTTTTTTTTCTAGCTTCAACAAAACGGTCATAAGTCCAGGAATCAATAATTGAATATTTATCAAACGTATTTCTGCCTTTTTTTTTTTTTTTTTTTTTTTACTTCTTTTTTCCCACTGGGATAAATATTCCATCTTTTTCAAACGTCGACATCCTTTCTTTTTCAAAGTTTGCAAGGTCCACGTAGGATGTGCTTTGGCAATATTAATAACTTTTATTTTATAGTTCAAAGGAACGTACTCTATTTCTCTGCTCTTTTTCTCTTCTGGTTCATAACCGTCCGATGAAAGATCTTCAATTTCTTGACAAGATACTGGTTCACAATCTTCATTCACATGAATCAGTGCCTCTTCATTTACAAATATTTTTTCATCCAGCATTTCTAATGTAAGTTCATTATAGTTGACGATTCTGATGCAATCATATTATTTTCATGGAGCAATGTTTCAAAATATAATACTGCATCCTTCAGTCGCAATTTCGAAACTTCGCTGTTCATATATTCGTCAATTTTCTCTTCAATCCCCGAAGAGCCAGCAAATTCTCCGCTCTCCATTTTCACAGAAAAAACCATTATTGTTTCACAATTAAAAACTGCTTTTTTGTAACGGCTAGGCAAACCTCCGCTCATACTTGACGAGAGCCAGTGGCGCGAGAAAGATCTAGAACATTCTAAACCTCTTCTCACGTGCCTCTCTGCGCTCTGCCTACCTTGTGCACTATATGATAAATATGTCAGGTAGCCTCGAAATATTTTTTTTATAATAAAATAAAAAATAAAATAGTTATTCCTTTTAAAATGTTGATTATATACAAAATATTTTGCAGAAAATACTTTATTACTCCGTAGACACTTGTAACAATAAAAATAAGTATAATAATTTTGAGAAAAAGGAAGATTTTGTGAAGAAAGTTGGTTGTCACAAATAAATTTGTAAATATAATATATTGAATAATTATTTGGGTAAATAAAAAAAAATTGTTACAACTGGGATTCGAACCCGCCACTTCACACTAATAATTTGATTTGTGAGTAGCAACCACGCTGCCGTCTGTGCTATCGGATCACTTACAAAGAGGAAAACTTTCCCTTATATATGGTGCTCGAAACTTTAAACCGTCTTTTTTTCAAAATTGGCTGATCAGTGCGCCTTAATATTTAAGTATATTAACATCCTAAAGGTACACTACAACTATACGAAGTCTCGTATTAAACTAAAATTCCGAGGTCGTAATGTCCCCTTGTTAGACTTGTAACATACACTGTCAAGTGCATGTAACGCAGCTTGGCTATCAGAGCATATTAACATTTTCTTATTCTGAAGCTTCTGAGTAATCAGTTCTTTTCCACAGGCAATAATTGCAAATATTTCTGCCTGAAAGACTGTAGAATACTTACCAAGGGGGAAACTTCTGATTTTCCTCTTAGGACAGCATAAACCCGCGCCTATTCCAGACGCCGTTTTGGATCTACCCGCAAACCAGATTTCATGATCCCCAAATGACGTAAGCGTCTTTGTATTCCATTCTTCCCTATTAGGTATGGAAATTACGTATTGCTTATCGAAATCATATTTCGGAAGCATTCTGTCGGCAGTCATATGAAAAACTGGATGTCGTAACTTTGAGGAATGAATAGGAGCATTGTCCTGTTGGAAAATGAAGTTCGATCCACAAATTTCTTCAGCCACTGGTAATAGGTATTCCTCCAAGGGTTGCAACATTTCTCTGGTTTTGTCGACCAGAAACACACACAATAGTTGAAGTGCCGTTGAAACTAAATGCACCCCAAACAATGACGGAAACTCTCCCTTGCTGCCTGCTGAAGAATGATCTGAGTTCTTTTCGTAGGTCATGCCAATAGCAAGTCCACCCATCTGGCCCATCTAAATTCCACTTCTTTTCCTCACTTCCTTCCTAAATAATACTTCCTTCCATTCGTCCGTCCAACACTGATGCTCTCGGGCCCACTCCAGTCTTGCAGCAATATGGGTAGGTGATAATGGTGTTTTCTTTCTCATCCGGGCGAAGACAAGATTTCCTGATGCTTTTATACGCCGGAAAACTGTTGTTCTTGTTACATTTAGTCCAGAATCATTGATAATTTGCTAGCATGATGTCCTTTTGTTAGATGCCAGTTGGACAATCTGTCTATCATCTCTGCTGGAAGTCACCTTATGTCGGCCAGATCGTGGTTTGGCTTGGTAATTGGCTCCTTTTTTAAAACCTTGTAAATTCCAGGTGCTGACCAATTTATTGTGTATGCTATATCTTTCGCTGACAGTCCTTGAGCTTTGAGCATCCATATTTTCGTTACTTCTTGTGTAAATTGACAACTTGATGGCATATTGAAACAATGGTGAAACCTGACCAGTAGAGGGAATTTATGGTCTTGAGTGATTTCTTCTGCTTCTTATCTTATGAATGATCGATTAATTACTCAACCGCTTCCTTATATATCCTGCTTGGGGTCATTGTCCAAACTTATGAAACAAGAAATTGTGCTGATTGGTCGAAAATTTATTACTAATTTGAATTTTAAAAAGGAAATTTGTTTTAACTTATTGCATATTTAGTTTAGCACTATTTGATCAGAAATACTTACAGACTTTTGGTAGAGAACTGATAATTATTTAGAAACAGGTTAAAAATAACTTTATCCAAACTTTTGAAACGAACCTTACATATGAAAATACACAATGCACTTTACCAATTAGGTCTCCTACATGGATTACACAGGAAGTATTGCAGACAAGGGAGAAGTGTAAAAATAAAAATCATCTACCGTAATAATAGCACAATAGTCGACAATCGAACAGTGAAGTGTACATTTGTTAGGATGGGACGAAAGCAGCGCTTTCACAAAGCTCATCCAACCAGAATAAACTCCAAATGAAATACACTGAGGTAGTCAAGAAGCCTAACCAGCCCAAGCGGTCTTCCATATTATACAAACAAGAAAATAAGATTGACGATTGTCAGAAACAAAATACAAACGAAATAAAAAAAAACACAAGGAGAAAGAAGATTATCACATCTTCCAGTAGTCCGGGAAAGAGACGTTGCTAATATCTTAAAAATTGACGTCAAGAACGTGCCTCGGTTTACGATACTTCGTATGCCAGTTCATATTCAATGAGTTCTTCAGTATTCCATTCACAACTTTATTGTCGTGAGTCTTCATCTTCTGTATCATAATCAAAAGAAGATCCTGTATAAACTTTCCGATATGGGCCATGTTTAAATCCATGTGGATGGATTGGTTTTTCACCGTCCTTCTGTCCAGCTGAGCAATGGTCCTCAGGGTAACATTCTGGAATGACTGTAGTTCACTCCATCTGGTTGTACAGATAGTCGCCCACGCAGGCATGCCATAGAGGAGTATGGTCCGGATAATCGATTTGTACAGAAGTAGCTTGTTGTCAATGCTGAGGGCGCTGTTGCGACCCATGAGAGCTATGATACTGTACTTAGCCCTCTTCGCTTTGTTCAGAGCATAGGACATATGCCGGTTTCATGAGAGTCTTGAGTCAATGATAACTCTCAGATACTTGTAGTTGTCCACCCAGTCCAGTTTCTTATTGAACAGAACACGAGAATCTGGGGGACGCTTGAGCTTCCTATTGAGGTACAAAGCTTTGCACTTTCCGACGTTTAAGGTTCAACTTCCAGCAGTTAAACCAGTCTTCGAACTGCTTCAAGGCGCACTGCAGCCGAGTGATAACGTGAGCCGGCTGGTGTGCCCATGTCATAATGGCAGTATCATCCGCATAAAAATACAGATTACAATTATCGGGTTTCGGGAAATCATGTACAAAGTAATTAAATAGCACAGGCCCGAGGACAGAACCCTGAGGGACACCGGCCTTTACAACACGGGGCGTGGAAAGATTTTCTCCAACTTTGGCTTGATAGGATCTGCCGTCAAGAAAGGATTTCACCAACAAAATCAAATCGGCAGTTATCAAATACTTACCTTGCTGTTATCAACAGGTGTATCTTCCTTGGAGTTACCTGCCCTCGGAGTCCCGGAGCATTTCCCAAAGGCTTCCTTCAGTTCGCTTATCTTTTCAATGACATCTCTACGAGAGCCCTTGATTTCCTTGTTGATACCTTCGAACTTTTCTTCAATTAATCCCTTTTTTATGTAGGGATTCGACTTTTTCTTCCAGTGCCCTATACTTAGCATTTATTACATCCCGGAGAGCTTCTAACATTTCGTTGAACACTAGGTCAAAAGCAGCAAACCTAGCATCCAAGCAGGCATCCCGGTAGGCCTTTTCGCAGGACACAGTTTTACCATCTGCCACTAGCAATGGCATTTTAGCTGACTCCAACGTGGTTAATTTGGACGAAGCCATCATAATCCTAAAATATAATTGTATAGAACCGGGGGGGGGGGGGGTAACCTCGCAGCTAGGTGTGTGCTAAACAAGCCGTCCTAAGAAGGACGCACCTAGCTTTAAGGAAAAAAGAAAACAAGTCAGGTTTGCGAGAACGTTAATTCTACGCCAGGAACCCACTCGTGAATGATCAGAATAATAATAGCACAATAGTCTGCACGCACATTAACATATAAAGAACCGTTCGCTACCATGAGAAAGGGACGAATACCATCAGCTGCTTCATTGACCAATCGGATAATATCGCATCGCACTGCGTTGGCGATGTCTTCTCGGGTAGGGATAAAGCTCTGGATGAATACATCCGGAGCTTTAGGGTAGAGAAGCGTGTCCCACGCAATGGGGATTTCAATTTCTACGTATATCATATCGAAATCGCATGGTGACAGACCGGGCGTGTAGGGAGGAAAGTCTATAGTTTATAGTACTTCCTATCTCAACATTAAGAGTATTGTGCTCGTATATTATCAAATATAAAACTGTCCCTCTCCTTAGTATTTGACAATTTTTAATGGGTATAATAATTTTTTATGCGTGTCGGTACGCCCTGTTTTTTCGAATCTCTACTCCATTTCGAGCTTGCACAGTGCTGAATCGTAATTGCAAATCGCATCTACCACAGAGTAAATAGACCTTCTCTGGGTGGTTCGCACTTGTGGGAACTAGCTTCCTGCGGCCAGTCACAGCAGTAGTCGTACTGGCCACTCGCAGATAGAGGAACCAGCCGTTATCTGTAACTGTGCAATGCATGAAATGAGCAGAAACCGTTGTGCACATTTCACGAACTGTGCAATGGTGTTGTACAGTCCATGAAATGAACAAAAAGCTGCGTATTTCATGAATAATTGCGCTTTCACCATCTGCGCGTAATAAATGTAGTTCATGGAAAAAAATTGTTATTGTCGATTTCTTGATATTCTAATTATCTTTCAGTAACATATTTAGCAGCAGTGTGACTCTGATTAAATCAAAGTGTATAATTATTGTTATTTAATTTTTTTTAATTATAGATCCCAATCAACTGAATAACGGAGTTGCTTCGGAAAATGAGTTGCATTCATCCGTGAATAGGGTAAATATACAAGTGCATAACATGAATCAGTACAACAACAACCTTAACGTCAATGATTATAGTGAAAGAAGTCCGGATACTGGCGAAATTAATTGTGGAAATATCTCTCAAAAGAAATCAAAGAGTGCTTCTGACATACCACGACTTATCATACCCCCTAAGTCACCCCAGGATCACAAACCTCCTATCCCCTCTCCTCGGAGACTAAAACCTGGACCACAGGTGGTATTATTTGAATACAAGGGAAATGTGGCTCCAATTGTATCAAACGAAGAAGAGAATCCACACTCATCGAAAATGAATAATAGGCGCTCGTCTATCCCACCTCGAATAGTGTCCGCTGTATGCAAATCGAACACTGTAAATCCTGTGGAGAACCACGTTAATGATGACCCTCCATTAAACTCTACAGAGAAGAACGGTGAATACGAACATTACAAAGATTTGAAAAAGTCAGAAATAAAGCAGAGAATTGACACACCGCAGGAAACTCATTTGCCAACACCGATGCACAATACAGACACTTCAGAATTTATCGATAAAGATGTTTCATCTGTATCGCCAGGAAAAGAATTCGTTGAAGCTGAGAATCACAATGATAGCAATGGTCGGCTTGCGCGCAGATTTGAAGTGGACGACAGTGAAAAGAACTCAGAAAATGAGATAAGCTTACAATCGCTTGAGAAATCTATGAGAAGTGAATCGCCTATCAATGAAGAAAAAGAGATTTCGCCATTGGTAGATAATGAAATTATTCCTAAAGAAGAGATTCTTGAGGATGATAACTTTGTACTTCCAAAATACTTGGATGAGGTATCCGCAGAAACTGTAATAAAACATGAAAGCCAAGGTTCTGACCATTCGGAAAGTGCAGTAATCGAATTGGAAGCGTCCGGAGATTTGAAAGAGCCTGACCTTCAGTATGCTAAGAATGAAAATGAATATTCATTGAATGAAATCCAGCAAGGTACATCTGATGACAAAATTCAAGAAGATGAATATTGGACAGTTTTAAACAATACTTGTGAGGCAGAACAAAATGAAAGCTCTCATCCCTCATTGCAAGATGAACCCATTTTACCTGTAGAAGAAATTAATCCTATTGAAACAACTGAGTCTGAAATTCACGCAGAAAGAAATGATGAAAAATCGGATTCTACAGAATCTCTAGCGGATAAAGAAACCCATACATCTTTAACTGAAACACGTGTACGTGATGACAACGAAAAGCGTGAAAATTCATCTTTGAACCTTCAACAGGAGGTCAATAATGAGCAATTTCCGAGTGAATGTTTAGAAGAACCGCAAACAAGTGGAAAATGTGAAGACTCAATTGAAAAGTTCAATACCCATGAAGAGGCCAAAAATAATTCTACAATGGATGAAAGCATCCCTGTTATTGAACCTGAATGTAACGAAATTAAAGAGCCACTCAAAGAAAATTTGTTATCCACCTTAGAAACAATCTCGCAGAAAGAAAGTTCGTTGGAAGACTCGTCAAATCTACTCGAAGTCCCTCCTGTCGAAATGAAACTGTCTCACCACGAGTTGCCAGCACGTGAGATAGAAGAAAACTTTTCTGAACAAACTCAGGACACTGTAGAACTATCCTCAGGAAATGAATATAAACCCCAACTTACTAGTGAGACGTCAAATTCAGTTGAAGAATGTATTGAAAAATCTGAGACACCCCAAACGAGCATACTTTTTGAAGAAATTTTTAAGTCACCCGAGATAGTTGAAGAAATGTCTGATGTTACCATTGATCAATTATTCCAATCGATCAGTGAAAATGTCACTGAAAATGTAGATGAGCTATCTAATAACTTCCTACAAGCCTCGCAAATGGATGAAAATACTCCAGGTTTGGAAGAATTTACTAGGAGAGCTGATGAAAACACACCACAGATGAAGGAAGAGCTGAACAATATACTGAGTAAGTCGGCATTCATAATCGGTGACCAATTGGTTACGAAAGAAAATGACGAAATCAACACGGCAACAGGTATATCTGAGGTGGTAGTCGAAAAATCTCTCATAGAACTGGAAGAACGAAAACAGAGCATAAACGAAGAATTCAAAACCCCAGAATTGCCTGTAGCAGAAGGAGACCGCTTTTCTCTACAGCCAGATGCTGAAACCTCCGATGATCTGAGAGAAGGATTGCAGGAGTTTCCAGGTCTTTCAGTTGAACGTAATTTACCAGACGAAGCTGAGAAACTTGACCACGACAATTTATTATCACAAAATAAAGAAGAAACTAAAGAAGAACACGCATCCGAATTAACATTTGAGAACATATATAAGGCTCCTGAACTCGTGGAAAAAGCATCTGACGACGCAATTGATAAGTTATTTCTTGCAATGGATTCTAGTGAAGATTACGGAAATGTAGATGAATTATTTAATAATTTTGTACCATCAACGCAAATGGAAGGAGATCCTTCTACAGTAGAAGAGGGTTTTTTGAAAACAAATTTAAATGACGTGTTACAGAAAGTAGACGACATGGATGATATAAATAACAAATCAGTAATTGCGATCGAAGATTCCATAGAGATAGTCATGGAGGAAGCCGAAGAAATGGAAATATCACCAGAAAATTCTCCTAAAGAAGCAATGCAGAATGCATTTCCTATCAACGTTACTGAGTCTTTGGAAGCGCATACAGCGTCGGAATATCTGCGGGATGATACAATCATAGAAAGAGATGTATCTACTCCAGTAGCAGAAATAGAAGACCCATCGGATAAAGAATTAGACCACCCTCTTGCTAGACAACCAGAAACGGAAAACTTTACAACTTCTACACCACAAAGAGTAATTCCCAAATTGCAAGATGAAAAATTCCTGCACCCGCAAACCAACGAAGGATATGTACATTGTTCGGTTGAGGCAGAACCAATTCGTCCTTTATCAAAACAACAAACATCTGAAGATGAAGAAAGCACCTCTCCAGAGGATTCAAATGCGGGTGATGTGGACACTTTCAAAAGTTTTAATGAAATCAGAAAAGGTGCAATTTCGGAAGAAATTGAATTGAAAGTAATAAATTCAACTTCTTATCCTAATGATGAAGAGCAATTGGCAAACGAAAACATATCTTCAAATCAAATACAAGATATTTCTGAAAATGAAATTAATATTGAGAATCTGTCAGAAATCAGATCAGAAACGCCAGATGAAAAAATTTCCAAGGATCAATTTGATGAAAAGTCAGTGGAAGAAACAAACCCGGAAGCAGACAAACAGGCAGAAATTGAAGGCCGTTTAGAATTTGCCCATGAAGGACGCCTCTCTCACTTTGAAGAGAACTTGAATGACGAAGAAGCGACAAACCCTCCGGAAGACATTCCAGTAAGTGCACTGCAAATAGAACAAGAGGCGGCAAACGATTTGCACATCATCGGAGAGTTGTCAGTTTCGGTTCCAAAAATCCAAGAAGAACCGATTGATCCACAAAACCTTGTGGAAAAGGAGGACAAAGCTGAATTGCACGTCGTCGAAGAGTTGCCAGCTTCATCTCCAAAAATCCAAGAAGAACCGACTGATTCACAAAACCTGGTGGAAAAGGAGGACAAAACTGAGCAGGAGGAACTTGCTGGATTAGATATCCCAGGTAATATGATATTAACTTTTGTGTTTTAGACATTATTTTTAGAAGAACGGGTCAGCATTAGGGTTCGCTAGTATTTTTATTTTGCGTATAAGCAGCGGTTCATTATTAGTAATTAATTCAAATATTTTGAACGCTGGACATTCAATTTCCATAATGATTTTTTTTCGTATTTACTGTGGTATCGTATGTGATCTGAGAATGGGACAATTAAATATCCCGAGTACCTTAATGACATATAGTATCTCGTACATTACTCAAAACAATTACGGAAATATGCGAAATAGTATGGAATACATTTTGGATGTTGCTGCATATAATGAAGGATATTAGTCAGTGATAATTGTACGAGCATATTAGTACATTTTTAATCAAGATTTTGACATATCGCACAGAATGGCAGCTATAAAACCGACAAAAAAAGCTTGTTGGTAATTCTGCCTAAGTCCATACGTTCGATACCCTCCTCTTAAAGCATGATATCCATTAGCCGAGCTCTATGAGGTCGCGCGTTATCATCCATGGAAAAAAATCCATCACAAATGGTTCCAGTATAAAACCGGAGTATCTCATCCGGAGTGTCTGATTGCTATTACGGACGATGTATAGGTCTGTGTCTTCCCAAATCATTGTTCTATTGCGCTATTTACTGCCCAAAACTTGGGTTGTTTCGTGTGCTGCGTTCTCTGAATTCGAAAGTCATTGACTGCCTGAGTTCAGACTGAATCTGGACTCATCAGAGAAGATAACTTATCTCCACTGTTAACAGGAGAAAAAAGATCTTCCCGTGGTGAAGTTCCTGATGGACGTCGAGCGTTCTTGATCTTCCCCTTGCCTTCGTCGAGCGTTCCCTGTCTCTTAGAATCGTGTTCACAATCCAGAAATAATACTTCTGGATACCTCAATGGCTTCCGCTACCTCCCGTTGAATTTCTTGCTTCCAGCCTCCCAGTAGCTCTTCAAGCTACTGGTTCTGCATGATGTCCAGAGATCCGGGAATTCCGGGAAGTACGGGAATTCTTCGGTACTGGTAAATATTCGGGAATTATACGGGAAATTAAAAAAAAATCCAAGAAATCCGGGAAATTAAAAAAAAGTAAAAAAATGCCACGTGCATCGTGACCGCGTATTAAATGACCAATCACAGATGATCACGTTTAAATTTGTCGCGCTCTTATTGGCTATGATGCATGCAGTTAGGAATGCTCACGCAATACACAAGGAAGCACTCGAAGAAGAAAAACGGGCGAATGCTGAAAAGAAAAAACAAGTGCAAAGGAAGAGAGAGAACGAAGCAATGATTGGTAAAACAGCTACAGGCAAAGAAACGCAAGCTCATTGATGAAACAGCGAGAGAAGTTACAGCTATTGATGAAGCGATGAAAGAACTTCGTCAGAAATAAAATATGATTAAAAATTTTAATATATATAGATAAAGACCCTTCCTAAAGTTTGTTATTTACATAATTATGTGAAGAATATTTAATAAATAATCACATTAAGTTTATTTAGAATATACGTGAAATTTTTGAGAAAATACTGGAAATATACGGGAATTTTTTTGAATAACTCGCTGGACACCCTGTTCTGGAAAATCATATATTTGGGCCATCGTTAAATGGTCCACATTCAGAAACAATAATTGAAATAACGGTTTTTAACACGCGTGGTATATTCCGATTTCGTAGGCGCTAATATACATATCGAACTTTTCTCCACTTGTTTAGGTATCATGTGTCGTTACTTATTTCTCTAACACTTGGTATTATGCCCTTGCAATCGCATGCTCTCCTAATTGTTTTGAGTTACTGCTATTTTATTGTACCGAAACAAAAAAAAAGTCAACTCGTATTGTACAAGGTGGGCCAAAATCACCATAGAGATAACAGTTATCAAATATTTACAATATGTTGATGTGTTTAGGCGTCTAGATCAGAGCGCATCGAGCACGTTCCCAGTGGTCTGAATTTTTCAAGCAACCTACTCACAGTATTCAATATTTTTCACCTACAAACAAGAAAAATAACAGATCTCTTTTATTTAAATATCAAATTTATATTTAAACTTAAATATCAATGCTGTATTTTAAATATATGATTATGATTAAAAAAAATTATTATAATTAAATAGCACCTACGTACCGTATCAATTCGTATGGGTCTTCTATAGTTAATTAACTTAATTCTTATCGATCTACTATATACTTACGCTCTCCACACCCATTATTAGTATCTGGTTATTATGGTTAAAATTAATATTGTTAATATTAATGTTAGTAGTATATTATTATTATTACTATTATTAATGACGACAGTGAAATACGACACCCCATAATTCCTATGTAAGCATTTATTAGAGATATGTATAATTATAGACGACCTCCCACGAAAATTGTTATAATAATAATGTTTACTATTTTTATTATTATATTTGTCATTATTTATTTATCTATTATTATTATTATTATTATTATTATTATTATTATTATTATTATTATTATTATTATTAGGAGAAATAGATTAAAATTATCTGTTCGTTCTTATTCTTCTCAAGCCGGATGGATTGATCCAGCAATGAAATTAGTACAGCTATATAATGATTACGATTTTTCAACTAACGTTTTCAATCTTGCCGACATTTTTATCTAACCCATAAATTAACCCCGTTTTGGGCTTTGCCCGTTGGGGAGCAATTTCTTTTTTCCAAGTTCTCTTCTATAGAGTTCGTGGTTGAGATGCTTGTTGCTACAATACAAAAAAAAAAAATTATTATTATTATTATTATTTCGTTGCTTTACAACGAAAATTTGACAGCTTTGGAAAGTTTATTTAGAAAATGTGTAAAGGTCATGATTTTATTAAAGATAATAAGCTTTTTAATATTAAGTTCATTCTTAATAAATGTCTATTTACGATTCTTCTTAACCTATACCATGAAAAGATTAGGGCACTTGAGATTTTAGACAATCTCAACTCCCTTGAATTTACTAAAACCCGTACTGGATATGTTTTTAAATCATCCCATAAATGGAGGACTAGCATTTCCGAGATTGATCCTCTTGAAAAACTTCTAAAAAACTTTATGAATAATTTTAAAGACGCCAATCTTGATGTGTTGACAGATGAGCAAGTTCTTTTGTTTGCCTGATTTTTCATGTTTATTTTATTTTATTTTTTATTTATTTTCTTTTCTCCTTTGTTATATTAATTATTTCTTATTTTTCTTAATTTTTTTTGTCAAATTATTTTATTATTTTTACATGCAGTCTTTTTTTCCCTTTTTCTCTCTTCTCTTTACTTTTGTATTTTCTGTGTTTTTTTTTTCATTAACCCCGTTTTTGGGCTTCGGCCAGTAACTCCTCGTTGTTGTTACATATTATTATTATTATTATTATTATTATTATTATTATTATTATTATATTTTCATTTTTATTTTCTTATATATATGTGTAGATAATGATAATTTCATTAATTATTGCAGGTATTCCGTTTTAATCATTTATCCACGTATCAACTCATCTTCAAATTTTATTTGTTATTTAAATTTATTGTTTAATTTGTTCGTATGTTTAAGCATGTTATAATATTCACTGATACATGTATTCGAAGTTTTTGTTTTGTTCCTCTCCAATTGCTTCTTGTTAGGAATGTACTCTCCTTTTCTCTCCTGAGATTGAATGGGGTGAAAGAAGGCCCATATGGGTACAATTAAGACGTGGAGCCTACCCTCCATGTATAAGTTGCTCAAAATCTTTTAAATCTTAAAACATAACTGACGATGGTTTAAAACTGAAACGCGTATTAATAATAAAACTACGTTGTTGCAATTGAATCCAGTTATCACTATTGTTAATTAACTTTTAGTCTTTAGTTAAGTTTTTTTTTTTACTATTAGAAAGGCGTCCTAAGAATTTATTTATTTTATTTGCAGAAGCTTTTGCGAAGTTACAGTACGCACAGAGAGAACTCTATCAGAACATTCAACCCTTCAATGTATTCTGGCTGAAGGATAAGGAACCCGTTTACGAAGATTTGTTCGCAAAACTACGTTTTGCTTTAGAAAAGAGACCTGAACTAGAGGAAGAGGAAGAACTGCAAATAACCGATCTATTCTCACCGAAGGATGAACAACTGCATCAAAGAATCTTGGTTTCAGAAGACTGTGAGGCTAACACAACTTTCCTTACCAGCAAAATCGTTGCTGACTGGCTAAGAGGAAAAGACTACGTGAGTTTTGATTTACTGTTTCTAGTTGATTTGAAAGAATTCAGCGACAACTTGGATGAATTGATAGCCAAATCGCTAAGTGCAAAGGATATTTCAGAAACAGAAGTGTTAGATGCCATTGTCCATCGAGGAACGAAGAGTTTGATCGTTCTCTACTCGGAGTTAAGGATGGATCAAGAGGATGTCGAGGCCATCTTTTCATCCCTCAGTCGTGAAATCTATCCTTGTACTGTAGTCTTCTTCACGCCAATGAGGCAACGCTTCTCTGCCAGTCAGATGGATATCTTAAGAGAAAGATTTAATGAAAGTGACCTATCAGACATGATGAACTCTGCTTCCGAACAATTTGTCTGGGACTTGCATGTAGATGTTGCCCCGTTATCACTAAAGAAGCAAGAACAGATTTTAAAGGACTGGCTTAAAGAAGACTACGAACAGTTTTTTCGGCTTGAAAAACTGGCCAATGTTACATTTGAAGATCTCATGCATCACCCATATTTCTTAACACTTCTCTTAATCATAATTGACAAAGATGAATTCAGACCTATTCGATTACATACAGAATTTTATCAGCAGCTAATCGTATTTCTTATGACAGGAGGCTTTAAGAGTTTTAACTTGGATAGTCAGAATGGACCTGAAGAAGAATATAATCAAATATTGGTGCGCTTTGGAAATTTTATTTTCAATCATCTTCGGAATTGTAACATGAAATTGCTTCAATGCCACTCGAAGAGATGTGCACTTTCGCACGGAGATATTCAAGGATTTTGCGGCAATACTGAACTATTAAGAAGGGGAATTCTTCTTAGTAAACCTTCTCTCTATGAAGAAGAATTTCCTAATTGCATGGAACTCATTCACGAGAATTTTTTGGATTATTTCCTCGCATTGTATCTGAAATCGCTCAGCGAAAGCGAAGCGAAAGATTTCGAAATTGAAATAAGAGATATATTTTCTTTAAAAATGAAGTCCATATTGGAATCCTTTAATGATGGAAAAGAGAAGATGGGAGAATTGCTCATGTTTATATTTCTAGGTGGCTTAATGGACTCATCTCTTGATCATCTACTGAAATGTCTTGAACAATGGAATTTCGTGTTACCCGTAAACAGGGAGCCAATGATATCATTACTGTCCGAGGTCAAAAACGTAGCAGCTATCGCCGATATGTTAGAACCATTTTTTCCAGAAAAATGGTCCATTGCCTCAGGTTCTTTCTTTTCATCAATATTGCATAAAAATCTGCTTCAACTTGGCACTGACAAAAAACTGATACGTATTCTCGTATGGAATCCGGTTGATGAATGTTTATTTCCTAGCGATCTGCATGTCGAGAAAATGGTGTTGAAATTTATCTCTTCACCGGAGAAGACAGACATTTTGAAAAGAGTGAAGAAAACTTATCACAAGAATGCAGTTTCGGCTGAAGCCGAAGTGATTTCAAGCTCATTTTTGTCATTAAACAAGAGCTCGGAACCTGCTCTAAATATGTCCGATTCCTCTGTTCTTGAAAACTTATCGTGTATGGACCTGATACTCTTCATTGAAAACTATTCAGATGAAATGTGGAATGCGTTCATGAGTATCGTGAACACCATTGAACGTGTGAGACTTAACGCAGTGATTGGCAGTGGTGTCCATCATGTTCTTGAAGCTTTAAATTCAAATGACCCAGCTCTGACTTTCTATTCATTACAAACGCTAGAAGTGATTGAAGAAAAAGAAAGAGAGGTGCTCAGATTGATCGAGAAGATGATTGTAAAGAAAAAAGTTCAATATCACTTAACGATACAGATTCAGAATTGGAAATGTAAAGGCTGCCAAGACACCAGAATTAGAATGGAGGACATTCAAAAGTTTTTTACTCTTATGTCAGAAACGCCAGACATTAAAGAATTTATATTTATAAGCGACATGAACTACGACACGATGATAAATGTTTATGTTAACAAGAGTACTTTTTTTAACACTAGTAAGCGATGGAACTGTTTATGTATCAATGGCATGATTCACTACACAAAGGATAAGATTTCGGCAAAAAGCCTTTCCATTGGCACTTTAGGATTGAATGACGTAAACAAAATGGAGATTAGTGCCGGTATTCTTAGTTCTTTTGAATATATCAAAGCTTTGATGTGTTCTACGGCCCTGTTTCAAAAACTGTTGCCCGAAATGCCCGGCACATGGAGCGGAATAATCAGTTTACAAACGTTGCATCTAACTATTTCCAAAACAAACGAAAGTTGCACTCCTTGTGACGTGATTTTACCCAATTTACAGACATTGTGTTTGGATTTCAAAAACATATTCAATTTTAATGACACCTCCCCCGACTGTGTGCTAAAAGAACCCTACTTATCTGCTAATGTGCTGATATTTAAAACCGTTCGTTCTTGGAATTTAAATTTTATATCTCAATTTATTCAGGACATGATCAATGCGAAAAAACTGAATTATTCAGACTCCAACGTTTCGCCTATGCATATGGATGAACCAGATGCTCATCATGGTCCCTTATTGAAAGAAGTTAGGATTTGGTTTGATCAAAAAAATTATTTACAGAGTGATCAATTAGAGCAGTTTTTTAGTACTATTAACTCCCTTCTTACCAGAGATGAGATAGTTTGTTTCTCACTAGTCGAACCGAACAGCTTCCTTAAAGAAATCAACTGCAGCTTTTCCCTTGAATTAAAAGATTTTCTGTTTACAAGGAAAATCGAAGATTTTAACGAGAGTGAAACCTTATTTGCTCATCATCAACCTTTGTATGTTGCCGAAGCTCCTGAAAAGCTGATAATACAAAAATCAAAGTGAAAGGAAACAGTTTCCTATGATGTTGACTTTGGTAAAACTTCACAACTTTTTGGCGCAATGGAAGGTAGGACATACTGTAGATTTGCACGTTACCATTCCATTATTACATAAATTCGACGCATCTAGTCCTCGACGATGAAATTCAGTTTGCTCATTAAATTTAGACTTTGTAACAGTTTGCATTATGTGTATTTATATTTTCTTATGCTCCAGTTCCTTCTCTTAACTCTAAACATAGGTTTAGAAGGCTTGATGAGAAAGACTTAGCAGCATTAAAAAAATGAAAAATTTCATAAGCTAAATTTCTGAATTTTGTTAAAGCAATTAATACCATGATTTAAGAAATGTTGCAATGCTCCAAACGATGATGCACCCGTTCATCTGTGATAAATCCGAAGAAATGTGTAAAACATTCTTATGGCGTTTTACATCATTTAAGAGATCCCACTATGTCGAAAACTAGTCATTCATATAATTTCACTGATTTAACCATTATATCATCTCATATCTGTTTAAAGAAACCAGACTTAAGAGATATGAAATTTATTCTTGAATGTAATAATTTTAATGCAAATTTTAAGCAATATTTTTTCAACGCAGTAAGTAATTATGTTCGAGAAATTTATTGAATGTTTAAATGTAAATTTTTAATTTTATGAGGCCTAATACTTAAATCTGTATATAGAACCCCCTCCCCTTACTATCTTGAGAATTCAGAAAAATCCCTTACTGTTTCAAATTTTCAAAATTGCCTTTACTTTTATGTAAATACGTATTCTTTCACGAATGTTATATTTTTGTATTTTTATGTAAATTTTTATAAAAACTTTAATAAATTACACATTTAGATAAACTTTACTATAATGATTTTTATTTAATTTTGATAACCAGAATTTCATATTAATCAAATTTTTAATTCCATTTCTTCATGATACGATTCCATGATTTTTATCTCGCCATTATTCGATTATTTTTTTTGCGCTTTATTATACGCACTCGAATACAGCAGATAAATTATTTCTGATTGACTTATAGTTTATTTTGCTTTAAATCTTATTTCATATGAAAATACTTAAGTTTGCAATCAATAATAAATAGATTCCAAATAGAAGGAAAAACAGCTGGGATGCTGGACTAGCACTGTTTGCACACTCAGTTTGTAAATGGCGGAATGGTCTAAAATTAAAAAGAAAAAAAATTATTATTGTGAGCAGGTCTATTTTCGAACATATTAACAACTTACTTGATCTGTTCGGAGACCCAATTAGCGGCGTCTATTTCTTGTACCTGTTTCAGATCATCTCTGGTGAAGCGTTCAACGCTAACGGAAAACCACTGCAGCCACTCTTTCTAACAAATATACAGAGAAACTGTTTTTCTCGTTTACAAATACTATGAACTGACTACAGTTGTTTTTTCTACAAAATTTTTATGAGCGATTTCATTTTCTTTATTTTTAACTCTAGTACATTAGACAATCTTTCTTATGAAAAAATAAGACGGCACTATTTCCTATAAATCGTTTCTTAGGCAGATAGAGAAAAGCTTCAAAATATTAACTTACTCACCTGTTCAATTGTCATCAATTCGAGAATAACCATTTCCTCTTGAAATGGAAGGAAGGTTAATGTTTCTAAGGCATAGAAACCAGTGTTGTAATTTTCGTATTCTGGGTGCTTAATAAAGAAAATGGAGGAGATATTACGTTTTTAAAACAAAATTAGGTATTATGGGTAAATTAACACTGCCGCTTCATTTTCCGCCCCAGAGAGAATATTTATTCTTCAGCAAACTATGCCTTTTACAATGGCGAAACATTATTCTTTAGCAGGATTTTAATATGCTCTTGCAATAAGTGTTTTTTAGACAACAGCGGCTCTGGGGTTTCTCTTAAAGGTGTAAATTACATATTTTCACGATTAAAATTCAAATTTATAAATTTAGGGGGCGGTAGTTTGATTAGAAGGGGCGATAAATAACAAGTGGGGGATGATTCAGTTGTGTGAGCTTACATAATATGAGGGCTATTTTTATCAACCTCGGATGGGGCATAAAATAAAGACAACTGTAAATAGCAAAATTACTTTTTGACATAGTCATGCAGGGATTGACTATGTCATACCAGTAGATGAGTTTTCCAATACCCTCTTCATAGAAGTTTGCCGCCAGCATGTTGAGATATCTCCGGGGCGTCTTGAAGCACTTCGTTGGTACGGAAGTGCTGTCCTATCACTTTCTTCAGCTCTCGAAAATGATGAAAGTTACTCGGTGACGGGTCTGGGCTGTATGCTGGCTGATCAAACACTTCCCATTGAAATTTCTCAAGATGCTGTTGGGTTACCAACGCCGTATGTATGTGGTCGTGCATTATCATAAATCAAAACAATTCCAGAAGACAGCATGCCTTGCATCAATGAAGAGCTTCGAGACGCCGTGGAGATATATTTCAACATGCTGGCGGCAAACTTCTATGAAAATGGTATTGGAAAACTCGTCCACTGGTATGAAAAATACCTCAATTTTTACGGTGACTATGTCGAAAAGTAACTTTGGTTACTTTAATACCCGAGAACAGTAGCCAAAATGAATTTTTAAAATGTATAAATTTTTTTTCACTTTTTTAACTAAACAATGATGAGAGCAGTTTATTGTGCTATCTGTTCACAAGATGCCAACTGCCTTTTCGATCTCGCTTCCTCTCTCGCTCTCTTCTTTCGAGCCAGGAACTTCTCGATCCCACGATCTGTGATTCCCCGCTGAAATATTTTCATAATCGCCTTGATATTTGCAGACCCCCCCCTTCTAAAATTGACCAACTAATTTTGTTGCTTGGGGGACCTCCCCCCTCCACTAGAAGAATAGGGCCAGCCAGCCCCCCCCCCCCCGAAATAAAATTCTGGGTACGTCCCTGCCTTAAGATGCGGGGAGGGGTGACTAAATACGCTTGAAGGGGCGTTCATAGCAATAAGTTTGAGAAACAGTGTTTTACAGTATGGAACTGCTGATGTTGTCTATTGCGAACTCTTCCACTTATTATCAAAAAATGCTATATGTATTTCTTCATTCATAAAAATGCGTAAGAATGTCGGAAGATGTTTGCAAACTCCGTAGAATGAGATGTTTTAAAGTTGAAGAACGATCGTTTTGTATCATTTTTTTCCAGATGAGCCCGGGATATACCGTGTACTTCAGCTATTTTCTATATGCATAAATATGAAAAACTATATTTTTCCCGAGCGACACGGGTCCTTCAGCTAGTTATTTATATAATCCACATCTGGTCACAGCCCTTAATGTCACGTGATTTCCGGTTTGCCTCCTAGTGGCGTCCCCGGTTGCATGAAAAAAAATCTGGTCACAGTGTATATCTTTCGAAATTTATCAATCCGGGTCCATCCAGGGACCCAACTCGTCGGCCTCTAGCCAAACAGGCCGTGGATGGATGTATTGGATTCCATTGAATAAAAAAAAAAGAACATGCACACGGTCACTCAGTTCAAGGGAAGTTTTCATCATTTCTGAAAATTATTTAACAGATTCCAAATTTTCAGTATTTATCGTCACTGCGCTAGCCAAAAATCTAGCATCTCATAAGATATTAAGTAAATAATTCGTGCTCATTGTCAAGTCATTACACTTTCGAGAAATAGTAGGTACTGAGAAACTAAATTGTGCCTCCTCTTGAACAATACTTGAGAAATGGCCTATATAAAATAGTAAACGCTAATTAGTAAAAACTGAAACGACTTAGAAGGTTCTGGCGCTCATTTGAGAATTTATTCAAGCGATTCCGGAATTGGTGAGCATCACACTCTTTTGTTTAATGTTAAGAAAAGGATGAAAAAAAAAATAAGAATGACTAACTTTCATAAAACAACTCGTCAAATTTATCATCTCACCAACAAGTACACTCGTAACTGATGTACAGTATATGCCTTTAAACTTTTTGTCTCTTTTATTTAACTCATTTGTCCAGATTCTTTTTTATATTTTTTTCGGAACTTTCCTTTTCAGTTTGCATATAGGACATCATATAGTGGAACAGCTTTTGATTTAAAAACTCAAAAATTACCTAAAATCCTCTGCAAAAGACCGTTTCGCAAACGCTTTACATTTTTCTTCTTACAACCATGAGTAGCGTTACTTACTGGTACTTTAGGTTGTCTAAGAATGTAATTGATGACTCTGAACACCATTCCAATCCTCATTCCAAATTTTCCTGGAAGATAATACCCCGGTTCTAAAAGATAACAAAAGAATTAGGAGGAAATTAAAAAGCTTATTGGCAATTATGAGAGTTGAAAAAATTCAAATTAAAACTGACTTTACCAATTGTAATTATCATCCCGTCTGCTAAAGGGGTCGTTTCGAAATGATCCGGTCGCTGATATCGTATCTGTGGTGGTTCTAACAAGGAGAAAGGCACAATAACTTTTGTTTAAATGGTTAGTATTCGTTCCATTCGCATAATAAATAAATAAAAAGTTGGCTTTTACGTCTAATGCAAGATATGACAGGATCCATGCCATGTCCCGAGTCGTGAGGATAATCCATACCTTCAGTATATAACCACATACGAAGTATAATTTCGAGATCCTTATCTGAAATAACACATCGGGTGGAATTATTAAAATAATTTATTATCTTTTTGTCGTTTCATTCAATAAAAATTCCATCTAGGGAATAAAGTGTATGCTACTTGGAAAAGTCACCGAACACTCTGGTATTTGCAACCAACAACCATTTTGTAAATTTTAATCCGATTTAAAACCACCTTTAGCTGCCAAGACTCCAGCAATCCTATGGGGCATACTTCTACAAGATTACGATAGCAGTTGGTCGGAATATTTGATCATCCTTCCTTGAGAAATGCAATGAGTTCCTGAGTTATTTGGGACGGACATCCCTGAATCGCAAAGGTGTTCGATAGGTTTCGATCGGGTCTCTGTGGAGGCCGGTCAAGTGTGGTGCTTAAGGCATATAGTTAGAATGGCAGCCTTATGACATGGTGCTTTGTCTTGCTGAAAGAGACATAGGTCAGTTCCATAACACGCTACAAGGTAGGCAGTATTTCATTGTTCAGATACCTGTCGGCATTCCACTGATTTGGGAGGACTGTGTATACCGGTAATCGACACATAATTTCTCATTTGCTTACTTTGTTTCTGGGGAGTGTCCTGTAACTTTTCTTAGTGTATATGAGAGGTGATAATAGTGAAATCACGCATTGAGTGAAATGTAAGAACGTCCATACACTCTTTGTCTATGTTAAGTGTTTTTCTTTTTAACATAAGAAAACACGAATATTCAATATTTTCAAATGTTTTGAATTAGTATTAACCCTTAACATAAACAGGACAAATAGCAATTATATAGTAACACACCTGTGGTACCTTGAGGAAATTTGGAAGTGGCAATTTCGATAATTCCTTGAAGAATCCTTGTATAGGCCTTCTTCAAAAATAATAAAATGCTAATGTTTACCTTATTTTTTACTAGTAAATGAAGAAAGTACAACCAAGCAAAGCATAATTTAGTGCGTAACCTAAACTTTTACTTTTTGAATCAAAGTAGGCTTTCCCATATGCAAAGTGTATGTAATATCACTGCTTCCGTTCCTAAAACAGCATTTAAGAAGAGGCTGTATCAAGTAAATAATTTTTTTTCGAAAAATCATTCAAATGCAAATTTGCTATATTTTGAATGATCATTTAAAACTGAACACCCTTAAACGTGTGATGTTCCATGCTTTACAAACCTGTTGAGAACACTAATAAAAACGTTCACATAGAATATGGAAGCTGTTATTTGTCAACGTGCCGCCATCCCCGCAGATATCACATCAGCGGCCTGAGATACGTGTCATAGATTGTAAGTTTGATAACCCAAATCAACAGTGGGTGAAAGTGGAAAGTCCGGAAACACGATGTCATGGCGGTGGTAGAGCAAGCATTCTGACTGATAGAGGCCGCAGATCTTAACCAAACTGGCCCATCAGAAACGGCGTACCAGAACAACAAAATACCTCATTCATAAAGGGACAAGTCCACTGCCAGCTTCACGACGGTTCATCGGGAGTTCCATGCTCTAGATGATAAAGGTGGGTCTGATGCCCATAAGCTATAGATAAAAACTGTCAACGCGAAACGACGTCTTGCCTGGTCCAAGGAAAAAGATGGTGAAGAAGGGCGAGTCACGCGAGACTCTTTTCCAAACAGATGATCGAACTTGGGTAGTAAGCAGGAGAACGATATCTACCGGATCAAGTTGCCTCGACAATGAAATTAAGTTCTCACGGTTTGATCTTGTCTGAATGTGATTGATGGAACCATGAACATCCACCGGATCTGGATGTCCTGGCTAATTAAGTACTGTAAATCCTTCTTACACTATGACAGCAGTTCGGTGAAGGACCGTCTGAAGATGAGCGCTCGAAATCCCATGCAATCTCTACGCCTGTCATTTGATTATATTCTTTGATTTTAATATCTCGTTCATGTTCGAGCTTTTTTGGAACGTGATTGCAGATTGATTCCGGAGTCGCCCAGGAAAATCTCATGATATTTCTATGTCTTCAAGTTTTGTTTTGTTTTTGTTTTAACTTTTTATACCTTCAACAAATATTTTAATATGCCATGACATCTGCAAGCTGCAATGACGACAAAACATGACACCATTATTGTAAAAAGAAACGATGTGTTCATCACCACAGGTGCCCGGTTTCAAATGATCATTCAGTGTATTTTGAACTTTAAGCATAATACCGAAAAAAAAATCTCAATCCGTATATATTGTACACCAGACAAAAAATTAGTCACCTACTGTCAATAGTGCGTTCCACATCCCTTCGCTAAAATTACAGCTTTAATGCGCTCAGGTATTGATCAGGTATTGATTGTGCGAGTGTCTTTAGATAGTCTTATCTATCTCCAACCATGCTGCATACAATTTATTCCGCAGGTCGGCGATGTTAGTCTGATGGCGATTCTTCCACTTAACATATTGCTCCAGGTAGTCCCACAAATTCTCTATTGGGTTCATATCTGGGGATTTGGCGGGGCAATCGAGGTGCTGCTCGATCTGGATCATGCTCGTCGAACCACTCCTCCACGGATCCACAAAAGGCAGCAGTTGTCCAGCCAGAATGTCATGATAGTGATGCTGGTTAAGCCTATGACTAATTTCAACAAGAGGTCCCTTTCATTGTACTGAAATCTTGCCCACAGCTTACAGATGAATCAAACCTTTGCGCCTGTAGATCATTTCTTGAACTCACGGATCACTGTGCGCTTAGATACTCCGGCAAAGGTAGCTACTTCTTGCACGTGTGAGAGTAGTCCTGTCATATTTGTGCATATTTTCGATGTCCTAAAGTTAATATTTTGTAGCAAGGCTATTTTACATTGAATTCTGTATTTTTTATATTAATTTAATTTCATTTGCTTTAATCTTTCCTTGATTTAACGTTGAATCCATTGTTACATCGTAGGAAAGGAACAATTGATTCATCGTCTAATCAGAGGTCGTTTGTTATAATAAGCTTTTCCTGGTATAAGTGCAGGCATTCAGCAGATTTTATATAAATTGAAGTGTATTTTATTTTTTTATACGCTTTTATTTAACTTGACATCTGTTTGTTTGGGTCAAATGTTGTAATCAATATCAAACCAACTTCCCGAGAAGCTAGAGAGCTGAAACTTGGTACACATGCGCAGCACCGATGACAATGCATGTTAAAAATTTTCTTTTCAAATCGGTTCACTGTTTCGAGTTCTAATGGTGCTAATTCATTACTACGTACTGTCCAATTGCCACAACAAAGAATTCGTTATGACGAGGGTTAAATGTATCCGTTGTTTATTGTTACAGAATTATGCTATACTAGAAGCGAACCCACCCGATTGTACTCGTATAATCGGGAAATAACCCGTTGTTACATAGCCCATTGTTAAGGTTTTTCTTTGTTGTGACAACGTCCACCGTCGCTGATTTTATATAAGTGATTGTTGACGAGATATTATAGTAATAATTAAACATGATAAAAACGTGGTTTTAAAAAAAAAACAAACCCTTTTTTACATAACTTATTGAAGAATAAAGCCACAGTTTTTAAACGGAGATAAGAGCGTCCGGTGTTTTTGGTTTTCAATGAATCCATATTAGCCCTAAAGTGCACCTCCGTATAACAGCTTAATATTTATTGGGGGGTGGTGTGGGTTTAGTTTAAGTAACGGTGAATCTGAGCGTTACAGCATGTATGTATGCTTGTCCACGTATTTCTCAGAAACTAGAAATCGAATTGCAATAATTCTTTTTTTATTGGATTAAGTATCTTTCAACTTAGGGGATAATCCAAGTTTCATCAAAATCGGTTCAGTAGTTTTCAAGATATGGACTGATATAGCTAGGCGATAGTGAAAATTTCAATAAAGTCGGTTTTTTATACTCTGTTTTAATCTTGTTTATACTCTGTTTATTACTATTTATTTATCCATTATTATGCTGGCCACAAACGGAGAAGTACGCTTGGCATGAGATGATGACTTTTTTTTAAATATGTTTTCCTCAACATAGCCTTCAGCATGACTGTAAACTGTTGGGATAGTTTTTTCAACTTTATGTTCTTCAAAGATAACTTCTCTGACATTTATCATTGGATTGAGTTTGGCTTTTTGAGCAACGAACTACCTTACTGGCTATAATATATGGGAAAATTACATATCCATGGGTGAGTGCCGCTTCTTGGTTTTTGAAGCCAAGAGTTATTATGAAGTCGTCCCTGGATGTGCCCAAGCTTAGTCTTGTGATGTCACATGTTGAAATTGTAATGGATTTATTATTGTAAAATCCAGTCCTGAAGAAGACTAACGAACAAAACACAACGCAATGTACAGTACGTCAATGAGTTTAATGAAATGTAAACACCATATTGGTATATGACAAGAACCAAAGGAATTTCCCTATGAACGCCTTGTATTAGAAATACGTGATGCTCATTAGAAGATCACTATTTCATGTTGTTTTGTTTTGCTTTGCATTTTATTCTGTTAAAGTGAAATTAATTCCCTTATCGTTTCCTTCAGATGTTTAAATTTATAAACATAGGAATTTAATTGGGCGCATTTTCACTTGTTACAGTGAGAACTTGTTTCTCTTTTGGTTAATCAATGGCTAGGTTGTGTTGATTCCCACATAGAGCATAATTACGTTTCTTATCTACTTAAGCATTAGTCTTAAGCTTGATGACTTTTTGATTACTGATATCGGCCAAAGTTAGTCATGGATTGTCTAAGCCTGTTTCCACTGTAAGCTGTGCGGTCATTAGCTGTAATTCCGCCTATCTATAGGGGTTTCTCCACTTAAGTTATAGGCTAAGGTTTTCATTTAGCCTATACCAAACCGGCAACTCCTGTAGTCTAGTTTAGGTGAGCTCGTAGAGACTACTGATGGTCTTATAGTCTGGTGCAAATATCCTTTACTGTTGCCAATTTAATTGGTTCTGGGTGGAACCAAAGAAGTCCTCTGTCTACTTTTACAGAGTGTTGGGCTTACGGTGACCCTCCCCTTAGTAAAAGGGCCACATGACGCCTTCCTAGGTGTTGGTATTGTAGCATGAAAGAAATAATACAGGCAGCAGCAGTCTAATATACGAGGCCTGTGAGAAAAGTATCCGACCTTATTTTTTTTTTTTTGCGAAAACCTGATGGATTTGGATCGCGCTTGCTTGCATGAGCCGACCGTGAACCTTTGTGCGTATGCGTGAATTTTTTCCCGCCTCTCAATAGCGTCAGTTGCTGGCAATCAGCATTAGAGGGAGGTAGTGTGTTGTGCTCTCGTCGGTTTTTGATTTGAAGGAAAATGACGGAACGACTGGAGCAGCGTTACTGCATCAAATTTTGCCAGAAACTGGGCGACAGCCAGGTGGAAACCATCCGGAAGATTCAGACGGCTTTCGGTGACGATGCTATGGGCATCACACAGATTAAGGACTGGTACAACCGGTCGGCCATCAGCATGCCGAAATGACCAGGTCATTGCCAAAGTGAACGCTGTTGGTGATGCGGGACCGTCGTGTGACTATCCGAGAAGTTGCGGAAGAGGTGGGCATCAGTACGTTTTCGGCACATTCCATTCTGACCGAAGATTTGGCCATGAAGAGAGTGGCGGCGAAATTCGTGCCGTAGCTGCTGACGGCGGAGCAAAAGCAATTTCGTGTTGACGTCTCACAGGACATGCTAGCCTCCGTAAACAGTGACCCCGACTTCATGAACACCATAATCACTGGTGACGAGTCCTGGATGTACGGGTACGACCATAGCATCATCACCGAAAGCCTCCAAATCAAAAACCGACGAGAGCACAACACACTACCTCCCTCTAATGCTGATTGCCAGCAACTGACGCTATTGAGAGGCGGGAAAAAATTCACGCATACGCACAAAGGTTCAAGGTCGGCTCATGCAAGCAAGCGCGATCCAAATCCATCAGGTTTTCGCAAAAAAAAAAAATAAGGTCGGATACTTTTCTCACAGGCCTCGTATGTACTTAAACTTTCCTGTACGATATCACAGTACGATAGGAGTTTCAGTCCTATAATAAGGAATTGTTCCTTGACGCGTAGTTGAAGCATTTGACGAATTTTAGATACTAATAATCCAATCGGTTTCACCTTTTACGCATCTAATTGCTTTTAGGATGAGTGCTGTCCTAGTGTATTGACACTTTCATTTGACAATTTTGTATGCTTGCATTTAATGTAATTTTGGCCCAACTTTATCAAGCTGTAATCACCCATTTTACCCTTTCATTTTAAAAATTAATTAAATAGAACTTTTTCCACTTTCACGTACAATTGTCTGTCTGATTATTCCAAATATGGTCCATCGGATCCTGGGAGTCTTTCCCTGCGTGGGAGGTCACACACGGGAATGTCCTTTAGCCCGCCCAAATGCTAGACTCCTTTTCGCCACTGAGATACGTCTAGCTTACGACCCATTTTTCGCAGCCAACTTCGACACGGAATAACACAAACTGCTGTTAACAATGCTCGTACGTTGCTTAGCTACTAACATCTCGCAATGAAATGTGCTTATTCATTTGTATATTTAAACTACATAAAAGGATCGTACAACTCTCAAAGTGACTAATTTTTTCCGGTGTGCTTATGTTATAAGTATTTATGTAAATAATCTTATCAATATTCGATTTTACTGTAAAATATTCATTTCAGATTTGTACATGAATACTATTTATAATTTTTGTTATTATTATTATTATTATTATTATTATTATTATTATTATTATTATTATTATTA